>OZ005741.1:299072955-299677687 GCA_963930735.1 Dioctria linearis
ATAACATACCGCGAACTCATAGTAATTCTTCAAATGTTTTGTAATATTTCCTTTTTGGTCACAGAGCAGACATTTATTTATTTATTTTTCTCTCTATTGATCTTTTAATTTCGGTTTTCTTTTTGAAGACTTCTTGAAATAAATTTTTCGACTAATGAAAGCCTTTACTCGATAAAAGTCTCTCCGCCACTGGACAATCTAAAATTCAGTTTTGAGATTCAGTAAAACCTTGTTATCCCATATTGAAACTGAATTTCGATTTACTGTCTATCAAATCGTCATTTGTGAGTTTATAGACTACTACAAATATCAGTACATATGAACTAAAATATAAATTTTGTGGTTAATCTATGTAAAATATAAAACGAAAAACAATTGGAGAAATTCAGGGCAAAACATTTCAACAGTAAAAATTTTCTAGTCTCAATAGCTAAAAGACGCATTAGGTAAAAACTTAACTCTTAATATGTTGCTTGTTGCTAAACTGGAGGCAATGTTAGAGTTCTAAATAGTCACGAAAATAAGCATTTCCTGCTATATGCATGTACTTTACTTGCTGACAATATAAATAAATTGTATCAATCAGACAGATGTATTTAGACCTACTCCAGAGAATCATTTTAATAATATACTGAAGAATGCAGAAAATACTTCCATGTAAATTTTGCGATTAATTAATTTAAAGCACTCGAAAATGTTCTGCGGGCTAACATTTTCCCAAGATGAAAATTGAAGTAATTTTCACATTAATGTTTTGTTGAGAGTTTATACGCCAAAACGAAATTCAAATTGGAAAATTAAGCACAATTTTACACGTCGTTGAAGCTCTCCAAATCATAATAAATCTGACTTAAAAAAAAAAAACAAAAATCTAATGGAGAATACATATGCCAGCATGCTTGTAAAAAGTTACTTGCACAGAAGATGAAGGGGATTAGTAAGTACTCCCAAGTTTGATGAACGTGTTTATTTGAATCGTAAACATAGCCCCAGACAATAAACGCCCCGTACACAGAAAAGTGACCCTTCTCAAAAATGTCATATATAACTTCTATCACTCAGGAGCAAATGGTTAAAAAGATGATGGATCTCTTTGTTAGTTACCAGTTTGCTAGATATACTTTGAAAAAACTAGTATACTAAAAATTAAGAATAATAATTAAATATTCGTGATCTTGTATACGAAGAGGAAAAAAGCAATTTAGAGGAGAATGTCTGGTAGACCCGATCATTCTGAGAGTTGCATTCGGAGATCCCGTATAAAAGGAAACGCTAGAGATGCTTTATTCTTCCAGTTGCAAGAATTCACAGAAATAAAAGAGGCGCCAAAATTAGTGGTGAAAAATATAAAATAAAATTGGAGCAATAGCTTATAAGGACAATTTCCGCAGCTTTAACATCGATGGCTACTCAACTAATATCTGCAATACAAAGGGTAAAGCAAAGCAGTCAATGGAACCAAATGTCGCACGTTGAAGAATAGAGAGAACGGGCCAGGCGACAATGCCGGAAGTAAAATAGAGGCCATGTTGTTGGGAGATTTTCTGGGGTGACAGAGCCAAAAATTGACAAGTCGACCGTGATACGAGAATATTAGAAAAATCAAAGTTTAACTTTAAATAATAAAGAGATCGATAAATTATTTCTGTGCTTCGCATATTAGACAAAATCGAAGTTTGTCTGTGCATAGAAAGATCGATCGACAAAAATATTATAAAGTTTTCGTCATCAAAAAGGGTTACGACTGAAAAGGTTCTTCTTCACGAAGCCTTGTGATCGTTGCAACACAAGAGATTAGGATTCCGCAACAGTTGAACAGACCAAGTCAGCCGTCAAGACGGATCAAGCCCCAAGGGAGCTTGTACATTGTTCTCAAAAAGGGGACCAAAAAAAGGCGCACGTTGACAGTACTGGAGTGAATCAAGCAGAAGAAAATATGGATATAACATAAGTAAACTTAGTACTTTAATAATTAAATAAGTGCTATAATTGGTTCATGACGTGACCTTCAGACTTCCACGGGGGAAATAACTTCAAGAATAACCGAGTTTGTGTCAGGAGGCGATCAAGATGGTTAAAGAGGCTACTCGAGCAACGGCAGGACTTTTTTCTCACAAAAACAAAGAGAAGACTGAAAGGCAAAAAATAAAATTTTCCATAAAAAAAAAATATATGTAAGAATTGTAAAAGGTGTAACAATCGGTAATCGGATGTAAATTCAAATAGAAAGTAACTTGAAAAGAACAATTACAAAAAAAAGGGGGAAATTTTATTGCACAGGTCAATAAGAAATTTTTTCCTTACCTGTACGAAACCCGAAACTGGTCTAAAGAATTTAGTCGCAAAGGTGACCTTCGACAGCCAAATCAAAAGAACTAGCGAGCTTACCGCTTCGATAAGGGAAAAGTGAGGAGAAGAACCCAAGTAAACGATAGGTGCACTCAACCTCCCAGCCGCCGCAAATTGAGCAGGCTCCACCACTAAGGTGAAAGAATGTCGACCCAACCTGGCGGCAAAAGAGTCACCTCTACATCGTCTGCCAGCAGGAACAAAGAGAAAAAACCAGACCTGACCGGTGAGTACTATAGTTAACCTCAAAGAATTTTATAATATAATATGCTTCCCAGTTTAATATGTCTTTTAGACTTCAAAGTGGAACAGATTAGTAAGGTTGCTGATATCGAACGAGTTTTTCCTCAAATTAGCATAAAGGAAGAAAATCGTAGTGCAATAAGTTTTATCTGGTTCAATCAGCCATAACTTCCGCAAGAACTCACCGTGTATGCAAGTATAGAAATTGACGAGAGTAACGTTTAAGGTGAATTCTAGTCCATTTGTGTTAAATGCTGTCATAAGAAAACATGTTAATAACAATAATGGACCGTTTACTCAATTGGTACAAAACCTCTTATATGTTGACATATAATTATTAGTATAATGAATATTTGGATTGCAAAGGGCTTGTATTATGAGACGAAATTTGTTATGTCTATGAAGTCCGGAAGTGGAATTCCAACAGCGGAAAAGTGCTACTGCTCTTCGATCTGCAAAATGAAAGTGCTAATAGTACTGCGATGCAGAAAGTGCTTGGGACCAAATGGGATACAAATACCGATGAACTATCAGTCGATTTGGATCCAGTATTATCTCTCATAAAGGAAAGTACAAATGTCACGAAGCGTAATATTAAGTCATGTGCTCAACCTTCGATCCCTTAGGGATATTGGCACCGTTTGAAATTACTTATGCAATCGATATGAGAAATCAAACCGAACTGGGACGACATTCTCCTGAATGATGAAAAATCAATATGGAATACTTGATGTTGTCAAATTACAGAACTAACGAAAATTGCATTACCAAGAGTTTCTTTACAGAAGAGATATCGGCAAGGGATGATATTGAACTATATTTATACGCTGATACGCTTTTGGCGTGATAGCTTACATAATTATAGGTATTTCTTCTTCATATTTTTGATTTTTGAAGTCAATCAGACATATTAAGCATTCATTAAGTTTCAAACAGACAGAAAGGAAGGACGCCAAAGAAGTAAAAAAAAAATACGAAAAACCAAAAGCGATTAGTGGGAGAACATTAGCAGCAAAGAAAAAAAATGGAAAAGGAAATCAAGACATATATTATATTAGTTAGAAGTACAACAAGACATATATTATATTAGTTAGAAGTACAACAATTAATCGTCGCCGAACCAGCTCTACATATCTATGAGCCTCCATAACGAGTTCCGCCCAGAGGAGGGCCTACAATATGAAAATTGTATGATAGATTATAGATGGGTAGAGTTCCTTTTAAACAAAATTTTCTTTTGCGGTTCAGCGGCTACAAATATTATGAAAGTCAGAATTTTCAAACCTTCTTCTTTTTCGACTCGATCAAATCTTCAAGGGTTCTATTAGAAAAACTTTATCTGTGTTATTTACTTGCACAGCGGTTCAGGCACTACTACATCAAAACTCTTACAACAGAATCTTGTCTGAATGCGATTCGTGAGCTCGTAGCCCGTAGAGGAATCCCAAGAACAATTTATTCGGATAATGTGCAAAAACGTTCAAGAGGACTGATCACGAATTTCAACAACTGTATTTATCTATTGAGAGTATCGCCCAGCGTTACACCGATCCTGGGAAACACCCTCAACAGGATTTTAATTCATACATGCTTTCTTTTTCCAAGTAAAAATATGAAAAAAAAAGTGGAAACTTAAAAAAAAAATTGTAGAGATACCAACCCGTTGAGCTGGATGGATGCCTTTTTGGGGCTACCTTAAGATTCAGAGAATTGAATTAAATTAATGTAAATTTCATAATTACGAAGTGTTCTCAATGTCTGTGATGGTAGCCATTTGAAATCTACATTACTGTTATTTGTAGTTCCACTTTCGATTGTTTTCCTCGGAGTTGGAGATCGCTACCATTGCCAACTGATCCAACTAAAAAGCAAGGCAATTAGACTAGCCAGTAGGACATACAAAAAGAACGATTCTCTATTAAAGTCTTCATATTTTTCTATATCTCCACTGTTTCATTGAAAATAGATTCGGAAAAATGAACATTGAAAGAATATCTATAGTTTAATGCAATATTATTTAAGGCAAATGGTCGACCAAAAAATGAGTATGGGATCACTGAGAATTTTTAAATCATCACGAAATTCAACAACTGTATAAAATGAATTTATGCGAGGGAAATAAGATCATTTGCTGCAAGAAAGTGGAAATTCATTGTGGAACGTGCTCGATGTTGGAGCGGTTGGTGGGAACGCATGATAAGGATAATAAACACTCTGAACGCGACTATAGGTCAGGCTTATATGACGAACTGGAAACTATTCTCATCATGTAGAAGCAGTAACTAACTCACGCGCATTAACGGACATATGATGTGAATGATATTAAGCAGCTTAGCCCCAATCACTTTTTGTTGGATATACGAAACGCGCTCCTATGAGTTTCGTATAGCGATTACAACTTACATCAGAGAAGCTTAAAAATCATTTTGGGTAGAACGTAATAAACTGATGAAGACATTTTGGAAACTCATTCCCTTTACTAAGTGTGTCAAAACTTAAAAAAACATTACTACTAAGAGATTAACTTGCAAAAATAATATGTATAAATGCCGTATCGAGTAGGATTTATTTCATGCTATGCTATTTATTTCTGCTTCTGCAGTCTGTCGCTGCTTTCTGCTTTAAATGTGTCACGTCCTTACATTTTAGGAATAAAAGCCTAATCTACGTTTTCCAACGTGGAGCTTTTCCTAATGTTATCGAAAAATACCCAAGCTTTGTGTGCCGACCTCTGAGTATGTACACCAGCTGAGATCTGCCCACAAATCGAACGTAAAGGGTTTACGGATGTTAAGGTCAATGACGTGGTGCTTGTGTTCGTACAGAATGTTTCTAGACTTATGTGGGGTTACCAATGTATACACGGGAAAACACGAGCCTGTGAGTTGAAACCATCTACGGGTCAAACAATTATTAGGAAGGAGGTCCCGTCCGGCACTTATATCCGTTGAAAATTGTTCTTTCTAACGCAAATTATAATTAATTCTCATTACGTGTGTATGAGTTGGTTGAACTATTGTACCGTCTAGTTCATTTATTGTACTTGTATTGTTATAGTATAACATTATCCAGTTGTGTAGCTTGCTCCATGAGCGTGAATTAATATTAATAAAATTCGCGTGAAAATTCGAACGCATAGTTTTAATTCAAACTCTCGGCATATTCTCTTTCAATATGCTAGATAAATACATCCTCGCCCTTTTAGGTAGTACCTGTGTTTCCTTCAATTTCCAGCTGATTATGTGTGGGTAATCATTTTCATAGTTCACGGTTTCTGTCGACTCCCACATGGATTACCTTCGGATGGACTATAAAATTCTCTTTACGAGTTGATCGTTTGTAAAATATCAATGAAGAGGAAGATTTATGTGTTCGCGCACGTTCGACCACAAAACCTAAATAGACATAAAGGCTGGAACAGAATGTGGTGCTGGTGCTGGCGCTGGTGCTGGCACTTGGAGCTGGCGCTGGCGCATACTCTGCCACTTACCTTGTAGCTGAGTATGAATACAATGCTGCAGCTTAGCTCCGTCAAAACTAATGTGATATTTTATATTTCATTCCATATTTCCGCTTTTCTTTTTAAATTTTTACACAGGCGATTCCACAATATATCTTTTCTTTTTATTATTTCGATGAACTTTACTGTATCAAAACTTTCCAGGTTATTTCATTCCAACAAACTGCTTCGCAAATACAAATGTCAATCTTGGCGCGCAAAATTGTACTACAGCGCCCGCGCCAGTTACACATTGTGCCGCTATCATACAAAAATCGTGACAGTTTGTGCTACAGCGCCAGCGCCACATTCTGTGTCTCACTTAACGCATACAATTTTTCCGTCGGTTACAGTTGACTACAATATGCAACGGAATTTTCTCTATTTATAAAATAGAATTCGGTACAAAACGCAAGATATTTCCGTGCACCCTGTATTTTACGGGAAAATTTTCAAGTAAATACTGCTTGGAAGTTTTTTCGATGATGCAACGACGAAACTAAATGTTTGAGCTTTTCATACAGTTGTAAAACTGCAAAGCCTCGATTGTTGTATGTACATATCTTATGTGTAGGTACATATCAGAACGGGCAGTACTACGATGAGAAAAAAACACGACACTAGATCTTTCTACCAGCTACTACCTCCGTTGCCTGTTGGATAGCGGTGTTTTTTATACGCTGGTTAGGGAATCCCTTTTTGCTTTACGATACTGAATTACTAGTACTCGTTAACTTAAGCAACTATTCCGAATTGTCACAAATTTCCAAAAATAAATAAAAAACACAAGCTTAGCTTAGCTTCTTTGCGCTGCTCGTTTCGTTACCCAGATCTGGGTGGGTTGAAGCTCCTTAGCCATGGTGTATTAAGCAGCAGACAGCACTTGGCACACCATAGGATTTTGTCCGATGAGAGACAGCTTGCCAACTTGCGTAATCCTTTTCCCAGTTAAAATTTTAAATAAAAAATGGCCTATACTATAAGTGTGCAATTTTTTGAAAGATAAGGTATCATCTAGAGACCTGGAGAGGTGTGAAACGAACACTATATACAGGGTGTCGCAGAAGGGTACCGCCATACTGCACCCGTAGAATTTTGACATAAAAAGGAACAGAAAAGTTCAATATGACATGTTGTCTTTTTGGAGTTAAGAGAAAACCAATTTTTCATAGAATCCGCTCCATAACTTACAGTTTACCCTATAACTCGGTAAATATTTTGAGGAAATAAATCGAACATAATAATTTTTTTAGGGCAACAAATTAACTTTTAAATTACGAATTTAAAATTTTCTAAGGTGATATGCCTTCCTTTATTTTTTTTCTTATAATGTGTCGTCGTGCTTTTTGAACAAAATGAACCCCAATTTGAAAGTAATACTTCTTGGAAATTTCTTATGAGAATGGGATACGCAAGTATGGGACAAACTTCATTCTCTGACCTTTTAAATTCCCAAAACAATCATTTACCTAAAATCTACGGTTTCAAAATCCCAAAGGAAAGTAGACCTCACGTGCCTCTACCTAAAGTAATGTCTGAGTCAGCCCTTGCAGCAGCCATCTTGAAAAGAAGTTAATCCTTATATCTGAGAAGCCATAAGTGTAATTTTAATTATTATTTATTTATTACACTCGCTGGCACTGACTCATATCTGAGTCACGTATGTATGTAACTTTTACGAGTTGTCTTAAATAGCTCACTACATTGCTCTACATCTTTAATCCGATTGAACAGTTTGTAAAGGACAGCCAGCAAAGAAAATTAACAAATATTCATTTTTTATTTTTTTATTTCTAATTTCTCATTTTTTTTAAAATCTTCCTTGTTCTTCTCGCCATCTAAATATTTTTCGCCTGGTTAATATCGTGGCTAAAATTGACTGTCATTAGTATTTTTTCAAGATGACATATTTTTCTTTTGATGAATACACAGATATACATTACATTTACGGTTTCTGCGATGGAAATGCCAGAAGGGCATGTGAGGAGTACAGAAGGTTACCCAATACGAGACAGCCACAGATCGCTGTTTTTGCCAACCTACATCGACATTTACGAGAAGCAGGACCATTTTCATATCATGAAAGCAGATCTCGTATGGCATCAAGCTTAAACAGGGAGGAAGAAGTTTATCGAATCATTGAGGAGGATCCAACTACCAGAGTCCAGGAGTTGTTACCGCGAGACTACAGTCAGTGAATGGCGTTTTGTCATGGGATACTTCGTGAAAGCCGAAGAAGCATCGGCTTTATCAAGAAGATACTCTGGACAGACTAAGCGAGATTCACAAGAGCCGGCATATTTAATCAGCATAACCGTCACATTTGGAGTGCCGAAAATACTAGAGACTGCGTTCCAATAAGATTTGAGGATAAATGTCTGGGCAGGAATCGTCGGAAACCATTTTATTGGACCTTATATCTTACCTACCACACCGAATTCGGATATTTACCTAGATTTTCTCCAAAATGAACTGCCGGCTCTTCTGGAATCAGATTTTACATGATTCTAAATAAAAAAAATTACCGCAGAATAAATAGTTTCATAGGAATAAACGAAAATGCGTAGAATATGGTAGATAGAAGTTAGGGGAACGTGAAGTGTATTCTTCCTTGGGATTTTGAAACCGTTGATTTTAGATAAATGATTGTTTGTTTGGGAATTTAAAGGGTCATAAACTGAAGAAGTTTTTCTCATACTTGCGCACCCCATTTCCAAGAAGTATTACTTTCAAATTGGGGTTCTTTTTGTTCAAAAAGCACCTTAAAAAAATTAAATACGAAATTTAAAATTGTTGCTCTAAAAAAATGACTAGGTTCGACTTATTTTCGCAAAATATTTACGGAGCGGATTTTAGGAAAAGTCTGGTTTTCCTTAATTAATAACCCCAAAACTACCAAGAATAGGACACGTGTCCTATTAGACTTTTCTGTTCCTTTTTATGTCTACGGGTGCAGTATGAGACCCTTCCGGGACACCCTGTATACCTTTTTTAGATTTAATTCAACTAATTTCGTTTCTTATTTATTTTCCCGCGAATGAGAATCGAACCTATACTTGTTAGAACTGGTCAAAGATGAAGAATAGAAGAATTTTTAAGAACTTTTATTTTTAACGATTCTAAATCAAATCATATCAGTCGCCCGGCAAGCGGTAGGGCGCGGTTGCAAACCCCGGACGAGGCGGTTGTTTTTTCCTCTTGTTTTTATGATTTGATTTAGAATCGTTAAAAATAAAAGTACTTAAAAATTCTTCTATTCTTCATAATTTCGTTTCTTTTCAATAGATTTCCCAGCTTCAAGAATATTCAACAAAAAATCAACAACTTACTCAAATCGATCAACAAATTTCAAATTAAATTCAACATTCATTTCAAATATAATTCAAAATTAAATCAACAATTTTTAAATTTAATTCAACATTTCGTCTAGATAGAGATGAACGTATTCGTTATTCTATTAAAATAATTCACAATATCACAAGATCAACGTATTTTAAGAAATAAATGAACAATCCCAAACTTAATTCATGAAATTTACTTTGCTTTTAAATTAATTCAAGAAATTGAAAAATTATTAGGTTAATAGTCACCCTGCAATGACTGTATTTAAATTTGTTATGTGGAGTACCTACGAAATTGCAGCAATGGGATTCAGTGACAACAAGGTCAATATTTCTCTTAAATTGCTGATATTTCAAATTCGATTATTTTTATAGCAAGATTGGTGGATATCATATACGACAGCCTCGATGTTATGACATCAAATATATACATCGAAATAGCAACCGCTGGGCGGCCATTTACTTAATAATATTGGTGAATTATTTTAATAGAATAACGAATACGTTGATCTTTATCTAGAAGAAATGTTGAATTTAATTTAAATTTTGTTGATATTTTGAAAAACGCGTTGAAATAGAATTTCAAATAAATGTTGAATTCAATTTAAAATTTGTTAATCGATTTGTGTAAGTTGTTGATTGATTTGTGTTATATATTGTCGAAGTATTGTTGAAATCTGTTGAAAAGAAATGAAATTAGTTAAAATAAATCTGAAAAGATATATAATGTAGTTCAATTAGATTAGATAGGTACAAATGTAGCACAATGAAAACATATTGCATGATATACCAGAGCAGAGTATATAGATTGTGAAATTAGTAAGTGCATTCCGGAATGGACCACAACATATTTTAGAGCGTGCCGAGAGCAAATATGACCTATATGACCTTAAGAACAGTTTTGTATACATTTTATCGATCTCCTCGACATGACAATTGCGAGAAAATATGAATCTTTCGACGTATCCATCATTTCAAATGTTGTGATCCATTCCGGAATGAACCATCCAGCCATATAAAATTTGTATACCCTGCTCTGATATTGCATGCGAAATCTACATGCAACAAATTTACCTGATCCGATTTTATTACTCAAGAAGGCTTTAGTTGTCCTCAGGTATAATTCAAGCAATCATGATATATTTTATACGGCATAGATTTATGGTGAGGCGGAGACAGGTTTATGGTGTAACACTGTTAGCAATTGGCCATTGCTATTAATGTTCTTCAAATGATATATATAAATGTCATCTAAATTAGAGATTCAATTGGGACTTGAATCCTTCGAAACATGGAAAATGCAGTCTTGGCCGTAATCTGGTAACTTGGTTTTTAAAAATTGAATTTTTTTTTACATATTTCGTAAGTACTATATATTAAGAATATACTGTAATTTTAGACCGTAATTCGAAATATTGACGAAGTTATAGCACCAACGCCTGAACGTTGTAGCGCACGGCGGCTTCAAACGGCCGAAACCCTCTATTGTTTGCGCGTTGTACGTGTTTCTTCCACTGACATATATATAAATGGACTGCTTGATCTCCTGTTTCATGTGGCATCAATTTTGATTTCAGAAAGTATGCTCTCACTGTCAATGCTACCAACTGTCGTAAACTGGCGTTATATTTAAATAATTTGGGAATTTTCGTATATCCATGTCAGTGGGATTTACCGAATTTACCACAAGAGTATTTGGGACTATTTGTACCGATAAATTTTAATTATTACTCGAAGGAAGTGTTTTTTACAAGGAATTTTACAAGCAATTTCTCGTTCCTAATCGTTACAGTTCAGTGGGAAAGTATGCTCTCACGGAAAGAGACAGGAATATGAAAGTGGTGCCATTTGTTTTCATGCATTTTTGGTTCAACAAGCAGTCCATTTATATACATGTCAGTGGTTTCTTCTCATACATTTATTTTGGAACTCAGTAGCTCAGTTATATCGAAATTCAAAATGAACAGTCATTGTACGTGCGTAAACATCTTCGAAGAGCGTGAAAATGGATCGGAAAGAAAGTCCTAGAGATCCTGCGATCAGAAAAAGGTTTTATGGCAACAGACATACCACCAAACAACATACAAATTTTGTTAGCTCTTAGATACTATTAATAATATATTAAAAAATCAAACCGATTGAATTTAATTTCCCCCAAAATAAATTCCCGAAAAAAGCATTAAAAAACGTGCAAGTTACCAGACTACGACCTTAAAGCCCTCTGAACGTTCGAAAGTTCCAAATTTCATTTCGTTTATTTATTGCATTGACAACCAAAAGACAAGAATTTCAATTTACAATACTTGGGACGTATATTTCGAAACTTCACATTTTTAAAAACAATAGTGTAAATGGACTTCAAATAAAATTTGGTAAGATACGTTTTGTCACAGCACAGCGTACACTGAATATTAAAGTGCGACATAGAAAATGGAAGAAAAATCCGTATAACAATCAAAAATATAAATAAATCTGCTCAATTTTAAAGAAAATAAAAATTATTACATTCCAGGGACAATTCAGTACACATTTTGTCGGAATAACTTTCAGTTCTGTTTGTAATTGCCTTAATACCTAGCTTTTAACTAAATCACATTCTTCAAGATTTAATATTTAAATGCAAAAACGTAAATTTGTCCAAATAAATTTAAGAAATAAATGGCATGTTTCGTACTTACTTTAGTGTTCTTATAAATAAACAAACTTAGATGTGAGGAAGCAGTCCTCACAAAAATAAAAGGGAAAGTATACTTTACACTTTGTCGCTGCTTTTAATGCTGTAATCTACTAGAAAAAAAAGAAAGAGTGGAAATTAATAATTTTATTAATTATAATATAACGGGGTAAAAATCAATAAGAGTATTGAATCTTTTTTGTAATGGTGTAGGTACCAGTCAACTTATCTTATCTCAAACATTTTGTTCAGAGATGTTTTCTTTGTTGTTAGTGTCGTCCTTAATCAAAAGTACGCTGAGCTGATTCCCCAAAATATTCCAGACCTTTCAAGCAAACAGTAACTTCTGGTGTGTTTGTTTCGTTACCTAGACTAGTGGATCTACGGTTGTTTTTAGTAAATTAGATTCCCATGAATATATAAGGCCAAGCGGCATCCCTCGAACTTAACCTACCCAAGCTACATTATCTAGTCGCCAATGTACGATTCGTATATGCTCTTGAATTTTTAGCTACCATAGTGCAATGAGATTAGTCTCGTAAAGCTCTAGCTAATTCCTGTGAACATTCATCCGAATGTAGCTCATACTGTTGTTCTAATTGGAAATGGTAAGGATTGGTTCCACACAATTTCTCCTTTAATATTCATGTAACGTCTTCTGTGTCATCCAGATCACACAAATGCAACGATTTGTTTACATTAGTTCGGCATGTAACAAGGAAAATAACATGTTGGTCAGAAAAATTTCCGTTACGTTCGACAGGACGCAAATGATTCAACGATTTTTCTTTTTTATGATCGTGACCTTATTTCATGATCCCAATATATCAAGTGCACTTAACAGAGTTCAGACTTTTTTCATAGTATCTCTTGAGTTTGTCATTCCGTTTGTAACGTATAGAAATTATGATGATAAAGCAAAATATTCAAAGGTATTTTTATTTTTGCCAGTTTGTCTGTCCGCACGATATATTGAAGACGTCTTGACTAAAGGCAACTGAAATTTTGTACACGACCTTTTTTATAACAGTAACAGATTAAGTACGTAAATTCACAAAATCCGAAAACTTCATATGGTTCGTGAGTTCCTCGGAATATAAAACCTTTTCGTTCTTTTGTCAAAGTTCTTTCAGATTATTGTGAATTAACTCATCAAGCTTGGAAATTAATCAATACACACATCAGCAAAGCGGCGAAATAGTTTTAAAGTGTGAAACCAAAATTCAATTATCACTACTCAACGAAAATTTCAAAGAAAATTTCCTCAGCAAAAGGCGCCTACTGCTCAGCCCATTAGACGTTTAATGGCTCGAATAAGTAGGAAGGAACCACTAATGATAACAGGCATGCAAGAAGCTCCTCGAATATCTTTAAGACGACGATGCGCTCTATTGGGAATTCCAATAACATCTCTGCATAAAGTTATGCATTGCGACTTACCCCCCGATTCCACATAAGAGACTTTTAAGAGATCTGTTAACCTCTTAAATTTAGCAAGTAAGAGATTTTAGCAGAATTAGTATTCTACATAAATTTTTGTGAAGAAATATTAACTTTAAGAGGTTAAGAGGGTTTGGAGAATCTTTCAATCAGCCCAGCTATTAAAGACGTTTACTTTTCAAGAAGGAAGAAGAAGAAGTAATGTTTTTGGCGAGGCGATGAAGGCAATATGACCAACCCACACGTAGCTATATAATTGTGTGCGTCTTTAATCAAGTTACAATTATCGATATAAATAATAATAGTATGGTAAATTCTCAGCACGTAATGATATTTGAATTATTATTTTAATACCAAAATCGGAGGTAAAGACTTCCACAGCCGTCGTTACGTCCAACAGGATTTTCGTATAAAACTGTAAGATAAAGTTCATTGTTACTAAAACTTTAAAGTGACGATAATATTATCGATTAATGGAGATTATCGTAAGGCTATGTCACCACTTTAAAGGCAAAAGATTTCAGCATTCTGAAATTCTATACAGCCTCAGAAATAGCAAAGTGATTCAAATCGTTTCTCATGTGCATGGCTCAAATTGTATAATTATTTTATATTTCACAAACTTGTACATATTTATATAATATATACAAATTATATAAATATGTACCTATTTTACAGCATATTTATCCAACATTTCGGTATTTTAAAACAAAACAATTTCTGCAACTATCACGATAAGAGATTTAAGCGTATTTCGGTGGGGAATATTTGACAGATATTTTCGTTTGCTAGAATACCAAATCTCTTAAAAATTCTCCACAAAAGTTAAGAGATCAGCTGACGTCTGACATCTCTTCTTTACGTAGAATATCAATTTCTGCAAATGGGATTTGACAGCCCAGTTAAGAGGATAAGAGCTCTTATCTCTTATTTAAAATCAGGGGGTTAGACCTGTATTCTTACAAGATACATTTAGTTTAATCTCTGCATCCTGTTAATTTCCAAACACGTCTTACATACTGTGAAGTGATCTTAAACAAACAATGAAATTGAAAATTTTCATTCATAGTCATGATGACAGACGAAGCTCACTTTGAACTGAATGAAACTGTCCAACAAACAAAAACTGCAGGTTTTGGGGAGAAACGAACTCAAGAGAAATTCATTCCAGACTCTTACTTCCCCAAAGGGTAACAATTTGATGTGGTGTGACTTCCCAAATCATCCAATTCATCATGGAAGGTACTTCTCAAAGATAGTAAAGAAAATGTAAGAACAATTAATGGTTGCTTCGGGAAATATGCTATTCCAACAGGACGGAGCCACTGCCCTTACAGCTCGCATAAAAATCGGCATACTGATGGGAATTTTTCCAAGTCGCTAATATCGAAATATGATGATTTAAATTGGCCAGCGCGTTCACCATATTTATCTGCACCGGACTTTTATCTGTGAGGCTATTTGAAATTGAAAGTTTCCATTAATAAACCAGCTACTACTACTCTAGCAATTGAATAAATAACTAATAAGGAAGCGGGGTATCGTGCGAATACAGTGTACGTGTTTAAGCAACTCCATGATAGTATGACATGGTCGGGGAGGAGAAATGACAAGAGGGGCTACTGCCTATTTTGCGTCAGTTCAACATTTCTGACATTTCATATTTTATGAAATTGTAATTGCTGCCTAAATTATGTCAGCCACACAAAGCCAACGTCAAGAAATATTATCTGAAAATAAGGGGGCGCTAAAAATTTGTTTATTTTACACAGCAATTTGGATTATAAAAAATGGCCCCGTTCAAAATCTCACGATTTTACTACTGCAATGACGAAATACAAACACAGCACACTAATACATTTCACCCGATATGCCGTTTCCTTATTAGTTATTTATTCAATGCTCTTACTCTACTTTCATCGCAAGAAGAACATTGTAGCCTTGGCGATAGTCATGGTAAATGCCAACAAAGGGCTCGTATTTATCAGCACTCTAACGGTGGACACATTAGACATAACTTTTCGAAATAATTTTTTGTTTAATTATTTTAAAAAACATAACAAAAAATTGGGTGTTTTAACTTGGAATACTCAGTACATGGAGATTAAGATAATCCGCATTTTCTTCGCTTATGTTAGAAGAGTCTTTGGCCAGCTGAACTACTTTCTACTGCGAGATTTTAAATCAGTGTTCAGGTGTTGGTTTAAGCTTTAAACATGGTGCCTTTCAAATATGAGTGGTGATAATAAAAATCAGATCCAAAAATATGACCCTTAATTGATGATAATCTGATTTTTGTAGCTATACGCTTCAAGTTAGGCAGAGACACTTAGACCCACTGTTTTTCCTTATTTCTACTGATGATACTGGCATTCTTGTGAAGCACTGTAAAATCTTAATTACTAACTGAAAGCCCCTACCCTAATGACTTTGTACAATTATAGGTAGACCTTTATATATTTTCACATGAAACGTAAAATACGTTAAAAACGTGCTTTAATAAAAGTTTTCATCTGTACTTTATATGCAAATCAATATTTTTAATTTACTAATAAACATAGATTGCATTTGAATTGAGTTTCAATCTGTATAATAGATCTGCACAGACCATAAATACACAGTTGTGCGAAAATGATCATACATTAAATACACCGATACAAGTCCAAATACAAAAAAGATTAAAAATTCTAATTTTTATAGATAATTTTGAAAATTAATAAGAAAATGACATTCTATGTATATACTTACCCAATAATTTCTTTAATGTCTTGCAGCATTTATATAAATCTTCTGATTCTTCAGGGTTAAGAGCCATATGTCCTGCGACAGTATTAAATGCCGATTTCAAAACCTCCCGCACTATGAATATATTCGGAAAATCCAGAGTAATACGTACACTACTATTTCCCATACTCATATCAGGAGATGAAGGGATTGCAGTTAATGGTGATGTCAATGAAGGTGATGGAGTTTCCGGCTCCTCTTTAATTTTCATCATTTTGGCAGGCTTTTTATCTGGATGATCATAATCCACATTTTCACGTTTTTTAGTTTCGTAAAATTTCTTTTCGTCGTGCATCTTATCTCTTTTGGGGCAGCTGCAAACTTTAACATTAACAATCCTTTTCCCTAGAACTTCAGTAGTCGCATTTTCCAATGTGAAAATGACAGCAGTAGGTTCTCGTCCGATACAAGAGTTTTGACATACAAATTTCAATGCCACAGATTGCTTGATCTGGTTATGTTCATCTGGTTTTTCATATCCTAGAGGGATAAGAACCGAGAGTCTTTCATTCACATTTTTTCCTCCAGGGTTTCCAGAAAATGAAACATTACAATTTTCACTTCGCAAGACATTATGCTTAACGTTGAAGTCTGTGCCTATAAATAAATTATTTTAAATGAAATTAACAAAAAAAAAAATTAAAAAAATTTCTAACTTACATGGATCAATATGCAAATGATTTTGGCATCGCTGAACTGGTGAAAAAGGATTATTTACATACACCATCATTGCCCGTAGAAATAATTGTTCATTTAAGGCTTTTGGAGTATAAATTACTTCAATATAAAACGATTTGTCAAGTTTTATAAAAACTTTTTGAAGTACAGACGAGTAATACCAGTTTTTACCATTGTTGGTCGGATTTAAATTTAATTCAAAATCCATTCCCGCATTATTATGCTCTTCCAATTTGGGAGCAAAATATGAAGTCTGAAATACGTATAAAGTTGTAAAATCCTTAATTAGTTGATATTAATTTTAAAATTTTACCGCAATAGTTTCTGGCAGTGAGATGTTACCTTTGGCAGCAAGTAAATCACTCAATTGGGGTTGCTAAAATGTAAAAAAATAAAATAAAAAATTAATGAAATATTTTTCCTCTTCTCCATATTTTTCTTCAATTAAATTGATTTTTGACAACTGAATTTAGAATTCTTGCAAGTCAACTTTCATTTTGATCAAAAGTAAGAACTGTACATGGCAAAACGGCACATTAGACGTAATATGACTAAAAAAGCATATAGGTTTAACTTGGAGTATGAATTACTCTTGAAAAGCCCACATTAAATACTTTCAATATCTAACCTAAACCCAAGCTAGAAATCCTTATACATATAGTAATTTAAAGGGGACCTTGCCAAAAAAGTATTGTCAGCAGGTACTAATTACATATAACAAGTAAAAAACAGGCGTTTGGATACTTAATCTAATATAAAATGGTCGTATGTAGTAATATTAGCTGTATGCATTATAGGATTAACGATAAGACCATGTACCTGACGACTTTAATTAGACAGAGGAGCCAGATAAAATCTTAGTGATCGAACTTTGAGTTCACTAACTCCTTGAAATATCTCAACACTTCTAGGAAAATTTTTAGGATTTTCTTTTTAAACTACTTGTCAGCACGGTAACATTATTGGAATCTGATTATACATATGTACTTAAACCTTGGATGAAACGCGACCTGGTTGGTCAATCCTAAAGCGATTTTGCATGCGCTCCATTTAGCGCTTTAAACGTAATTTTAATGTCACAACTCGTACAACCCGGAGTGCATTCCAAAACGCCACAATTGACTACAGCTGACTTCATAACGCATAAGAGTCAACTCAGTTAACATAATTCAGTTGACTATTGGGTTTTAAAACGATTGAGTCAACTGTAGCTATGTTTTGGAACGCACTCTAAATCTAAACCGTGGAATTCCGGAGTTCGATACCTTTAACCTCGAGATCTCTTTAAAACAAGTTACCTAGGGCCCGATGTCTGGTACGGGGCATATACTCCGTTTTCACTTAGATACAGATATAGCCGTGTGCGAATCCTAGCGAATCCTAGTCTGACTGGATATTCACTTTTTTCGGATAGTTTTAAGGTCCATGAATCTAATGAAGACTAATTTTGTACTAACCTGTCAAGTGAGCGAATCCACATTGTTTCAATTGTTTTAATTTCATGAGATCTTGCATGTGGCAGTGAATGTTACAATGTTTAGCTTTGGTGCGTGTTAAATTGTGTCTTAACAATTTCTGGGATCTCCACCTGGGAGACTCTTTATTTGACTGACTGTCGATTAGACTTCAATATGTTCAGCAGAAATTCCTGAATCTACACATTTCATCTTGGAATCGATGTAGAAAACTGTATCATTATCCTCTATTGGTTCTTGTTATCCCATTTTATCTTAAATGGAATTTTGACATTTTTTTTTTTTTAATACTTAGGTGTGTCATAGTGTGTAGGAACTATGGCCATTCTCTTAGCAACAATCCAAGGATATTATTACAACAGTAAAGATTGACTGCACTGCACAATGCCTGATTTTTAATATAAAGATGAGAAAGGAGCGACCTACTGGTAGATAAAGATTAAAAACCAGAAACTAAAGATTGACAGATCTTCCAGATTTTCAATAAAGAGAACACTTACATATACAAGCCCTAAATAACATTTTTCAGGATACCAATGCAAACTAAACCGTATTCTTATCTCAAATTTGCAACGCTTGGCTGTACTAGTAAAAATTATATCCGTCTAGACTGTTAAGATTAATTTCTTCCAGCCCGAGAAAGAGACCGCTACTTCTCGGGCGAAGTGTTATGTTTTTCTAAACGCGCACATTTATACTTACTTTTAAAACTAATTTGAGGCTTTAATTTCTTTTCTAAAATTATTTAATAATTATATTGATATTTACGATAGCAATAAATGCATGGTGACGATCGTGTTTATTTCCGCCAGTCAAAGATTTTGTTAAACCAGTCTTACTTGAAAGTTCACAAGACAGTCTTAAATATTTTCTAGCAATGTTCCTTAGAGTTAAACTGTTAAAATCTTACCTTTAGAACCATGCTTGTATGGACTTTTTATTAAAAATTCTTTAAAATTTGATTTAAGACTTAACTATATATTTTTAGATGTTCGACAAGAGATTTAAAGTTATTTCACGACCTTACTCACAGGCAGCACATTCGGCACTATACTTAGTGTCCTTTTGTTCCTCTTATATACAATCTAATCGCAGCTAACGATAACATCATGCTATTTTAAAGACGTAATCTTTTGAACGGAACAAACTAGTACAAACATGTTAGAAAATGAATCATGTTTAATTTTAGAATAATTCATTCATTCTTACTATTCTGAGAATTGCTTATATCGCAGATTTATGCCTTGTAGTATTTATATATATATACATTATGTAGGTACATAAATGTTATTGTGGTGTAGTTTAGAGACCGTAATTAAAAAATAATCATTATTTCTAGACTGTTAGAATACAAAATTCCAGAGAATTTTAGAAGATTCCGGGGTGGAATGTTCTAGAATAGAAATTTCTAATAAGATTCTAGCATGCAAATGGAAACCATGGAATGTTCTAGAATAGAAATTTCTAATAAGATTCTAGCATGCAAATGGAAGCCATGGAATGTTCTAGAATAGAAGTTTCTAATAAGATTCTAGCATGCAAATTATAAAATTCTAGAATAGAACGTTCTTAGCAATAATGTGTTGTGCAACCAATGATGGCTGCAGTGAGATGACTACTCGTCCTGCATAGTTCTAAATCTTGCTATAATATTTTAGAATAACTTAACTCTTAACTTAAAACCCGAGAATACTCGGGATTTTAATTATTTTATTTTTTACATGAATTTAATAGCCCTAGAATACTCGTTTATCTTAACAATATTCTGTTTAGAAGTTTAAACGCCGGAGAAATTAGTTGGTCTAAATAGTTACAAATGTGGCCACAAGAGAGCATAAGAGTGCTATTTTTGTAGGTTTCACAGCTACTTGAAGCCCTCTATTGGCAAGCTGCAGTCAAGGTTAGTGGGAAGAGATTCTAGTTGCCACTTGCTCGTGCTTTTGTAACGGTATTATAATCTGGCTTGTGTATACCTTCGTTTTTCGTTATGGAGAGTGATGAAGAGTTTGATAAGGAATTTAGTGGGTCAGAAAGTGACACTTCAGACACTGAAAGTATTAGTGAAGCGACGACAGATCAAGAAAGTGATTCAAGGGATGATAGAAATCGACGTGACTGCAGAATTGCCTGCCGCACCTCCAAGATTTCCCTTTGCTGGAACACCTTCAGACTTCACACAAAATGACTTCAAATGTGATGGAATATGTGAATAAAATAATTGATATTGAGTAAGTGAATATTGTAGTCAGTCTATATGGGGTTTTTTTTTTAGAAAGTAGCGAGTATACTCGGGGTTTTAATATAATCTTTTTTCAACAAAAAATGCAGGCATATTTTATCTTGGAAATATGTGTGCCTTGAAAATAACACAGGAAAGGCTTTCAGGAAAGTTCGAATTCCTCTTATGGCTAGTTTTGGTAGAAATTTTTGATTAAGAGAACATCGATATTCGATCCGTAAGAAATCTACAGTAGACACAAAAATATTTATTAGTTTAGCTTATGTCGGAGAATAATATTTTGTATACTAACCAAATATGAGACAAAAAGGACCATATAAGATAAATGCAAATATATTTTGAAAATTGATGAATTTGAATTATATTTGAATATATTAACACGGTATGGGGCCTTCCGTAACCCCCGCAAGATACAAGCCATGAACAAAGTCGAAAAAGATAGCAGCGGGCCGGTCAGCAAGCGACATCCAAAGTCTTCTTGCTGCCTTGTCTTACTGAAGGAGTTTTTCATATAAAAGTTGCTTGTATTTTGTTCAAACGCTATAATTTCCGTAAATTTTTTCTACATGCGATATTTTTTTAAAACTATTAGAAAGAAAACATATTTGGCTGCAATTTGTTTTAACTTCATTTTGCTGTGGGAGCGACAGTTTTAGACTTTAGGGCCTGTTCAAAATGAAATTTTAGTTTTATACAGAAAGCAGTGAGAGTGAGCACTTACTGCATGCTGTACACGGCAGGTTAAGGCATTTGAATGTGTCGGTGCTTTCGACGAATTCATGGCTTGTATTATATTCCGGGGGTTACGGGGCCTTCTCAATAATATCAGCGCCATTTTTTTTTTTTTTGTTCGTCACTTCCCATACAGCGCATATTGATTTCATTGTTATAAATTAATAAATATCATTCATACCTAGAGCTTATCTGCTATTTCAGGCAATGTACGAAAGGCTTGACTAGCATATATATGTATGTACATATCTATACCTAGAGGCGTCCTTAATACTATTATAATATTTACGATGCCGACAGAGCCCGAACAAAACTCAGGTACGGCCCTCAGTGCACGCACGTTTCATACTGAAGAGCAACTGCTCTTTAGAAGGCTGTAGTACAAAAAGTGATTGAGATACGCATTTGAAAAGTATAGACTATCGAAAAATGCAAAAAAAAAATCGATTTTTTTAAGATGTCACACTAGTTGTGCGTGCCCCTTAAACAGAGAATTAAAAAATAAGTACCAAGGTATTGTCAGTTAGTTGGCTTATAGCAGCAAATCAGAATTTCTGAGAGTATACTATGTGTTTCGATCAGGGCGATTTCATCAGACAGGGCTACTACAGTGAAATCAAATATCCAAACGTTGATGATTCATATAAAGATTTTTTACCAGATCTATGATAAACAATATTAAGTCTAGGTATTACAGTACTCTACAAATATTTTATGATTGTTTATTACTTTTTTAAGTGTTATACGACTTAAAATCAGGTGGTTGTTAAGTTGAACAATCTGCGTGGAGTTGTGAATCTAAATTTAAACGTGTTAAACATAACATAACAGATTTACCGATTAGTTAGCAAAAAAATGGAGAGAAACGAGGTCTTATTATCAAAATATTGTAATCTTTTTAGAAATCTTTCACAAAAACTGAAAGGCTATTAAAGCACTTACTTATTACTAATATCTAGCAAGACAAACCATCTAAACCAAGGCTCCAGAATTACATATAAGTAAATAATTCAAAGTAATCTGCATAGCAAATCAATGGCAAATTCATATAAAATTCCGTATTACTTTCCCTGACAAAAAATCGAGTATATCAACGCAATTAACCCTTCTACATTTACCTATAATTAAAGTGAAATTTAACCTTCAATGATCGCAAAAGATGGAACAATTAAATTTACGTAATACCGATATAAAGTTATCTTTTGATTCATTAAAGCTTATCGAGCAATTAATCACGCCATACATAAGCCGTTAGTCAAACATAAATTATTAAGTACGCGGTGGAACTAATTGTTCCAGACAAATGATTTCCGTTATACATACAATTATTCATTTTATTTCAGTCTCCAGTTTACATAAACCTAACGTATGTAAAGGATGTATTCGAGAAACATTTTACAGTATTCGATTTCTACAATTTATTTTATTCTAAAATTGACGGGATTGATGCCGTTAACCTATAACAGAAAAAAGAGATGTTTCGAAAAATCACTACTATCAACATTGTATTCGATGGGTATTTTTGCCGCATTTTGCCGTTTTTATCCGCAATCTTACACTCATACTGTAAATCATGTGAGTCCTGAATTAAGTCCGGTACGAAATATAGTAATACCTTATGCAATCATAAATATTACAACGGCAGCAGTAATTTTCTTAATTCAAATTTTGTTCCCAAAAAATCTTGTAAAATCCTTAAATATAATTCGGTTCTATGGGGATAAAATTCTGAGTGATATGAATGTGTCGTTCCGATCAGTACTAATTGGATTCATTATAAAATGGATTTTTGTGCCAGTGGTAATTGAAGTAACATTAGTGTTAAGACTTTGGATTATAACAACATCAGTAAATATTTTTCATATTGTCTGGCTTATAGCTCCCCATTTAATACGATCCGCATTTCCGAACTGCTTTTACGCCAGCTTAACAATTAGCACTTTATACACTCGACAATTAAAGGAAAGAATACACAATATCATGAAAGAAATAAACGTGCTCAGTATCCATAAGGATTTCGAAAAAGAAAGAAGCTATTTAAAAATGCAAAAATATTGCGAATTGAGTGACAAATTAGATCAAATCGCCCTCCAGTGCAGTATTGTTCACAAATTTACAAAATTATGTCTCGAATTAAGCATGTTTCCATTGATAACATATCTAGTTTGTTGCATGTATGTTATTATGATTGAACTCTTTACGGAATTCGTACTTATCAGTAATTTTTTTTTGGATGGAGCACCTTTCCCCGTATTCAGCATGATTGTAGGATTTATTTATTGCCTCGCTGTTCTTATGGAGATACTTTTATTGGCAAATGCTTCAGCACTACAAACCGATGAGGTATAAAATTAATTAACTTTGCTTATTTCGATTAGTGAAATTATTTGCAGATGAGGTCAACCGGAAGAGTCTTACACAAATTTGTGATTTTAAATGTCGATAAACGTTTAAAGCAATCGATCGAAATGTTTTCATTGGAGATTCTACAGCAAAATTATACATTTACGATTTATGGACTTTTTAAAATGAACCGTCCCTTACTTCATGATGTAAGAAATCAATATCGTGTGCAGTATAAAAATTAATAAAGTTAATTATTTTTAGATTATTGCAACAATGGCAAACTTTTTGTTAATTCTAATACAATTTGCACTTGCTGATAGATTTAAGCAAATGAAAACGAGACAAATCAATGCTATCGTAAAACCCAAAAACGGCTGATGATCTGAACTTTGCGTACATCACCAATCTTAAATCAGTAATTCATATAAGAAGCGAAAAGTATTAAATCAATTGGACAAAAAGAAAACTTAAGTTGTGTACCAACTTTAAGTTGTACATATCAATTTGGAATTTTTTGTGCATTATATCATATGAAAAGGTTTATTAACACAAAAACTAAGCATTAAATCAATCAATCTAATTTCTCCACAATATTGTATTGCAAGACATACCTACAATGGTAACAAACACAACCGTTATCATGTCGTCCCACTACGAAAACGGGTATAAAGAAACAGATACCTAACTTATCTTTACACTGCGGGGACTTCAAAATAGTATTATAAGCAATGCAAACGACGCTAAGAATGTCATAACAATGCTCGACGGACAAAAGACGTCTAATAAGTGAACTTGCATTAAAATCTGAAAACTCGACAGCCAGTGACAAAAATAAAATGCTCTCCAAACTATTTAGTTTAGGTAAATAACTAGCGGAAAAGTATTATGTATTTGAAATGAAATAGAGCAAGAGGGCATTTTATCGACCGACAAGGAAAGACAGCTCATCAGATGAAGAAGGAAAACCCCAAAAGGTGAATTTATTCATTGCATAAAAAAACATCAATAACGCGTACGGCGAAACTTTTAGGAATTAGTATTCTAGCAGCATGCAAAATTGAAATATTACCCTCTATTAAATCACTGGGCAAAGTTAAGAGTGCATGAATTATACTAATTGCTGAAAATGAACCAACAAATATCAGCAGAACTCTTCCATACATTGAAGGACCATAAAAGCATCAGCAGACATCTTCTTTGTAATCTTTGATGAAGCACGACGAAACTGGTACCTTCCTGGAAGATTGTACGGAAGGTATCTTAGTAAAACATAGGAACCAATTGAACAGGACTCTGCTTACTGTACACTAAAGTCCTTACATACATAATACTAAAAAGAATCAAGACTTGAGTCGATTAAACAATCAAAAGACTTCAATTAAAATAAGATTATCTTACATGAAGCAATCTGCAGCACACAAGTCCCTCTACACTTGCCTTTTTTTGGATTATCATTATAATTAAGACACGACTCTCATGAAAACTAATTCATCCGCGCGAAATTCTAATGGCAGACTGATCGGATACATAATTATAGACGCTCCCACTTACAATCATTAATGATTTCCTTAAGAAAAATTCATGCACTATGTGGATTGAATATACCGATTTTGATTACTGTTTCCTCATCCACCGACACCAGACCTTAACAATATACATATCAACAGTAGATAACTAGAAAGCAATTTCAGACTCAAAATAGCAAAAACTAAGAAAATGCGAATCAAGTAAAAGTGTACATTTATGTCGATAGTATAATTATTACTAATTCATACAGTACAGAAGAAACCATCAATTCCTGTATGAAAGAGTCAAGCAGTGTTTTTCTCATCTATTCCACATATAAATCCCAGTTATAAAAAAAGTCGGTGACTTTCAACTCCAACGTCAAAAGTGGTGGATGCGATAAGGAAGACAACCTAATTCATAAGTCCAACTACAAATCTGTGTAAGTGGGCGTTAACGTCGATCCGTAAATTTTCGTTGCAAAGTTCCCATATATAAATAAGTGCTAACATTCAATACTTCAAATGAAAGCAAAAATTAAATTAAATAGACTCAGTAGAAAATATTTCTTCTTTACTAAATTTGCAAGTAAATAATTACTTCCGCCCTCCATGTAATTTAACTGGTGTATCACTTACAGTTGTAATTCTGGGCTTTTCGTGCCCATTCAAAAATCATAATCCCTACAGGAAGTAACACTTAACATGTAATAAACAACAATACTCCTGAAAGATCAATGAAAACTAATTGCCATATGCACCAAGAAACCATAACTTGTAACCGTAATAAAGGCAGTCAAATTTTACCTGAAGATGAAATTTGTTTGTCATTTAAGTTTGGATAAAGTAGAAAATGATTCCATATGGCCCAAGTATGGGAATCCCAATTTTTTTTTTATTAAAATTGTGTGTCGTACCTACCTGGCACAGAGTATATGAAAGGTCGATGAGAAATATTAGTGATTATCAATTTACTCATAAATTACGCAGCCATATTTGAATGATGGAAGAAATCACACAAGACAATTAATCTCACATTGGCATGTCAATTTTTGGGACAGTTAAGTTATGGGTTCGAGGCTTCTCATATAAATCTATCATTTCATTTTTGGTAAGGTGTATTATAAACCGATTAATGTTATCTTACGACCGTAAGGAACACCCGTTATTCCTAAATTACTTATTAGCGTTTCCTGGATATGCAGCTTATGCTTACTCTCATAGTTTAGAATTTTTCATCAGAGGTCTTGTAAAATTAGATGTCAATACACACCTTTTATTTCTGCCAGTCTTCAGGCGCAGACAGATGTTTTCCATGCCATTTTAGTTCAGATTGTTCAACTTTAGTTAATTTTTATAATGCTTGCTAGCATGGATTTAATTAAACCCTTGTGTTGACACACATATCGCGAACCCTTTGGCTGGCACCCAGAATTTTTCGTCTTTTCATTGGGAAAAGCACACACATATAAGCAGCGCGATTGACCCATATGAAGCAAAATATCACCAAGCGACGCAGAGAACTACAGCATAATTGCCCAAACGAAAAATAAATCTGTTAAAGAAACTTTCAGGTTGCTCATTTCTAATGAAATTCGCGATATTATTATCACATAAACAAGTGCGCTAATCAAAATTACAAAGTAGAATACTAAATTCCCCGTGACGCCTCCACGTCAGTGGAAGGAAATTACAGAACATGAATTGGAATGCATATTTGGGCATTATTCTTTGTGCTCCAATTATGAACACGTTACTGAACTCTGGTCAAGTCATGGAGGCGCACTGTTCCACGGATCAAGATGAAGATGAAAAGATTTCCAAAATACACACCTTTCGACAATGAGAAGGTTAAAATTTCGAACGGGGTCGGTAAATGTAAAAATCACAAAAACATAGAATTTCGGGAAACAAAAGATATTGAAAGACTAGATTCTAAACAAACATTTTTAACTCTTTCGGTGCTTTTAACAACTACGACAATATTAGACAAATTTTTCTTGTACTTACTCTCCCTCTCCGTATTCCACGAAAATATAAATCATAAAATATCAAAATTCTTTTAACTTTGAATGGAAGTATATACAAAATCCAAACTGCATAAAACTTTCTTCCTTAATTCATTTCTCCTTCTCTTTCATCGCCAAATATGTATGTATCAAAGATGTAACACTACGAAAAAATGTGTAAAAAAAACTTAAAAGTGATAATTATTCATAACGTTCAAAAAAGTACTTGTGTTCCGCATCCATCAGCGGTTTATACGTGTACGTTTATGCATCCTCAGCTCATTTTGTTCGATTTATTTTTATATGCCTTTTTATAAATAGCTAAAGCAATACATTGAGAATAGAAGATTTCTAAAGCAACTTCTATAACATTTGTTGTATTGTGCCTGTGATTTTCTTAATTTGCAATAACTTCTGATGTGAAATTGTTTTTCAGTTATGCGACAGATATTCACTTAAGCGCCGTTAAAATATTGAAGTGGAAAAACTTTGAAGACAATTTCACTAGCTCCAATTCGTTTCAGAATTATAGAAAATGTGTGCTTTTTAAGTTTATCTGAGCGCTTATGAGCTGAGCTTGCTTTAGAGAATGTTTTGATGTAGTCTCAAAGCGGGCAATTTCAATACTATTTCTACATCTATGTATATATGGAAAATTTAAAAATTAAATTCAAGAATGATATATTACCGCAAAATTTGGGTCCACAGGCATCAAATCCGCGGACTGAAACAATCAAATAAAATTTGAAAAAAAAATTATATTAAAAATTATAATAACCCTTACATTTATATAATCTAGATCACTAGTTGGTTGATATTCCCTGCAAAAATAAAAATAAAAGTCAATGAACATTTGATTTTAAAGTATGTCCTTACTCATGAATTCTGTGCTGAAGATCATTGCTGGCGTACCCTTCTTCCTGCATTCCTTCCAATCCACTGAAAAAAAAGGAAAAGGGAAAATTTAAGAAAATTGAAATAGACTTCTTCACACAACTAGAATAGATCTGTTTTCGATTTGAAAATTACCAACTATACGTGTAATTTAATATATATATATAAATTCGCTCGGCAGTGTTTAGTCTTGGCTCTTGAATAGTACATGAGTGATTCCAATGAGATATCATGAACACGAGTGGTGGTGCTAAAAAATTTTGGTTGTCTTTAAGATATACTAAGGAAGCTAGGCTATTGTGTTTTAAATAGATGATCAAGATTAAAAGGTACAACCACGACGTCTGCAGTGAGTATTCACTCTTATACTAGGATTTTCGTGTAAGCCACGTTTTTTCTCTACAAACTTATTCGACAATTTTTCTTCTCTCAACCTCTTCTTCGTGCATACAGCTTCGGAAGAAGTCACTGTAAGCGGCTTACGTGCGTTCTGCATGTTTGCCAAAGGGTCCGTGTCCGTATCCCGTGATAAATACAATAAGATTTGGCATATCATTCCGGTTCCTCCTTATCAGAGATTCAGTCTTCCCAGCACATATCTCGGGTCACAGATGTCTTGAAATCGCGCATGGGTTCAGTTCCCTCATCTGCGATTTGGCAGTTTATAAACGTGTTAATCTAGCAGTCATATCCCGTTACTGTCAGTATACCATGCCTATACACCCTTATTATGATTGTCATTGTCACCTCACTTCAAGTAACCCGACTGTGTGAAATTCATAGGGACGAAAGGAAAGAAGAAGAATAGATAGATTTTAATTGAAATAATTCTAAGAATTAAGTGAGAATAGTCGATAGAACAATTAAAAAAGCCCAATTCTTATGTAATCCTAGATCAGCGATTCCCAAAGTGGGCGATACTGCCCCCCCCTGGGGGTGCTGAAACGATCCAGGGGGCATTAAATAAAATAAGTAAAAAGTAATGACGAATTGAAATTTAAAGATGGCTACCAACAGTACTGGCTGCAAAAACAGATTCCTTCAGCTTATCCTGGATTATGGGCTATAATACAAGAGTTTTTAATTGCATTTCCTTTATCGTATTTAGGGCAATGTAGGTTCAGTACAGTCACAAGTTTATTAAGAAAAAACAAAAAGAAACTGACTCAGCTAATCGCGGCGATTTAAGAATGCTGCTGACGAAAATAGAGCCGAGGATTGATACATTGATAGCAGCGCACCAGGTTCATCCTTCGCATTAGGATTATTTATAATGCTTTTCGTAATTTTTATTTTCACATCATCCTTCGTTACAGTAATTTTCTGTGATTTTAAGAAATAATTTTATTATGTCAAGCTTCCAAGTGTGTTATTTACAACATCTTTCTTTACTAAATTAAAAAACGTTGGTGTTTGTTCGCTTAAAGAGTGGAGATTTCAAACGGGTGCTGAGTAATTTTTTTCTGAAAAGAGGGTGGTAGTTCAAATAAGTTTGCGAACCACTGTCACATGCCCGTATGTAATTTTATATGGGCGTGCTGATTTTTGTGGTTTATCGCATATATTTCTAGAACCGTTCGTCCGGCAGTAAAAATGATTATAACCTATTTCATATTCTGAAGAACTCTTCAGTACAATAAAAACGCCTAGGACTGATCGTTTTTACAGTATACATAAAAAAACCTACATTTTTATATGGAAAACTCAAGAAGGGGTTGTCCGATTTAGTCCATTTTTCAAACTTTATTTACTATTACTATAAAAGCACAGTGTACAAAATTTCAGCTCTCTACTTCGACGCGTTCTCAGGCAGTGTTCAAATATATAGTGAAAAACGAAATTTTTGTATGGCAACCATACGAAGGAGTTGCCCGATTCGTGTCATTTTCGAACTCAAATTTGCATTTTTGTTTTTAAATATGTGTGCAAAAATCCAGATCTCTACGTCGACACGTTGTCAAGCACTTGCCAAATATATAGTAAAAAACGAAATCTTTATTTGGCAACCCTACGAAGAAGTTGTTGTTAAGTGTTCCTATGAATTTTACACACTCGTGTCACTTGAACTGAGTTAAACACCCTAATGAGGGTTATAGACAAAATCAGAGAGTGCGTTCGAATCAAAACAACCACCACACTGATAGCTTTGCATTAATCAAAAATAAAACTTAATCCCCCCAAAATAGCACATAAAACAAATATCATACAAATAACAATCATCAAGCAGAGCAACTTTGGTCGAAACTGACCCGTTTAATCCATAAGAGACAATCAACAAAAAAAAAGATAACAAAAGATAAATATAAAAAAAAACTCTTGCTTGGGCTACAAAATTGGTGCATACATTTTTTTATGTATAAAATATTGGTTATTCGCCCCAGATTATAAGATATTTCAAGTCAAGACAGGATTTTACAGTCCTTGTGTCAAGCAAGCACAAGTTAAAAGGAGAAACCTCAGGTTATAAATCACTTTCGCAACTATGGAAATAATGCAGGACAAAAGAAAAATTATCGTTGTCAACTGAACAAAAATAAAAGATTTTGTGTCAGAGACAAGGAAATTACAGAAGTAACACAATGTGACGTTTTTGTCTCAATTCAAGGTTACAGATATTGTGCTATACAAAAAAAACAAGGTATATTCAATGCAGTTTCCGCCATTGTGACGGTTCATTTTTTCCTTTCTGAAATTGGAGGTGAATTTTGTCCATACAACAACAAAAAAATATTATATCTACATTTGTTATTCTGTATATAGTAGTGTGCAGCTAGACAAAACTACTACCTACTACAAGATCAAATATTAGAACTAGTCCACTGGAGGAACCCTAGATGAATTCATAGGATATACTAAGTTTGTCATTCCGTTTATAACGCACAGATATAATGCTGGTAGAGCAAAATGGGTTAGACACCCACGTATAATATTCAAAATTAATTTGATTTTTGCATGTCCATCTGCCCGTTCGGCCGTCTGTCTTCACGATAACTCGAGAACGTGTATACTTAGAGAGCTGAAATTTTGCACACGGGCTATTTCAAAATAAAAAAATAATTTAAGTACGAAAATGGGACAAATCGGGTAACTCCTTCATGTGGTTACCATACAAAAACTTCGTGTTTCATTATATATTTGGTCACTGCCTCAAAACGCCTCAACGTAGAGCTGAAATGTTTTACACGGCGTTCTCAAAGAAATAGAAAATATTGTTTCAAAAATGGGCTAAATCGAGCAACCCCGTCTTGGTGTTGCCATATAAAAATTTAGGTCTTTTAGATATACTAGCAGATCTTCTTCTTCAGAATATAAAGTCCTATGAAATTGAGGCATAATTACATACACATGCACAATTACATACCGGCATTCATCTAGGGTGTCATAATAACTGATCTTAGACCAATTCTAGCTCTTTTACAGAGGAATGCCAGATGGAATAGGATTATTTGGGCGCCAAGCTGCAAAAATACCAATGATATAAAAGAAAAAAGAACTACGTGGTCATAAGAAAAATGGATGGAATAACATCCTTTCGAGCAAGACATCTTAGCTTAAACTTCTTGATTCTGACGGCTTAAGATATGTGCGACGTCCGAGGGTGACAGATATGGTCATAAATACCATATTCATACTGTTAAGCATCGCGGAGGATCTATGATGGTCTCGGAATGCTTTTCGTCAAGGGGAACTGAACATTTTTTTTGGAATTGACGGGATTATGGAAAAGTTTAAGTATAGAGACATTTTGGGAAATGTTATGCTCCCATTCGCTGAATGGGAGAAATGCCTCTTCAGTGGACATTCCAGCAGGATTGTGATCCCAAACACACGTCAGGACTAGCTTCACAGTAGTTTCAATACAATAATGTTAGTGTTTTATCATGACAAGCCAACAGTCTTGACCTAAACCCCATAGAGAATCTATCGGGTGGAGTGAAATGTTATGTAAGGGCCCATAAGGAATCCATCAAAAACACCATTGAGCTGTGGAAATTGTAAAACGAGAATAGAAAAGTATTACGCCGAATACATGTAAAAAAAAAAGTGAGGAGTTTTCCGCGAAGATACCAGTTATGAAAGCAAAAAGATACGGTACAAAGAATTAGGTAAAGTCAACAATTATTTAAATAAACAATTTTCTATAATGAAAAACCCTCCCCCCTTTTTTCAGGCATTTTTTATCATAAATTTTACTTTTTTCTGAATTTCCATACTTTTGTCAACGTTATGGTATAGTTTTATTAAGAATATGAATTTGTTCTTTAATATTAATGGCTAGTCAGTCTATTTTTATAACTAATAATTATACAAAACTATTTTTAATTAATATTATTTTTTTATTATGTTTTCTTTGTTTAACCTTTATAAGAACTAATCTATTTTTATTTTACTTATTTTTTGAGAGTAGTTTAATTTCTTTAGCTTTTATATTCATACTATAATAAAACTTTGTATTTTCTCTAATACAATCATTTACGATATGCTGCTCAAAATTTTGAGTGATTTTTAGTTCAAATGTTTTTCCAGTTTTGCCTTAAAGTATAAAGGATCCATCCGAGACGTTTGGTTTCCATACTTTTGACCACCACGGTAATCATTATTATAACGAGCTGCGCAATAAATTATATTATTTTCCTTAAATTACATAATTCATAAAAAACACGGCCAAAAAACTCAGCTAAATCAGAAATCAAAGGGGGGAAACGATACATTAAAATCATATGTTGCACTTAAAAATATCCTTTGAATTGACGAAATTCTTCTGTCATACATTATTACCAGCGCACGTGTCTTTACCAACCGAGAACATCACGGCTTTGTATTTTCAAGTACAATAAAATTTTGGGTTTGTGTTTTTCCCATGTCATATTCACTGATTTATTACGTACATAAATACCCTTTATTTTGTCCATCAAATTTAACTTCACATATTGTAAACACGATTGACTCAAAATATGGAAAACCCGCTTTTAGGGTTATAATTATGAAATTTTCCAAGAATTTTATCCTCAATTGGGTGGGGGTTTCCACATCTAATACCTGTTTTGTTTTTCTTGAGTGCAATCAGATATGTTTAGGTGGTAGTACCTGCACCGCACAGACAGCCGTAATGCAAGTAGGTACATAAGCGTAATAAAGAGCAATAAAATCTCTCATCGTGGTTGCTGATTCAGAGATCATCCGAATTATTGACATTTGTTTTAGTAGGACAGCGCCATTCTGTCTGGCAACTTAAGTAATAGAAATTTGGTAGACAGTTTATATTTAAGAACAGTGGACGAAATTTGAGTCGCAATACATAAATTTAGAGAGCGGGTTATGATTAAATTGTATAGAAAAGATAATGCTAGTTGCTGTTCTTGGTTTTTATTCTTATTGGATTATTAACAAAAGTGCATTGTGTCGTGTATTATTGGTGCTGACAAACTCAAAGTAGTAAAAAAATTGAAAGATTAAATAAAAAACTCATCTATTCAATTATACTAGGTAAGCCTAAATTTAGGGAATTCATATGGTTCAATTGAGCTTTAATCCAAAATAAATTTTAATTGTGTTTAAGTTAATTTTACATCAATTATTTGAAGAACAATATTTTCTTTACTCCATATTAAAATTCCATAATTCACGTAACTTCCACGAACTATAAATACAACATAACAGTGGCGAATTGGAGCGTGAATCATCGTGTTACACAATACCATTCAAATTGCGTTATTCCCACCCTCTATGTAATCAAATATGTAGATAACGTCCTCAATCAATCATTTCATCTAAGTTCGGTCCGATTTGGTCGACGTCTTATCATGAAATTATCTTCGCTACATTTAATGCTTCTTACCAAACACCTACGTTTAACAGCTAAAATCGTTTACGAATTCAATCTTCGACTTTGTTCAATAATAAAAGCTAATGACACACATCACATCGAATCAACCTTAATCCTAATTCATTCACAGTGCTTTCCAACGGGAGGAATCGTACCATCATTCAAACCGGATGCCTTTGCAAGCTATGATGAATGCCTCTATATTCGACACTTCATAGGACAGTTCGGATTCAGATACGGATATTTTGGATCGGGATCCGTATAGTTCGGATCCAGATTATCCGGATACCCGGATTTGAGGAATCGGATCCTAATTTTTCCGGATAATCCGAATAGTAAATTATTCGAGTACTATCAGCTCTACTTCCAACAAGCTTTTTCCAGCATCAATCTGGAATGGATCAAAAATTGTTCAGCCTTTTTATATTATTGCATCTTGTTTTAGTGCTTCCACAAGCGTTCATGTAGAAAGCCTGACCAAAAATCCCGCTGTTTTGTACTACGAGTTAGAACTATTCGCAGATTCGAATTTCAGATCCGTAGCTTTGAAGAATTCGAATTTTCGAGCCTTTGCTGTTAATTCCAACTTTAGAGGATTCAAATATTAGTAAAATTAGAAAACTCGCTTTAGATTAAGAATGGCAAAGGTTTTTTTATCGAGAAATGATGGAGCATATTAGTTCAACGACTGTCATTACCAGTACTTCACTGTGATATGCTGAAGGTAGTAATATCTTGGACGTTCTTCCGAATTGTAGGCGCTAAATGTAAGACTAAATTATACAGTTACAATTTGGTAGTAGTAAATATAATTTACAGATAACATTCATCTTAAATTCAGATGTTCCTGTAAACTAAACACTTTTTGGAATGAACTTAGTTGTGGTAGAAAGTTACAATTGCAAAAGAGAAATTTTGTTCTAATTAAAAGTTTGTTATTTAGGCTTATATGCATATTATGATTGAAAAGAAAAATTCCCCCAAGCCTCTGGGATAGTTTTCAAAAGTTTTTTTTCGCGAAAATTATTTGTTTGAAAGCAAGTATTTGAAACAAGGTTGATCAGCTTTGACGCAAATTGTGTTATCTTTAATATAAAGCAAACTTTCGCAGCATAGGGCATTAAAATTACAATCTAATAAATATGTAGTGTTGAGGCATGATACAAAGATTAACAAGATATGGCCGAAAAATCTGCTTTCCTCCTTTGGCGACGATTTTCACAAATTTGTTCGTCGCAATTTCAATCGTCATTAGCAAAGTGAAAAAAATTTTCTATTTGGAAATTTCTTTGCTTTCCCACTAGCACATTATTACTTTTCCCATGTTCACATATTCAAAACATTTCAGTCAATTAAATGCGAAAAACTCAAAACAAATTCGTTCGAAATGATATTGTCACCTCATGACGTAGAACACAAAAATTCCTCTTGAATCCGCTATACCTTGTTATCTTTGTATCATGGTGTTGAGGTACACCATGCAAAGCTTTCAAGTCTTTCGCGGGTGAAGTGTGGTGGGGAAGATTTCACAAGGGGCTCGGGTGCTCTTCTTGAGGCTGAAGCGGTGTTCATTCTTCAGGAATTTTGCGAAAAAAATGCTCAACAAAGCAATTTTACAATGATATTTTTTATTTTATTCGCTGAGACAGAATTAGAATTATAAATTAACAATTAAGTCTAGATTTATTATTAACGTATTTGCTATTTATCTTAGCTCCTCATATTTTAATTTGTATTCTACCCGAGTAACGAATGCAAAAGAAAAACTGACATATTGGTAGCCTACTTCCTATTTGCCTTGAGAGATTCACCAGTACTTTCGAAATACACGCAACTGGAAAATCTTACAAATGTTCAGTTTAAACCTTAGGTGCCCAGCACAGAAAGAAGCTTTGAGGGTTGATTAAATTGGCTTGACGGCATACTAGTTTCATCACAAATATAACTACTATCATTAATTTCATATTTGCTCCCTAATAGCGTTACAGCCATTTAGCAAGAACTTCCAAAGTAATGCTTCATGAAATTCTCAATAGCATTGAGCTAAATTGCGTACAATATTTAGAATGACAGGGCGATTCAATGTTGTAACGGTTCAGGGCATAAAGAAAGCGTATTTCCTTCAATTTTTAACTAGGTATGTAATTTGTGGACCTTTGGAAAGCTGCTTTCGGACCGAGCCCTGCAAAGCTTCTAATAATCGTGTATTCAATGGATTATTTGAAGCACTAATTTTCAAAATGTTACTCCAGACTTCCTGGCAGAATCAGAAAGAAAAAAACGTCGTGTAAGGACACTAGTATGATGCGCGGCGGAATCCTACAGAATAGTTTGCAAGGGACATTAGGAGCAGTTTATCCTGCAATGGCTTCAGTTCTGAAATGGTGAAATAAACCACCTTATTCAAATCTCTTTCACCCTTTTACAGATGTCTAGTACATACTGACACTACTGTCAGTCTCTATAGTCTCTAGTTGTCGCATACATCCATCTCGTTATGGTATATTTGTCACGCTATCTTCACTATAGCATCTGGGGAAAGATTCTAACACTACATGTGTATGATACTAGTTACATGTGCGGTCGCCATTTGGACGAAATAGTATTCCGATAAGTGATTTATTCACAAGTTTCTGATTGTGATGTTTAAATTTAATACTTAGATCTTTTTGCATAATTACAATATCATGGTTGCTATTGGCTAAGTTTTCATCCAAACCTGATGTAGTATGTAATTTATTTCTGTGATATCTACATAAATTTATCTTATAAGACTTGTGACTGCACTATGTTTGCCCCTTTTTTGTTTTATCTTTACTGGTTAATGCCAGCTGAAAGCAACTGTGGCTTAATAAAATTAAGAAATACAAAATGGAAAAAAGCATCTGTCTCGTTAGCTCAAAAGGTAAGAGCAGTAGCCCGGAAAGCGGAAGGTCCCGGTCTCTCTCTTGTCTTCTTCTCTCTTGTATTTAATTTAATTTAGAATCGTATAAATAAAAAGTTCTCTAAAATTCTTTTACTCCAATTCTACTTAAGTTGTCAAGTTGTCTAACGTTGTATTACGTAGCTTAAGCTGAGACAGATTACTTTGATTTGAAATTATTCGAGTGCTTTTGTTTTCACCCAAAAAGTACGCGACAGATCTAATGTCTAGCTCATTCTATGTACCAAAAAAGATAGGCTATCTAGGTTGAAATTCGTGTACGTGTGATAGTCATTTATACTTGTCGACACGGAGGTGGATGGAAAGTTTTAACCACTTAATTATGTGCCCGCTCTGAAAATATCGTAGTTTACTACTTCCATGACTAAATCTCTACTACATGTAGAAAAATACTTGTTTTTCTTCCTCATAGCCTATCCGTTTTGCTATAGAAACTAAGGTGTGTAGGCACAGGTACCTATGCAAAGAAAAACAAGCTTAAGTTCCATTTGACATTTTTAACAAGAAAAATACGATTTTTATTAGAGTAAAGCTATATTTACCACACAGACAGTAGCTGTCGTGGCCTTAGAATATATAGCAAACAGGGCATCATACATAGGATTAAGTGAGATGCCGGAGAAGCTCTATTGTCAAAACTTGAGCTGCATTGTCAAATGTGTTTCAGTTTTGTGAACTGAGCCTAGATTCCGCAACGATGAGTTTTCGCATGTACACAAAATTTTGTGTACACCACCTTGGTTCGATTCTGCAAAAGTGGAAATGACTTTTCCTGTCAAAATTGTGTACACTTTAATTAATATTTTCTCACGGCCATTTGACGCCCGCTCAAAAGTTTTACTTTTGAAAATTGAATAGTTGCTTAGAATAGCGACGGCGCGTGTAAATACAATCAGGCTTCTGAAAGAATCATTCATGTGAATCAGCAATTAACATTGTGTTATATATATGGAAGGATCAGACAACGAATAAGCACAGCGTTGTAGCTGTTTTATTGGAAATTAAAAGAGCATTTGAGACGGTGGTGGACAGAGACATATTGATAAAAAAAATTATTCAAGTATGGTGTAAAAGTAAAGAATTGAAGTGGTGCAAGGATTACTTGATGAACAGACTGCAGATAACCAAAGTTAATGCACAACAACTTATTAAACAAAACTTTTGAACTGAATTATTGTATTTGCAGCAGTTAACGCTAAATAAACAAATAATCTAATCTATCTAATACATGTAAAGACATGGACTACCAACACAATCCGAGTTCATTTTGCGAAATCTGGCTCATCTCCATTTCGGTTTGCTATATATTCTAATTTCACGACACTTACCCAGCATACAGAGAGAGCAGGAAGTGTTGATACCTACAAAATTCGTGTACATGAGCGTTGCTTTTCTTAGAGGTTCTTGAAGTAAGACAAAATATATTGAAGAAAGAGATACCTTATGAGAAATGGATGTTCAGCTCACTGACATATGTATATAATATGGACTGCTTAACTTTCTATTTCATGTGGGCTCAATTGCTTATGTCAATAAAAGTTCTTACGCCGGTGCCAACATTGAAAAAATCTATGGCGGGAGGTTGAAAAAAAAAGCGCAGCTCGAAAAGTGAATATAATAAAACGTTTCGAACTTCTGCTTCATACCTTATGAATATGTTGCCTTTGGTAAAACAATTTTATCAGTAAAAATCCTAAATAATTAATTTATGCTTATTGTTGACAATTCAGGTCGTGATTTTTGGTAAATTTCAAGAAAATTTCAAGCCAAGTACCTAATTGGAATTAAATCAACCAAAAATCCTATTCTGAGTTTCAAGAAGATTTCAAGCCAGTACTGATCTTTTCTTAAAGCGGCAACAGATTCTAACACAGCAAGAATTTGACTACGCTAAATTTACTTATCTAAAACTTTCACGAAATACTTCCCAAATCATAAAACAGAAAATGTGCTAGTCCAATTCTATAAAATGTTTTATATATGTCATGAAGCCTAAACTACTATCCACACAGGAAAATTTAAAGTTTGGCTCCTTACCTTCCCAAAGACTACACTTTCTTTATTCCTTACTTAACAAAATAATAAAAGTTTTGGTTAAAAAGTAACCTTACCAATTTTACGCTCAATAACTGTCAGCTGAGTGATAATTGCAATAGCGTATGTGCGACCATAGTCCGAGTCTGTATGCTTGGACTATTTTGAGGCTCTCATGCAGTAGTGAGAGTGTTTCATGGCTTGGGAAGTATTTCTGGAGGGTTTTGGCTATTACACTACCTGTTCTATCTATATTCTAAGACACTAACTTACATGGGTGCAAAAAACTGAAAGATACTTACGTAAGTAGATTTGTATAGAATGAAATTACTTACGTAAGCTAAAATCGAAATTGATGACTGTAAATATATTTTTAAATTCCAAATACTTGAACAGACCAGTGAATTGCTCCTAGCTCTCTTTGACGCTTTTTAGACAGTTTAAGGTGCCCCAGAAAAAAAAACCTCAAAATTGTTTTCGTACCCGTCACTTTATTACCCTTGGCTTACATGTGACCCAAATCAAAACGTCCTACTTATAAATTTTAAGTCACACTTTCATTTCATCCTGACCCAGAGAACTATTTTTCCTTGGAAAAATTCTCGACCTGCTCTAGGCAATGCAAATTTTGTTTGCGGCTTATTTTTTTCAGGCATGCATTTTCATTAGTTCTACACTTGAGCAGGAACATCAAATTCACTGATGTAATCGTAAAGAACATTTTGAAGCACCAAACTATGCCCAAACTGAACCTGTCTTAACAGAAAACCTGCCGACTGGTAATGAGTTGGTGCCTCGAAATGTCCTTTATGACTACAACAGTCAATTCGCTGCTCCTGCCTCATCTTTTAAGCACGCTTTCAACTCTCGCTTAAATTAAATTTTTGACTTTCCTGAAAACAAATCGCTTTTAAACCATGAAACAAGCTGTGCTATAATATCATCGAATTTGTGGAACCCGGCTTGCAAAGCAAAGCCAGCCAAATGCAGGCAATTCAATCATTTTTTATTCGCAGTTTAATTAAAACTCAATAATAGTACTTACGCAGTGACAAATTCAATAGGGCTGTTCCCATCAGACAAAAATTGAGCCAGCCGACTGGAAAAAATGAAGACAATTAGCACACACAAGAATAGCATTTACTAGACCACCGGGGACTTACTCCAGATTAACCACTTCGGTATTTTCGCTGTGGATCATTTTTGAAATTTTTCCGGCAATCACACAGAAGATTTCAACAAGTTCTTCAACGTAGGTTACAAATTTCTAGAGATTAACAATCCTCAATTAAAACCATTAAGGTTGAAGATGATACTTACATATTTAGATTTAAAGTTCAAACGGATTATTTCACAATCTTTAGCAGAGTAGAGGTACAGGAATGGCGAACAGGATTGGGTAGGCCCTCACTCCTCTAAAGATGCTACAGTTCTCTAGCACAGATTACAGCCATCAATTAGATGATGTTTTCTAATTGGACACAAAGAGTTAGAATAGAATAGAAAAGCATATATTAAAAAGCCTCAGCTTACGTTACGTTAGTAATTAATACCGGAATTTGTTGAAGAACACCAAACAAACATTCAATAAACACAAGCACAGTCGAACCAGCCTCCTATATAGAAACAATAACCACCATGAGATTTTTGTACTAGACTAAAAATATGAAGTTTAAAGATGGCGTCAGTAAAGAGAATTTCTCCCGCCACAGCTGTTTTTTTTCTTATGGCCGGCTCTCAGGACGTCAGATCATCTTACCGAAATTACTCCGAAATTTATGTTCAATTCACATTGGCACCAACCCAGGGACCACGATACAGAGATACAAATATTCTCATTATAAACCACGTTCCGCCATTTGAGTACGAATTTATAGGAAAGTACGGTAGAGAGAACACAATATTCACTCTCATCTCTTTGTCTTTTCAATAGAAATGTACATATATACCTTATAGGACGAAACACGTCACAGGCTATCAGCTGCAATTTGTCAAAATTTTAATGGGAATAGCTTGTCTTCTATATACCTTGGTCAGGGCCCAAATGCGGGGAGATAATTAGCAGTTTTAATGGGTGAGAGCTAGTCGGTTGTACAGTTGTTTACCAGCGATTTGAGGCGATAATATAATATCTAATATTCATTGCGTTCTGTGAATTCGTAATACAGCTATTGTTTATATATAAAAAACAACTAATATAATTGAACAAGCACACAATTAATTTCGATACTCATAATAAGGAACTACGCGCAACAACTTTATTGTGTTGGTACGTCTAAGGATAAGGGGAGGAAAAACCTTCCTTCCCTAAACAGGGCGGGGATAATACAAGTCAGTGGCACTGACACTGACAGCGTTTGACACTTTCACAGGCCACTACTGACTACTCAGTTTTACAGACTAGTCTGTACTGACAAGATTTCCGAGCATTCAGTACAGACTAGTCACTAAACTGTTAAATGTAAAATTAAGATGGCGCAAATTGAAAAAAAGGAAGATGCTATTGGAAATTTATGTTTATTTTTCTAATCTTCTCCATTTTGAATGGGAAATGCCTGAAAAGAATTTAATATTAATTTTATTCTATAGAGAAAAAGGACGGATTAAAGCTTGAGGCAGATTGAAAAACTTAATCGCGTAGCTTGCGTAGAACTCGTTGACAGGTAATATCGAATATACGCATATTATATAGGGAGTGTTAGATTACCACCGCATGCGACGCTAGCGACGCAAAAATCGGGCGCATTTCTACTATTCGTCGCGTACGCGATCAATTGAACCCAAGGTATACAACAAGTTATCCCATTAAAATTTTGACACAATGTAGCTGATAGCCTGTGAAATAATTCTGTGAGTAATGTATATACCTTTTTATAGGAAAGACAGAGACAGGAGAGCGAGTATTGTGTACTTTTTACCGTACTTTCCTATACATTTCACGATATTACGTCAACTAATGGTGGAACATGGTTCGTATTGGAAATAACTTGTATTCTATATACCTTGACTTAACCCATGATACAAAAATAGATTAACAAGTATGGCCGAAAAATCTGTCAATTGGTTGCTTGCATCCTTTGGTGACAATTGTCACAAATTTGTTAGATTCAATTTTACTCGTCCTTATCAAAGTGAAAAAAATTTTCTATTTGGAAATTTCTTTGTTTTCCCACTAGCAAATAATGACTTTTCCCGAAGTGATTTCAACGAAGAAACTAATATTCTGTGAAATATTTTAGTGTATTCAAAACGTATTTTAGTCAATTAAATGAAAAAAAACACAAAACCAATTCGATGGAAATAACATTCTCACCTCATGACGTTGCAAGGTATATAAATAGTATAAGCCAAATTCTCGGTACGAACCACGTTCCGCCATTTTGTCTAGAGGCAAAATGTTGATGACGTCATTCTGTTCTGTTTTCGTCATGTGCTCTATCTCTGTAGTGTGCCGTGCTCTATAAAATGGAAAATTTTTTTTCGTTTTGATAAGGACGATTGAAATTGAGACGAACACATTTATGACAATGTCGCCAAAGGACGCAAGCCACCAATTGACAGATTTTTCGGTCATTTAACCTAAACTTGGGAAATTGTACTGCTGCTTGATTTGCTTTAGATGTTTTTTTTATTTCTGTAAGTAAATAAGGAATTTGAGAAATGTTTGTTGTGTAATTTGTATAAATGTGAGTTAATTTATAACAAAAAACTCAAAACAAATTTGGCAAGACTCACATGTCAACGCATTCAATCTAATAGCATATTTTTTCCAACTTGTTGCACGCGACACTAGCCTCGCGTCCAAAATTGCAATCTAACTCGACCTTAAGGAAGAAATCGTCAGATATGCATATAGAAGAGGAATGTCTACACCGCAGGACGACATTTTATTAAGAACTGACTAGTCAATTGATCGAACGCAAATCGTTTTTTGTCAGTAAAATTGACAGACAAAGTCGTACCTTACCCGGGGGTTACACCTGCAAGTACAGCTTGCATGCAATTTGCACTGAAATACTTCTTGCACGTGTAACCTCTACTCCATGCTGGCAGCTCAGCTTTCAGCGAACTTGCATGATGAAAAACCATGGCAGTTGAGGTGATAGTAATTTGACATTATACAGTTTTCAAGATGGCGGAAAAGAAATGCTTGAGAGAAATTGAAAAATTTATACTGATAAAATGAGATTTTCTGGAATCATTTGCATTGCATCATTTACCAACAGCTTTCTCTTCATTTTTTCTTGGGTTTTTATCAGCCTGCTACTTCCTTTATTGCTATAATTTTCCAATATACGCAAGACTTTACCACTCAATGCCATTTTTTAAATGAACTTGCATGCAAGATGATAAGACATCAACCGAACTGCCTTCTGTTGTCAAGTTAAAAATCGCGTTGGAAGGAAGGCTTGCATGCAAGCTGTACTATCTCGTGTAATCCCTGGGTTAGGCGTATATTTTAGTCACATATTTTGACATTTCAAATCAAATTTGTCGTACTTTTATATTCACCATATTCATTTCGATTTATCCTCTTCATCAACCACAAAATAAATTAAAATGATTTTGCAATGAATTAATGTCAGAATACACGCCTTAACCCGGTGTTACACCTGCAAGTACAGCTTGCATGCAAGCCTCCCTTCCAACGCGACTTTAAACTTGACAGCAGAAGGCAGGTCGGTTTATTTCTCATCATCATTGCATGCAAGTTCATTTAAAAACTGGCATTGTGACGTAAAGTCTTGCGTATATTGGAAAATTATAACAATTAAGGAAGTAGGAAGAGGATGGTGTTGGTAAATGATGTAATGCAAATGATCCCAGAAAATCTCATTTTCCCAGAATAAATTTATCAAATTCTCTCAAGCATTTCTTTTCCGCCATTTTGAAAACTGTATAAATGTCAAATTACTATCTCCCAGCTGCCATGACTTTTCATCATGCAAGTTCGCTGAAAGTTGTATGGCAGTTGGATTACACGTGCAAGAAGTATGGCAGTGCAAGTTGCATGCAAGCTGTAATTACAGGTGGCCCATTGGAACGATTCCATTGCAAAAGAAAAGTTTATCACTTTTCCTAGAAAACATAATCAATGGAAATCTGTATTGGTATCTTACCTACCCGTTGACAGACATGAAGTATTGATACCTAGATATTCATATCAGTGTATCCCGATTTGCTAGGTATTAAACAAGCTATACAGAACAGAAGCTAACAGAACATTACGAACCACGTTCCGCCATGACGAATTATCGGGAGTATGTATAAGAAAGCACGGTACAGAGAACCCAGTACTCTCTCTCCTCTTTCTGTCTTTCCTATAAATTGTATATAATTAGTCAGGCTATCAGCTGCAATGTCTCAAAATTTTAATGGGAATAGCTTGTCTTCTATATACATTGGGTATTAAAGTAACTCTGATAGACATAAAGCAGCATTTACATTATGATGACATCCAATTTTTACAGAAATTGTGAGGGAGATAGTTTATTGAAATTTAAATGCTGCGGAAGCAATCATCGCAATACCTCACACGTAAGTCCCCTATACTTTTTATGGAAAAACTCGCAAACTGTCTAATTGGAAATTGTCAAGCTTTTAATCGTTTTTGCGTAGACATTCAAAGACGGATCATGAAAAGAAGTATAATTTTACAAATTCTAAAATATTGCATGAAACACGAAGGAGTTCGAAGCAAAGGATGAGATTATATCGAAAAAATTTGTCGCAAAATATCAGATGATGCTGTAATATTCAGTTCTACAATCAATATTTTGTACTATAACAGAATTTTTATTTATTATTTATTTCATATAGTAAACAAAAAGTTCAGTTACTAATTTGCTAATATGTAAACGTCAATCCACTTCATCTACTCAAGTGCTCGCTCACATGAAAATAATTCCACTCCACTACCGAACTAACGCCGCCCGGTGAAGATAATTCCAGTCCGGTTCGTGTTCACATGACGGATTATCTCAAAGGCGGAATAATTCTAGCAAATTATAAAGGAAAAAGGACCACTTCAGTTAATCTGTGAACACACTACTCTCTGCTTCTGGACAGAACACTACCTCAGAAATAACTTCAATATTTTCTATAAAGCAATATTTAATAACTTTCAATTTCGCAATATTTAATTACAAACTCAAAAATTACTTTTGTTTATTTCGACAAATAATTTTACTTGACAGATATGTATATGCCATAAAATTATAGTAACAAAACAGCAATATGGCAGCTGCAGTAGTCGAAATTGACAAATTAGGGTTGCCAATAACAATGTTTTAGTTTCAGTAACTATAAAAACTCTCTATGCTTGAGGTCTTTTTATGGTTCCGGACACGCACACAGTGACAAATCAACGTCCGAAAAAAATTCAGGACGTGCTTGCTTCTCTCGTCACTCGCAAATAAATTTCCGTATACGATGTGCTATCTCCCTCACAATTTCTGTAAAAATTGGATGTCGCCATAATGTAAATCCTGCTTAAAAGGGGTATTATGGTGTGACAAACTGTATCACAGGTAATCGATTTCTCACCCACCCCCAGCCCTACTAGGGTATATAGGGGAACAGTGTTGGGAGGTGGTTGTGATAAAAATTCCTTCCAAAATGGGAATTTCTGGGCACTTTTCCCACAGATTATGATGCAATTTCCCAAATTTTTTCCTATTGCACCGAAATTTTGATTTCTAGTGGTAAAAGTTCACTTAAAATTTATTCTCATTTACCACGTGGATAAGATATACGAGTATTCATCTAATAATAACTTTTATCTTTTTTTCATTAGATGGACCATCGCAAACTGTTGCTATGCTTAATTCTCTTGGTTAAAATAATTTCCAGTGGTAAATGTTTTTCTTAACAATCGAAATATTTTATTTTTTATTTTCATTTTAGTCCACATTGGAAATGGATTTGTTCAATATTATCAATATACAAAATATCATTTTCCTCTTGGAATACCCCCACAATTTAATATTCTACAAGACAAGCCCCACTCACCTAGGCCCAGTTTGAATCGAGAGGTTAAAAAAAAAGTCTCTGATCCTGAGAATGAAAACTTATCTCTGAAAGAAGGTTCACTTTGCCGGAGATCAACTGATGGACAAGAAGGAATTTGTGTTTTAGCAACTCACTGCCAACATGTTATACGGCAATTTAGAAAATATGGAGCAAAAGTGGATATTTGTTCGTATCGGAGGAACGTTGCAGTTGTTTGTTGCCCGATGATTGAAAAACGACAAGTTAGGCAAGTGAAAAAGAGGATCAGTGTACAAAGTAAGTAAAAAAAAGAACTTTTTTTATTTTGATTTTAATTAGAAAAAAAAAGATATTTTAATTATGAAATTATTTGAGGATAGTTATACAAGAACAAAATGTTTATAATTGCCAACAACGCTGGCTTAGTCGTTATTATTGCTAAGTGTAACTATCATTGCCTACATGTTGGCGTTGGTAAGTCAAAAATCCCGAAGATATATGTATGTGTGTTTGCTGTCAGCTATTTCGCTCTGATCTCATCAGATTAATTGGAAATGGAAAAAGTTGTTCGTTATATAGTAATCCTCCAAATTCCAAAGGTCGATTTAAAAAAAAAGTTTTGGCTGCAACTAGCATAGAAATAGTTTTTTTTAATGGCAAGAATTTTGAAGCAGATACACTTAGTTACAGCAGAGACAACGTACAAGTATATGTATAAGAAAATCTTCATATTAACCCAGATCACTTGTTTAAAGCTTTTTAACTTTTTATTCAACCAAAGAAAGCTATCAAAAATATAAAGCTAGCTGGAAACCTTTCACCTGCAAATTCATTATCGTTATTGAAATAATAAAAACAAAAACCAAATCAAGCTTAATACCATCTCCGGTTACTAGACGGCGTATCACAAAAATTATTTTAATATGAATTTAAAATTTTTGTTTTCTAATTAAGGTGTTTAAGGTTTTAAGGAACTTTCACATCAAAAACAAGAACAGCAAAATGTAAACCGAAAAACTCCATTTATTCTATAAAACAAGATTTTTGTTCCAATGATTAATAAAATCCAGAGAAATAGGATAAACTAAGAATTTTACTGAGAAAATAGTTATATTTATTTCAGATTTTGAAGAAAAACACAGCTTTTATGTTTTATCGGCCGAAAAACCTTTTCGGCGGAAAAATTCGTCCGATAAATCATAAAAGCTGTGTTTTCTTAAAAATTCTAAGATAAATATATTATTTTATCAGTAAAATTATTAGTTTATCCTATTTCCCATGATTTTATTAATCATTGGAGCAAAAATCTTGTTTCAAAGTGGAATAAATTGAGTTTTTCGGTTTACATTTTTTCGATTCTTGTGTTTGATGTGAATGTGCCTTTAAGTTCCATCAAACCCGGAGCATAATGACGTTGACGAACGATTTTTCTCTAGATTTTTCCTAAATCCCTGAATTGATTCTTGAAGCTTTAAATATACCAATACTAAGTAGGGTCAATCAGGGACAAAATGTGATTAGATAATTAACGTCTAACATCCTTATGAAGTGCGCTGTTGTAATAAGTGAAGTGATGACCAGTTCGTCATACGGGCCATTTTAGTTTTATTATTATATTTATTATTCCCCGAGCCCTTCGTCATTATGTAGGGATTGGGGCATAATAACGAATTATATTTAACACATGAAATAACATATTATTTTTACCAAATCATGTTAGTATTAATTAATGACCATAATGAGCCTTGTAGGAATATGGTTTTTAAAATAAAATTATAAATGCTAAAAACAAATCGAGTTTCGAATTCGAAGAATGCAAGATGAAAACATCTGAGATTTTACCTTTAAAGCAATTGCTGAATTTCGGAAGTTTTATGATAAACAGTTTGACATTCCAAAATTCCTTTTGTATTAATAAAACTCAAAAAAATATTGTTTTTACAAAATGCCGATTTCTTGGATTTTGCGCAATCAACGTCCTTGACAAAGAATTTTGATTTAATGTAAAATTATGTTTTCTGCACATGTCCTTTGAGTTTTCCTAGGGACACGATATCGAAAGATAGTATCGATATTCAGTATCGTTATGGTATCATAACTGCAAGCATCGGGTTGGACGTTTATATCGATATATTAAAAGTATCGATACTCGCATATACAAATAATATTTCTTTTCATAGCAATGCAAATTGGTTAGTTTAGAAGGTATACGTATAACTTTTATACGCTCGTACAAGAATTGTTTGGTAAGAGAGGTTCGCAGGGTAACACCGAGCACCTACTTTACTTTACATCTATTAATTTTCATGCGAGACATGTGAAAACTATGTGAGAACTATTCCATTATCGGGTTGAAATAAGTTCATATTCTTCAATTCGCTGTGTAATGTAATGCATTTTGCATTCCTGTTAATGCATTCTACAATGTTTAACATGAAAATAATGCCACACGCATCGGCACAACCACTGACATATATGTATAATATGGACTGACTCTAAACCCTCGAGAATATTTCACAAGCCATATGAAACAGTCTCCCTCACTACCACATCAAAGCCCCAACTGAGTCCTAGCATTCTAAAATATTTGCAGTGTTCTTATGTAAAACTGACAAAAGTTTGATTTGAATAGCTCTTTCCCCCTAAACTACTATTCATACAGAAAAATAGTGTTCGGATAATCTTAAACCTGCTTTTTTATCTTCCGAGCCGAAGTAAAATTTTTATACCTTTCTTAACAAAATTATTTAACAAAATTTATCTTAACCAAATGAGTACGATTCCTCAAACAAAAATTCTCAGCTGAGTAATAATTGTATCAGTCTGCCTAGAGATTCGGACTCCGGCCGCCTATACACTATTGTAAGTATTACTCAGCTGAGAATTATTGAGCGTAAAATGGTATGGTTACTTATAAATCAAAACTATTTTATTAAGTAAGGTATATAGTAAGGGTAGTGTTATGTACGTAAATTATACCCTGGAAAAGTATAAAAAGGGAATAATTTTACATGCATACATACATGTTGGAACATGATTAGCTTACCTTCAAAAACATTTGAAGAAAGCGAATCAGTTCTTAAAATTCCTAAAAACCCTAACATTTAAAAAAGATATTAAAAATTCCAAACCACTAAAATTCACATAAACTAACCATGCCTAAAACATGGTTAGCTTATCTATTCAATCAGTGAAGAAAATAACGTCAGCAATTTTCTTCACATTCCATAAAGTTAAAACAATATTATTCACATGGCAAATTTTGCCTTCAGCAAAATTTGCCAGTAGAAATATTTACTTTCAGTACGATTTGTCGTGAAAATTGCAATAGGTAGGATAGAGGCCTCCTGGATATAATCACGGGACGGAGGCTTGACATTTGATGCTTTTATAAACATCAGCCACCGTTACGACGATTGAAATTGCGGCGCGCGTATACATATAATGTATTTTCGCGGCACGCTTTTCTGAGCGTGAAAGCTTTTTTTTGATATGTATGTACGTTCGTACATACATATTGCAATTTTCACGACAAATCGTACTGAAGGTACGATTTGTCTTTTCTTTTATTTTTTAAATTAAATATTTCTAGCATAGCTAGCATATCACTTCCTTGGTTTTTTGACGCTTTTTTGTATTCCATTGTGTACATACATAGTATTACCAGTACAAAGTCTACATTACGCTTCGATACCATATCTTTTGTTCCGATACTAGTAGAATATCGGGAAGGTAATATCGACAGTATCGTTAGCAAAATATCTATACTTCACATATATCGTTACTATAATAGCCGTGTTCTTTGTGTCCGCAGAACAGAGCAGAACATAAGAAACACACAAGAACGCTTTAAGAGAAGAACATTTTTATATCAAGCACTTGGCACTACTATGGTGAATTGGCTATTTGTGATCATATAAATACTAATGTTTATGAGCAGTTCCTTTGTTATTTTGTCCATCTAAAGAAAAGGATTTCATTGAATAAAATATTATGTTAACATCTCATTTATCAATGTAGCTATACCTATAGTTATGTAAAACTGGCGTTTGGAAAATTATTATGTTACGGCATAAACATGAAGTCTATATATAAAACTCGGATGATCTTATATTACCTTAAGATTATGTGTCTTTTAAGCATTTTATATACAAATTTAAAAATCGGTAGGTATACATTATTAATTATAGCAAATCCTTGTAAATCTAAGAATAATTGTAAATAGGGCCTCCCGATAAAAAGGTCCTTCAATTTTAATATAAAAAATGGTAAAATGAAAATAAAAATTCTTCAATTTCTTACGATAAAATACATTTAGATATAAATTAGATATTTACAAATGGTGGTACATGAGATTTATGAAGTATTCGTTGACACCAACAGCACCGATAGCCGAAAAGACCTGAAGTTGCATAGTAGTCAATATCCTTCTTACATATATTTCAAAAATCACCTCGGATCGTCAGGTTTTATAGTATTTACAATATTTAACCACGAAATAACAGCATTAAAACCTGCTTGACAGACATTGAATAATAAATATTATTATATATATATTATTAATATAATATATACATATATAATACTATTAGTTATTTTATTCAATGGTGACAGTTCACAAATTACAAATGTCAAGAATTTGTTTCACAATTTTTTATGATAGTTTCAGCTGTCACCTGAGTTTGACCAACTTCTCCAACTAAAAAATTGGAGAACAGCGACCCTACATTTTCATACAAGATTTAAATGAAGCGAACTAACAAATAGTTCGCTTCAATTGACAGAACAAATTTGTTCTCTCCAATGTATGGGATTTCTAGAACAAGGTACACAAAAGAACACAGCTAATAGTGTTCCTAAGCCTATCAGAATGTGAAAATCGAAAAATGATTATGACATGTAAAAAGCTCGTCATTATGCCCCACCACACATTAATCTTTTTCCGACATGTTATACAAAATTTATTATGAAATCTATCATTATCCCGACAAACTACACACCATAAATATACTGGACTTACTCACCATTCTCTGCTCTTTAGACTAATGTGAAAAAAATGTCGACATGTTGGCAATCCTTTATCCTGCATTGTGGGTATCATGGCGCGAGTTTAGAATAATGCTGATTAATTCAATTGAATTCAATTGAATTCAATTCAAAGTTTATTTATTACATACCTGGGCATAAGCGCCACGTCAATGACGTTGGTTAGATATTATGACATATATTACATAGTTTGTTACAAAATATTAAGTACATAGTTCAGAGCTTACATGCTATGTTTGTATGCTCGAATTTAGTTAGATTTAGTTTTAGTTAGAGTCTACCTTAATACATAATACTAATATAATGACAAAGATAGCTTAAGTAAAAAATAGCTATTAAACTGCCAGCTGCACATTAGCATTAATTATAATTAGGATTAAATAATAAAACATTAAGTAATTAGTAGTTCTAATAACCATTGTAGATGGCTCTAATAATACTAATTGTAAGATAGTAAGTACTGTGTAAGTAAAGACTGCTAACCGGATTGATAAATGAGGCCTCACTATTGAGGTTGACTTATTGTCTAACTTAGTCCTATGATTAACATTAAGGTGCTAAATAGGGGTATACCGTGAGAAGAATATTGCACTAATAAGGATATCGGTGGGAAAAATATAAAGCACATGAGGTGGTAAGCACTTATACCGCTAATATACTAAAGAAAATAAATTACAGGCAATATTCATTCGTCACTATACCCTGTTCGTCATTGTGCCCCGGGCTTCCTGATCAAATATCGAATAAATAAAAAATTATAAATTTTATTTTACAGTTACCTATTCAGTATAAATTTTTGAATGAAATAACTTTTCTAAATGTCTTACAAAATTTAGTCCTTATAAAGTTAAATTCATTAAGAAATGACGAAATTTTCTACTCTGTTTCCAGAATGCGAGGAATATTTGGACTTCAGAGCAAGTTTTCGATATAAAAGGAATGCCACTGATCCTATACCGAAGTGTCAGCCTAGTAATCCTTTGATTGTTGGAGGAGAAAGTACATATTCGGGTGAATTTCCACACATGGTTAGTAATTTATTAAATATTGATAGCTATACTAAATATATACTAAATTAATTTAGGCAGCGATTGGTTGGTCACGAAATAGAGTTGCTATTAAATGGGCATGCGGAGGATCATTGATAAGTGAATTTTATATTTTGACTGCAGCTCACTGTACACTACTAGATAGGTAAGGAAATGTTATACAATATATCTACTTAAATCATTGCTTAAAAATAATATTTGCTTATAAACAATATCTACAGACTACCACCCGATATCGTAAGACTCGGACAGAAAAATTTAATTCAAAGCAGAGACAGAAGTGATCCACAAAATATAAGAATATCAAAAGTTATAAGAAATCCGGGTTATAAAATGTCTAGTTTTTATCATGACATTGCATTATTGAAATTAGCTAAAGAGCCTCGATTCTCAAGATTTGTGCGTCCAGCATGTCTTTGGCAGTTTCGGGATATCAATGCAGAATATGGAGTAGCTACCGGATGGGGTAAAACAAAATTTGACGGAGAGCGTTCTAATGAACTATTGAAAGTCGATTTAAAATTAGCTGAGAATAAATTATGCAATCAAATCTATAAAAATATGCCGAAATTACCACAAGGAATCATCGATGAACAAATCTGCGCTGGTTATTTAGAAGGTGGAAAAGATACTTGTAATGGCGATTCAGGAGGTCCAATACATATCACAGTACCTGAGGGTAAATGTATAAATTACATTATTGGAATAACGTCATTTGGAAGATCTTGTGCAGAGCCGGAATCACTCGGAGTCTATACAAAAGTTTATTCATATCTAGACTGGATAGAAAAAATCGCATTTAACCAGAAATGAAGTTCAATTTTAATTTCCTACGTGAAATATTTAAATTGTAAAAAGTCTTTTTATTATTGAAATGATCGAAGATTTTGTCGGTACATGGTAGAATGATCTTGTATTCATGTTGGTTCTTTTTTAAAAGACGATACACTTCCTTTTAGTTCTACTGAAACCAAGGACAAGTGTTTCCATCAAGTTTTTTTATTAATGTTACTCTTATTCATATATAAAAAAAATATAATTGTTGTTAACTCTTTAAATAGTACTGTTATTTCGTGTTTTTACATTGTTTTATTTAGTTAACAAATTTTGTGAGCCTGGGCAAATCTTAAAAACAGTTTTGAGCCACTTTTATTAAATTAATTTTTGTTTTATTTGGCACACATGTATAGTTTCAATGACAATATAATATTTTCAGCATGTGGGGGCATTTAGGAAAGATCTCAAAGTCTTTCCCACTCTGAAAAATCTCGAGCTCAATTTTCTATCCACTTCGAATTGTTTTCACCTAACAGGCTATTATGCCGATTTAATATAGGTGGTTATTCAATTGATAAATTATAATTTAATTAATAAAGTAAGTAAAGTAGAAATATATTTTAATAATTTACACAGCCAGGGTCGTCTTTAGCGCAAAAACGAGTAAACTGATTTGCAGTCTCCAGAAGAAAGATAACGTATTGTAACGCTGGAGGAATCCCGTCTGAAAATCCCGTCGAGAAAATCATAATTACATACACTACAGCTCTCCTAAAAATCATTGATGTTGTAAGAATTGCTATGGACTCTAACTTGGCTTCCATTTTGGTGCTTCTTCATCTCTCGAAGGCCTTTGATTCGGGTGATCACGCAGATTTATGCTATAAGCTTCGTGATACTTTCAAGTTCTGCTAACTCTGTTTCTCTCTAGCCTGGTCAGGATTGGTTGCGGGGTACCACAGGGATCTACTATCGCTCCATCTCTTTTTTCCCTCTTTATAAATGATATTATATTAGTACTCCAGCACTCAAACATACTCCTGTACGCAGATCATGTACTGTTGGGCTACTACAGAGGACGGTATTTGCAGAGTTACTGAAGACGTGAAGGTATCTCGCCTTGATCTCTCTTGAATGGCCTGGTTCTTAAGCTGGTGAAGTCTCAGTTTATTATTATTTACAGACTGGGACACTCGTAATTTCTCGCTTATTATTCTTTATAATATGATTATTCCATACTCAGATGTCATTAAAACTCTGAGGTTATCTATTGACAAAACGCACACTTGGGATGAACATGTTAATCCAGTGGCCATCTGCTTCATTCATGCCACAATAGGGTCGACTAAAGTTCGTTAAAACCTTGCTGGTACCCTTAGTTATGTAGTGTATGGCTGTATGAATGCAGTATGTTCGCGCAAACTTAAGGTTGGTTTAACTCCTGTGTACATTATCAATCTTCGTAGATACGATCATATATCCTCCTTTACCAACCATTTTACCAACCATATCTTGGGCTGCAGTCTGAATCAATATCTTAAATACCTCCCAGTACTCTTTCTTTTCTGCTTAATGTACAACAAACATCCTAGGCATCTTCTTGAAAAATTTAATTTTGCAACATTGTCCTGGTCAAGATCACTAATTGTACTCAGGCATACTGTCCTGCAGAGCCGAAGATCATTATATGCTCACGCGATTAAACTCTGGAACTCCTTGCCTCTTGGCATCGAACGTATAGGTAATCTGGACGCCTTCAGAGTTACCAGTTTTATGTTAACATAACAAACAGTTTCAACATTTTCTCTGATTACCAAATAGAGTTTATCTAGAGAAAGTAGACCATGAAAAAAGTCGGGAGAACACTGTGGCTATATACACTGACACTATAAAATGACAATGAAGTATTTTTTTATGTTACAAACATAATTTCGAATAAATCACCTAGTCGAGTCTCCCTAGCCAAACTCAAACAGCTAAACTAACATGTAATAGGTTGTTTTACTGGTTGAAAAATTGGTTTTCGATTGCACTACTATCGCAGGGCTATGGATTGCGTGACTCTGGGCTCAGGCCTTCGCTTAAACATGACATTGTGCATAGCTAACTTATGTGGGGTCTGATCTGGATGCTGGATGAAAAGACTGTGCTGATTAATTTCATTTGTCTTACATACTAAATGAGCTAAAGATTTGAATTAAAATTAAAATTAAAGTTATACTACGAATAAGCTATTTAACAGACAATAAATACTGAATAAATATGTTAATAAAAAGAATAAAGAATAAATCCCAATCGATCGCACAAATTTATACAAAAAATTAGTTTAATTTAAACTTTCTCACTTTATTTCTTACTGAATACTTCCTTCTTATTCAATATACAGAATATGTATTAAGGGTCACGAAATAATTGTCACACCATTACACTCGATTGCGAATATAGCATGATTCCGGCTCCTTGCATTTTCAAGTACCTATTCATTGTTGTGTTTGCTATGGACACAGATAAGTATAAGTAAATCTGGGTATTACCAAAGATGGCACAAGAACTAGATGTCGCAGTACCAAAAAAGTATACAAAATTTATATGCCTGGCTGATCCATTCCAGAATTCACTACCCATTTCACAATTAAAGCACCCAGCTTTAGTATGTCATGCGTCATCTAGCTCTTGTGCCATCTATGGTAATACCCAGATTTGGAAATCAATGTTAAAAATATGCTTCTCATTATCCAGCCATGATGTTATATATCAGCCAGCCTTATCTTTTAGCAAGGGAAAAATCTCTGAACATTGACCAGCCAACCGGCCAGCCGAAGAAATTGGTTTTAGCCTGCGCTTGAAAAGTAAGAAAAAGTTGTGATAACTGTAGAAGTTTTGTCAAGATATTCAAAAGCTTTAGCAAATACTTTAACCAAAAATAGTATACAAAAAACTTCGAAGATATCACTACATACGGAGCATGAACTGGCTATCCTATCTCCTTCAAAATCCTGGTGTTACTTATCTATGCTACAGCTATGAGTAATGAATTAACTCTTTCTTTACTAACTATTATACTACTTAAGTTCTATAACATTTGTGATCTAATTGTTATGGCTGAAATTTTCCGTAGCATTTTTCTTGATATGCGATATTGATCTATTGTTTTGTTTGTTATGATTAATATTCAGTCATAAAATGTTCGCATTATAATTTTTATAAATGACTAAGACTAGAATTTTTAAAGGATTAAACATGCATGTATGAGATACATATGAGATGTACTACATATATTTAACTTTTGCACTAGATCGGATAGACTTGCTAAAAATATTTTAAAAATAAGTAAATAAATCATTTTAAGGTAAAATGTTTTATCTAAAATGCTCTAAAAAATACAAAATAACTGCTTCAGTTATATATAAATATGAAGACATGTAATATATGATTAAAAGTAAAACTAAGGGGCTCATAGGAAATAAGATCAATAAATAAAATGAAAAACGTTCACAGGCAGGACATTTTGAAATATTCTTTAGGGAATTTTTGATTAGATTATATAATTTAAATTATTTTTATTTATATTTATATTAATATTGATTTATGTGATCAATAATTACCACCACGGTTCTTTTCAGGTAGATTCAAAAGAAATATAATTTTGTTAAAAAAAAAAATGTTTTTTTAATTCCTTTAATTTTACAATACATCACGATCTGAAGATGAATTATGAGGTAGAATTTATATGTTAAAGCTACATTTTCTTATAAGTTAAGTTTAATTTTAATATTTTTTCACAGCTAAGTATCTTGTTGATCATTTCCAAACGATATTCTCAATCCAGTCAAGAAACGAATGTATCCGAGTATAAACGCCTGGATATTGACTGCCACAATTAATCCCGTATGATGTTATACCGACCAAAAAATACTCTATTCTACCACTTTTAGCGATATTTAGCTGTAAGGGTCCTCCAGAATCTCCCTAATAAGAATAAGTAAATATACATAAGTATATGTATGCACGTGATAATTTATTTTGTTGCTAATATTTTTCAATACAATACAATAGTGTTTCCTTGTTTTATTGTAAATGCCGCCATCATTTAATGTTTTTAAATCCTAATGTTTACCTAAGTTTGTTCTCACATTGTTATTTCTACTCAAATAATTAGTTTGTGAGTCTTTAAGAATAAAATTCGGATTTATGTAAACAGTTTTTTTAGTAGTACTTAAAACAGTGGTTAATTATTAAATTTCACCGAGAGAACACCTGACATTAATAATGGTAATAAATTTTGAGAATAACAGGTATATCGAAATTCACTAATTTATAGCGTGAAAGCTAAAATTAATCTAAAAATAAAAAAAAATAAAATTCGATATAATTCAATTAACCATTCGAAAGACCCGTAACCAAAGCTAACTCATTCGATTCAGATTAAATCCACCAATTAAGGTTATTTCAATAATTTAAAGATATAAGAAGTTCTTTAAATCTAACAGCCGAACTAGAGCGCTGTATATTTATTGATAAGCGATTCCATGCGGGAATTACACGGACAAAGTATGAGTTTTCTTGAACAGAATATTGAAATCTAGGATTATTCAATTTTTATGACGCGGAGAGTTTAAAAATCTAAGTTGGATAAGAGATACGTCAGGTACTTTTAAGAGGAGATGTAAGTAGTCGGGCGATGGAAGAACTCAGTTTGGGAACATCCCAGTAAATTGTTTCTGTCTGAAGAAATATGATCACATCTAAGTTCATAAATATAAATAAATCTAACACCATAATTGAACGTCACATTTAGCCTTCTTGAACAAACAGAGTCAAAGTGAAGGAACAACAAACTACCATATATTTATGGCATAATAAAACTATTTTTGTATCTGTTTACATTTTCACTTGAACTTGAAAGAACATCTTTTTACCCTATTGGACTTAATTATGGTAAAAGCTTTATAAAAAAAACATCTAAAATATTCAAAACTTTCATTTTATACACAATTTCAGTAATTTATTGCCAAATTTATAAAGATATCAAAGATTTTCTCATTATTCTACATATTTTTCTATATATAGAGCACATATTAGACATAGAGTGACGTCGCCATCATTTTCTCTCCAGACACAATGGCGGAACGTGGTTTATACCGAGAATACCTTGCATTCTATATAACTTGGCCAGGGGCCAGGGTATTATACCCTCGACAGACGATAGCCATAATTCTAAATTACCTACATCAACAAGATAATCTCTGTCGTGTGTTACGCCTGAACTTTTAATTATCCCACAAAGTAATTACATAATCGCCACATCTTGACATTGACATAATTGAGTTTGGTTTTTGAGGATTATCTCCAAAGCGCCACTAAAAACACATAGATAGTAGCTTTTAGACGCAGCTGTTCGTGGCGTTTATGACAAATTGCAGCGTTTAAGAACACTGCTGCAAGTAGTAACATAGATCTTTTATTTGCTTTGAATTTTCGTGCACTATTATAAATACGTCTTTTTAACTTCTTACGTCTATTTAAAAGAACTGTTAGATCTCCTAGTAAATCATTGCAGTTGGCTGATGTCTACTAATACTTTGGCTATTGCCAACAAAATTTGACTTAAATGTCAAAATCGTCTGTCACCATATATTTAATTGGAAATGAGAAATAATTTTCAATTACATAATTGGAAATTATTTTTGGTCGTCTGTTTCAGGGTGTTTTGTAAGTGGTGTGAAATCCAAAGGGTTTGGATAGGTCATACTTAGACGAGCAAAAAATTGTATGGGTAGTGGGAGGGGGGAGGGTGAAATCTTACTGGTTTCCGAAATAACGGGACTTAAAGATATTTGGGTATGTTTTCATAGATCATCCTGTAACCTCTACATCGTTACACCCTATGATGATGATTAAATAAAATTCAATAATAAGCGAAAAAGTTCAATAAGTGCCGGAAAGTAGGCAATTATATTTTGGAAATGAGCTTTTTCAACCATTTTGGCTGGATATGTAAAAAAAAGTGCAACAAACGTAGAAAGGGTTATATTTTGGGTACAGAGTGTATCAGTTAAATTCTGAAATTTTAACTTTGCATAACTTGAAAACGGAGAGGACGAGGGAAAAAATTAATACACCATTGAAAAGATCCAACGATTATCTATCTACTAAATCATCATCATAGGGTGTAACGTTCAGAAGTTACGAAGTTATGCAAAAATACCTAAATATCTTTAAGTCCCGTTATCTCAGAAACCGTTTGGATTTCCCTTAAGCCGGTCCCACATAATGTGTGCATTTGTCAAATATTTGTCAATGCGTCTCATTTAACGATGTGTGTGTAAACGAGACGCATTACCAAATATTTGCCAAATGCACACATTGTGTGGGACCGACTTTAGAGTTTCGTCTAAGTATGACTTATCCATAGCCTTTGCGTTTCACACCACTTACGGGACACCCTGTATATCCAATATTATCACAGAATTTCATCTTTGAATTGGTTTTCACACGATCACAAAAAAAAAATTGTGACGCCATGAAGTGTAATAGATGGAAGGTTCAGGCAAGTGAGTTAAAAACGAATACATTCGCGCTTCTGAGGATTCAAACTTACACAGTTCAAAGTAGCTCATATTGTGACCTTCTTTAAGTCTGAATTCATACGATCAATACAGTCTTCAGACAGGTCGATAGGTTCATTAAAATAGAGCTGTATATAGGTATAGGTATGTATGTAGGTCATTTATATACAGGATGAGCAGAAGTGGATCAATGATTTAACTCTGGGGCGTACTAGAGTCAAGTAACAAAACACCAGATTTAGTATTACCAACTTTGACATATTGTTATCAGTTTGATAAGAAGCTATCGAAGAAGGCAGGAAGTTAAATTGTTATTTCAGCCTTGAGAGAAAATTCGAATGATTACCTAAGTCAAAGGCAGTTCGAGAGATTTCCGGATATGTGACGTAACGTCAATAAGAGTTTTACAACCATGAGACTTCCGGAAACCGGACTGGAAGGGACTCAGTAGACTACGTTCGACTAAATAATAATATGTATATTATTTTCCCTAAGTAACACAACAAACTAATTAGCTGTTAATCACCGGGATTTTTTGCCTTACTCATTTCGGCAAAACCACTGCAACCTTCTACTGTGACGGAAATTGTGAAAACGTGATACAACTATTATAAATATGTAATAGTGGCTTTGTTATCCTGGGCAGCAGAATCTTAATGAACTGAGGAGATCCCATCAATTCCAGTAGCCCCATTTCAATAGAGTTTTTTGCACTAATGAGCTTAAACCCATCAACGGATCTGAAACTAAAAAACCGATTATCACATAACTGGTTCTCAAAACCAGATGGAGGATGAGAATTTGTAGTAAACATATTAGGAGGGTTTACTGACGCAAAATGAGATTAATAAATCCGGATTTAGATCACAGTAAGGTTTATCTCTACCAAAAATATCCGAACTCTTAAGATCATCATCATCAATTTTTCATATATTGAGAAATATTAAAATTTCAAACATATGCTGCCATCTACAACAAAACAATGAAACTTGCTCTCACAATCACTATATACTTTTGTAATATACATTAGGTATTTACTTGGCATGTGTCACTGTCACCAATTAAATCTGCTGCACATAATTGACTGCTGATGACACCATTTCTAGCTTTATGCGTCCACGGAAGTTTTTTGTTACATATACCATTATTTATCACAGTTAATTTTACTTCTGTTAGTTTATTTGTTCGTGCTCTACCAAATACAGTTGATCCATAACCCATTGCAACAACACTGTTATGTGGAATATCTTGTTTGCTCCAAAGGCAAGCGGGTCTCACGAACACTGTAAATCTAAAACAAAGCAAAATCTATTTTCAATGTTAAATATAATCTAAATTTAACTTACATTGCTTCTCTTGATAGCTGAATAAGGGCAATGTCATGATAGTAGGACGATTTTGCGTATTTTGAATATACCACGATACGCTCAATTCCAAATACTTGTGGCTCAACAGTAGCTTCCCTCACTCTTAAGTTCAAATCTCCTATGCTTACCACATCAGGTGCTTGACTACATATATAGAGGTGTAAGGTTTCAGGATCTCTAATTGTTTGCAAATAGTGATTGTGTGAAGTTAATCGAGTGACTAAAAATGTCGATTTTCTAGTTACCGATCATCCGATGTTTTACTCGATTTATTTTGTATTTCGCTTCCATATTTTAGGTTCGAACCATCTACTTTCGAAGTCGCCTGGCCTAATGTAAACTGTGGACTCTTCTCTTACAATCTATATCTTCACTGTAGCCGTTAAACAGTTATTAGCTCATAATATGTTCAGGTCATAGCGAATTTAGACGATTTTTTTTAAATTACGATTTTCATTCACTATGGGACAAATTATCTTTAAAATTGGGATTGAGAATAGGTTAAGAGCTAATAACTCTTTAACGGATACAGTTAGGACATAGAGTGTAATTGGTCAAATTATAGAGGGGGGTTTACAATTATGTTAATGACCTTTTTTCAAAAAAAAAAAAGAGGTCAAAGTAAGAAAAGTTAAGAAAACCCGAAAGTTTTATTTTAGACCCCAATAACTACTTAGAGGAGAAGGGTACGGCGCTGGTTGAGCGGTCGTTGGAAAGGCGATGAAGTTCCGCATGTAAGTTCTTAACTGTGACCGTACGCAATGTACTTTTCAAGATATTGGGTATATTATAAAAACTGGCTTTTTTTTAATCACCCTGTAATTCCCAAACGGTTGATGTGGACCCCCCCCCCCCCCCACCCCTTTCATACAACTTTTTGTTCATCTAGGTGAGTACTATCACCTCCTGCTCTATAGACCACCTAAACGGAAACACCCTGTATAGTTTATTTAAATGTCAAACGGTTGATGTGGACCCCCCCCCCCCTTTTTCATACAACTTTTTGTTCATCTAGGTGAGTACTATCACCCTCCTGCTCTATGGACCACCTAAACGGAAACATCCTGTATAGTTTATTTAAATGTCAGCGGATGATTTTGAATCATGACAACATTGTGCTGAGCGATTTAAAAAAAAATGTTCGGAATGCAAAAGCTTTAAGTTCACCGAAATGAAGCAGAAATATTTATATAAAAAAACCAGAACAATTCAAGGGTACACACAGTGGTCCATCGGAGATTATTGAAAGTCTTCCTTCAAACGATCCAATTTATATAGTATTCCAAATTAATTTATTTGCACAGCAATCGGAAAATTTTTATCTTCCTACCAATAGCGCAGAAATCAAAGTTTGTATTGCAATAAATTTTTTTATGGGAATAAAACTAAAAGTGAGTTATGGCGATTACTGTTCTCGTAGACCTGAATTGAATGGCGTGTATAAGTACATATACAGGGTGTTCCCTCCCAGGTGGTCAATAGAGTAGGAGGTGATAGTACTAACCTAGGAAAACAACAAATCTTATGGTAGAGAGGGGGGGGGCATATCAACCGTTAATGGGTTACAGGGTGATTAAGAAAAAAGTTAGTTTTCACAAAACACCCTGTACCTCAAGAAGTGTAGGGCGTACAAGCACAGTTAAGAGATCATTATATGCAGAGCTTCATTATCTCTCCAACGATTGCTCAACCAGCCCCGTATCCCGTATCAAGGGAATTCTGTAAATTCGGGTTTTTAAAAAGGCAGAAGAAGCCATATATCTTTTGTTGGTTTGTTTTTAAGTATGTTCTTGTTTTTGGGCTGTCCATCTTTATAGTTGGCCGCGTGCGGTACTCTGTAAGAATCCACGATTAAAGTTCTTACGGACGGAAGTTTTCTACAACAGTTGTTATGTCGTATACTACCAAATTTCGGGAAGTTTTCTAACATTTTCAAACTTTTAATTAGGCTATCATTGAATGTAACATATGTGTGTATAAAACGTTTATAATCCGCAAAACATAGCCTAGCGATTCCTCGATGTGTGTACATTGCAAAAGTAAAAAAAAAAAAAATGGAAAATTTAAATTTAGTTGATACATCGATATCTTTAGTCTTCGATTTTTTCATTTGAATTATTTCATATCACTATTTACAACTCAAATAGGTATATATAAAATAAGAAAAAAAAATGGTTAATTATTACTCTACCTATTAAAATCTGTACAATGGGCAGCTGTTAGCACAAAGCTTTCACTAATCAGACTTCCTCCACATTTCCATTCCACATTCTGATAATCGGTTTTTATACCGATTGCTGACTGAAATGAAGACATATTTAAAAATTTTAAATGTTGATCTTAGAATTTTTCATAATTTATGAAAAACACAAAAATATCTAGAAATAAAAAGATGCAATTTATTATTATAATAATTAATATAATTTTGGCAACATTATAAGCATTTTTCAGTGCGACTAGCAAATTATGTAATTGAAATTAGAAATGAAAACAAGAACTGTCAAAAAACAACTACAAAAGACCCTTAACAACTTTCAAGAGATTGGTCCTCTAAGTAGGATGGAGGATGCCAATGATTTCCTAAGAGTGGCCTGAACACAATGATTTTTTCCGTTTTGTTTAAAGGGAGCTAACCCTTTAAGTACTTTTAAACTATTTCAATGATATCGCAGGATCGAACTTGTTCCACTGAGGATAATCTATCCTTTTTCAAGATATCCAAGATGTTACGATTTAAGGTCAAATACCTCAGTTATTGAATCTTAAAATTGAGTTCTTTGAAAAAAATTTCATACAAATTTCTTCTGTTCTCCTGGATTCCAAGGACACATTTTTTTCTTCTAAAATGTGACCACTTAACTTAGTCCTTTACAAAAAAAAATAATTCAAAAGTTTTAATATTTTTATGTTATATGAAAAGTGAAAAAGTATTTTACAGATGTCAAGTTAATAAAATGGAAAGACTTATTACTGCCAATGATTTTCTTTTTATTTGGAGTCAGGGGTACAGGTGACAAAAAAAGAGTTGCCCGATTTAGTTAATTTTTGAATTTTATTTGCTATTTTTAAACAAATGCTGCGCAAAAATTTCAGCCCTCTACGTCGACTCCTTCCCAGGTAGTGTCCAAATATGCTGTGAAAAACCAAAGTTTTGTATGGCAACACCAAGAAAGGGTTGCCATAGTCCAGTTTTGAATTTCTTTTCGAAATTTTAATGAAAACGCCGTGTAAAAAATTGTAGCTCTCCACGTAGATCTATTCTCAGCCAGTTTCCAAATATATAGTGAAACACTACAGTTTTGTATGGCAGCATATAGATTTAATTCATTTTAGTAATTTTATTTATTTACTATTGCTATGAAAACACCATGTACCAAATTGGAGCTCTTTACGTCGTCAACACATTCTCAGGTGGTGCTGGAATATTTAGTGAAAAACGGAATTTATGTATGGTAACCCCATGAAGGAGTTGCCCGATTGATCCCATTTTCGAACTTAAATTTACTTTTTTTGAAAAACTCGTGTGCAAAATTTCAGCGGTTTTCACGTTCACGTTTTCGAGTTATCGTGCGGGCGGATAGACGGACGGGCAGACGGACATGCAGAAATCGAAATAACTTTTAATATTATGCGTAAGTGTCCAGCCCATTTTGCTTTACCAGTATTATTTCTGTGCGTTACAATCGGAATGACAAACTTATTACGCCTTATGACTTTATCTCCACTATAAAAATATTTGAATATGTATTTGGAAGAAAACATGCGTAAATTCAATGCAAATGGGATAGGAACGTAAAAAATCGTATTATTTGGAAAAAGATCAATATTTTTGCTGAGTACTAATTTATCGTGCTTTTTACAATTCTACTACAATTTTCAATTTATTGCTACATATGTGCTTACTCTACCTATGTATATGAATCACCAGCGGAATTATTTCGCACTTTAAATTTCTGTAATAAAAGTAATTTCAGAACAGGGAACCATAAAAACATGTAACAGATAAATTAAAGTTTGCTCAGCTTGTGAATTGGTCTTTTTTCATTATTTTGTTTCTTATATCAGAGAAAATACTGTGATTTGTGGGAGACTAATGGAAATATTTCTGATGAATTAAGAAAGGAAAAAGGTTCTACATTTTATTATTGTAAATCTTGCGATGTTGATCGAAGAGCAGTCAGATCAGAAATAAACTTCACATCAAAAGAAGTACTCAGCAATGTCAAGAAAACTAAAAAAAAAGAAAAAAAAAGAAGTTCGAAGAGATAGAATCCCTCAACATCCACCCACAAAAGAATTACTGCCATTTCCTATATAATGGAAGCAATAAAATCCGTGTAATCGTAAATAACGTGCGATGAGTATGAGAGGGAAGAAGGCCAAACGTTATTACATTTCTTAAAGATCTGCCTTTTTCATTGATAATAGAGACGTCAACCAGTACTTCAAGTAGAAAACAATACTGTTGAGGGTCTACATAAATATTATTATTAAAAAAAAATTTTTTTAAAGCATATAAAAGCAAATTTATTGGTGTCGGATCAGATGGAGTAAATATGATGACGTTACTTCAGACAAAAGCAGTATCAGTACCTCAGTACTGCCATGTAAAACATTCCTTATTACCGACGTAAAAGAAGACTTCCCCTTACCTGTGAGGTAATAATTACAATACATTGTATAAAAAGGTGCACAAAAGGATACATCTTATGTGACACTAAATAATTAATGACATTCATCAACATCATTTGGATTATTAATGCATTTCGGGGGTAAAAAAATACCCATTGGGGTAATAGAGTTACCATGTCTCTTAGGTACGTGATTGCAATTGATTGAATTTCTTAAATATACAGATTTACGAGATGTAAAAAATAATAGCTTTGGTCGAAATTATCATAGACGCATGATCTGTTTCTTATTTAAGGGAAAAGTTTCAAGGTTCCATGAACAAAATATCCCATGCACCTTAGCTGTACAAATAGAAAAAAACTGTCTTTATTCTCTTATACAATTTAATCTATCTATTTCCTATTAACTGATCCAGTTAAAAATCAAACAAAATATTTACATACACCAAGATTATTTCATTCAGAATTTATTGTAACAAAATTCAACCGGTAAAACCATAAATCAGTCAGAATCTTATCAATAATACTCGTAATTAGCACGCGTTCTAGTCTCAAAATGGAAAATAAAAATCGCACTTTCAATTTTGTATTATTGAAGCTGCAATTCATATCAATTCATTTCCTATATTGAATATTTGTCAAAGGTTATCAATTAATCTCTGTTGCTAACAGCTGAAGTGTGATTAATTTTTATAAACAGATAATTTAATTACAATTACAAAATATTTTAATCGTAGTAAGTAAATATCAAAATTATATAAATATTTATCAATAAACCCCTGTTCACGAGCGCGATACGATACGTCCGATATTTTGATGTCCACCTGTTCTTCCTATACATCTATCTCGATTTGCAACTGGTTTTTATCGCGCGATATGTTCATAAGATTGACAGCGGCTACAACTTAATTTGTTTTGGTTTTGTGGTGGCAAGAAGATATTATTGTGAAATATATATATTTTTATATTTGTTTTATTGCTATATTTACATATTACAGTAAATTTCGACATTACTGCGGAACTGTAGCACCCCAGTACAAATGTAAAGAAACATGAATGTTGAGGTTAAGGTGAAAATCGCACCAAACTTAGAGCATTACTGCGATAAATTTTTGTATCGTACGAAACGTAGAAAGAGTAAGCATGTTCAGCGACAACCACATTGCTGCAGCCAATCAGAGCTCTGTCGCATGCGATAAGTCGAGCTCGTGAACAAGCCATTATGAAAAATGTAAGATCGCGCGCGAAATATAAGAAATATGCATTTGGGAGCAAAGCTTACAAAAACTGTCATGCGGGAGTTGCTGGACTTACATGAAGCTCTTACGCTTGACCGAGGAAAGGCATGTCAAGATCTGGAGATTTAGGTGATCGTCAGAATGGCCGAACCAGGGTAGATATTTGTATTAATTGAATAGGTATAATTTAATAAATTTTTGGTACTATTTTATCTATCGTAAAAAAATTAGCAGAGATAACTAAAAAAAGTTGCCAGTCATTCTGACATCAGAACTGCTGGACCATATTTACATTGGACAGTTCAACGTCCAGTAATCTCATTTTATGTAAATGGGGACTTAGTACCTATTTGGTACATACATATCCCAGTGGGAAAAAAAGCGCTTTAAAAGTCGTTTTCAAGCGATTGTACGAAAGTACAAAGCGCTTCGATTGTGCTTCAGTTTCATATAAATATTTAATATTGCATATCCGCAGAAGTAAGCGCTTCTTTTAGCTTCATTTTAATTGCTTTTAAGCCACTTTGTGGGAAGCAAATTTGAAATTCTGCACGTTTGTTGAAGCTACAGTATCGGCCACAAATTTTTACCGCGTTGCTTTTAATTACACGGAAAATTGAATTTTGACGTAACAGCTGCCGCTCTCTAACAGCACACTTTATAATTTATTTGCAGAACTGTTGATGAAACACTCCTCCAAACGTAATGGTACGTACGGCGTCAACACGAGAAAACTTGCATGATCACGTTCGCGTTCAATCTACTGGAATTTTAGAATTACTTCCAAATTGCTTCAGATTGGTTCCACAAAAACTCTTTTTTAGAATCAATCAATAACCCTAGTATAAGCGCTTCGAATCCGTTTTTTTCTGAAGCACTTGGAATTTTTCCCGCTGGCCATTAATTAATTTCAGATTTGTATCTAGCTCTGATACAAGTAAAAAGTTATCCACAATTTAAAACTTTTTTAAATGTTTCTTTTATTTAATCCCTATGTCCTTGCTATGTTGTTCCTTAAATTGATGATATTGTCACGTGTTGCGATGAGCAATCATTGTATATTGTCAATTTTGTTTTCAAAACCGAACTAAGGAGTTTTACGAAATGGGATTAACTACCATTTTCGCATTCGATAAAGCAATCAAACTATGGGTTGACTTGGGAAAATTAATTTACGGGGTAATACCTACTGGTGGCTATTTTGACGAAATAATTTTTGGGAAAACTCCTATGGGATAAATATTATGTAAATTACTCATTTAGGGGGTAACTAAAGGATAATTCTAGATTCACCCATCCGAATGTACCATTTTTGGGTACAAGAAACTGATTTAGCTATGTATGTTTGTTTAAACTTTTGATAAAATTTAAATTGTGTTTATTGACCATTTAGGGGTATAGGGCTCATCATTTTGGGAGTATTTAAATGTAAGTGGTAATATAGAATTTTGATCATTTTCGGGTGTGGGCAAGTAATTTTATTTGGTCTCGGTTGTGGGAACATTAATTAGGGGATAATACGGGGTAATTAGAAGTGTAGGTGGAATTTTGATGAAATGCTATGAAACTATCATTTGGATGCGGAAAAGCGATTTAGATAGTAGAGTGTCGACTTTCAGGAAATCTCATTAAATGGAGAATATATTAAAGGGTAATTCTGGATTTGAATAAATTATGCCGAATCTGACGTTTGCGGATATCAGAAAGCGATTTAGTTAGGCCTTGTTCCTGGGAAAGCTCAGTAAAAGTTAATTAGAGAAAAAAGATTCATTTTGGAAGAGAATATGAGGTAATACTATAGTTTTGATGAAATTGGACGAATTTACAATTTTGGATACGAGAAAATGGTGCTGGTAGCTTTCGACTTTAAAAAAAAATTATTTAGGGGTATTTATGATCTAATTAAGATTGTACTGTACATTTTTTTCAAGTTTTATTTTGAAAACGGGCATAGGAATTTTGATCAATTAAGTAAAATTAGGTAGGTCCCGACTGTGGGAAAGCTCATTTATGGGACTTAGATAAAGATATTGATTTCATCACACTAATACTCTATTAATATGTAGTACAGTAATTATAAGGAGCAAATATACCACTGTACAATAACGCGATTTGTGAAGTAGTAATTATAACCAAATTTCCGTTAACAAATTTCTCTTTGTACGTTTTTTTTTTATATTGTTGTTCCATCTGACCGGCCATCCATCCGCCTGTCCGTCTGTCTATCCTCACGTTAACTTAAGAACGGGTGTATTTAGAGAGCTGAAATTTTGCACACAGGTATTTAAAAAGAAGTAAATTTAAGTTCGAAATCGGAACAAATAGGAGAACTCCTTCGTGTGGTTGGCATACAAAAATTTCGCTAATCACTTGGGTACTTCCCAAAAAGGAAGTTCAATTTTGTATACAGCGTAAAAATAATAAATATAATTTCAAAATTTGGCTAACTTTCTTGGTGTTGCCTGAGGCGACTTACATCTAGATGTGCAAAACTCACAAAAGAGCGGTCGAATTAAAACGAGCTAATGGCTCTCTAATAGAAAGCTCTATACATTCTCTCTCTCTCTCTCTCTTGCTGTATTATATCACATAAGTTTTTCGCAATGATAGCTTTCTTTGGTTGAATAAAAAGTTAAAGAGCTTTCAAAAAGTGAACCGGGTTTATATAGAGTTTTTCACATCTAGTTAGTTGTCTCAGGTGTTGGCATATAAAAATTTCAGTTTTTTACATATTCTGTAAAAACGATTTTTGTTGTAGTGCAAAGTTCTACAGAATATGAAATCCTACAATATTGGTTATAATCATTTTTACTGTCCGATAAACCGTTCTAGATATACATATATGCGAAAAACCACTTCAAAAACCAAACTTACGAGATTATATAATGGGCATTCATTTAGAGGGTATCATAAGATTTGAGCTTAGATAAATTCTAGCTTTTTAATTGTTATTAAATAACTCGCTTTCTTTTATATCTATTGCGTTAATGGAACGAAGGAAATAACCGGTTAAGATACATAAGTTAAGTGCTATTGTGAATCCGCGTTTTTCCACATCCTTTTGGATGTTTAATTGTTAATGATTATAGGCTAGCAATGTCGTCAGAATTTCACTCATGTGAAATTATGCTTTCTTTCTTTGTGGTGAATCTCAGGTGAGCAATTACAGATACTTTCTGATAAGTATTTTAATCAGTGAGGATATTGTTTTCAGAATATCATCTAGCAGTGTGATGAAAATGCTGCAATGCCAATAGATAGATCAGCTCTCAAGCTAAAATCATGTCTCAAATTTGTATGTTAAAGTGGTTATAACTTAGTGTGAGATAATAATTTAGGCAGCATGTTTCTTCGTAGGAATAATTAGACAATTGTGTGTTGAACTTAAGAAAAGATTCATTAATTTAATTAATTGAACAAACCATTGAAGATTCTCGAATGTACCTTCTGATGTATTACAAACCCTAGGTATGAAGGGAAATATGTATTGAATTACCTACTTACATACATTGTGTAGGTTAATTTAACTAAATATTCAATAAGAATGAATTGTACGGTTTATTTAATGTTACCATAAAGCCGGGCAGCTGATTCTAGAAATTATGAGACAATTTTTCTAATTATTTCATTCAAATTATTATGATTATTGATATATTTCATACATCTTTTTTGTATTCTGTGTCAACTCCAAGGATTTCAGGGAGCAGACACAGATTAAAAATTCTTTCGTACAGATGTAATAGCAATTAATAGTTGTGGATACATGACATCCACATTTTAATGATTTAACAAATTTTAAATGACATAAATCTGGAATTGTGTAAGATGTTATGATGAAAATTAAAATTAATTGTTATCTTAATGGTTCTTATGTTAATAAAGCATTCTGTCAAGCATCTGTAGATTAGGTATGCATTCACATAAAATACGGAAAGCTTTGGTTACTAATGTAAAATAAATAAAAAAATAAACTAGTTTTTGAATAAATTATTCTAATTTAAATTTTGGGACTTGGGTACTTTTCCATGTTAATTTTGTTATTTTAAAAGAACGTCAATCTATGAGTCTAGACATAGCTTGTTTTTTAAATTTTGTATAAAATATCTAGAACAATATGATACAAGCACAAATAGAATGCTTTTATTTTCAAATACAATTCATATAAGAGATCTAATAAAAACAAACTAGTTTTGGAATAATTAAATTATACATGTGGAAATTTCTGTGAGAAATTCGAACGTGAAGAAAGAAGTACAAATATTTACTGGTTTTATAAATCTATAGTGCTCTATTTATTCAAATCTGAAATTTGTTTACTATTTTATATTATCTCTAATTTCTACGCTGAAGCTGTTTGAAATTGATACTAGTACTTAGATTCACAGAATGGAAAAAATTTGTTTCACATCATTTATAGAATTCCCAGAATTCTTTCTCATATAATATGTAAGTTAAGTCTAGGTTCTATGTTTTTTGATTTTATCAAAACATTCTTCGAAGTGTACGCGATGGTTTTCTATAACTTCTCGAAATCTTTTTTAACGAACGTGACCTTAGTTCGTTATTTAAAACAAAATATTTCAGATATAAGTCACAAGTCATTTTTATTTCCCTATTCTGTTTCCTCTTATAAAATGCAATCAATCAATTCTACTTTAATTATCGCGAGTACTGTACTTAAAATTATCGAAATAAAAAAAAAACCTTCGCCTGCTTACTACGTACACTACACTGTCTAAAACAGGACTCGCCCCAGAAGTGTTATATTTATACTTAACAAATTTCCCAGAACCTTCCCGAAGATTCCCCATTCCAGAAACATAGATTCTCCGAATCTAAAGTTGTTTTTTTTTATTATTTATTATTAAGCCAAGCTCAGGGGATACCATATGATGCAAAGCACAGCATGGCAGGAAGGTGATACGGAAAGGAAGTGCCGATGTATGTTACTCTTGAACTTTCGCAGATTATAAGCCCGAGGAAAAACAGAAGATGGTAGACTGCTCCAAATTCGCACAGTAGGATAAGAAAACATCACAGAATTTTATTGTACTGCCGAAAGTATTTTGAAGGGTGACAGGATGTGCGTGGCTTGCAGCTCGAGTATTGTGTACACGGATTAATCTACAAGGGTCAGACTAGATAATTTATCGGAACATTGGTCATGCGTGTAACGATAAAGGAGCGAAAGATAACCAACATTGCAGTGCTTGAGTGAGTTGATGTGAAAAGATATTGCCAAATGGCCAATGTGCTTAAAGACTCTCTTTTGGACAATATCCAGTGAAGGTAAGGCTATACGGCCAGCCCCAGCTCAGATGTGAGAATTGTATTCCACTCTAGGCCTGCTATAGGATTTGTCGAGGAGCGCTAGATTTGATGGGCTAAAATGTTTCTTAAAGAAATCCAAGACATTTCGATGCTTCTTTGGCAACAGAGAAGATGTGGTCTGTCGAGCTTAATTTACTGGAAATGTTAATGCCAAGAATACTTAGTGATGGTGAATCTGAAATTAATACTCCATAAAATGAATTGGGAGTGGTTAAATGGTGATCTTGTTTAAAAGGAAAAAAAAAAAACAGCATGATTGAATTCGATGCGATTTGGCTTGCTCCAAGCGAGGATTTTATCAAGTTTGTTATTCAAGGATCTTATCATGCAATCTCGTTTGACACATACGGCATTTCCTCTGGAGTCTGCAAGAGTATCAAAGGAGTAAGTGAAATCAAGGGTACTGTCATCGACAAAGCTATGGATGGGATTGAAAGTAAGGGAAAGTAGATCTTTAATGAAAATTAGGAAGAGAGACGGAGAGATAACAGAACCCTGGGGCACACTGGCATTTATAGGCTGGAGTTCAAATGTAACGCCATCTAATACAACCCGTATTTGGCGACCAGATAGAAAACTTTCAAAGTTGAGAATTTGAAGCGAAAATAGCACCCAGCATATTAGCCTTATCCAGAGAGTCGAACACGACTTCACAATTGTTAAGTAGTGAAGTTGTTCCTTATGGTTTTGACCAGAGACTAGAAACCTTTACTACTTTTGCGGTTTACCAAGATTCTTTGTCTAATACTCTGGTCAGAGAGAAATTTCTCTCTCTGGATAATGGACTTGCAGGTGTTCCGTGCAGTTCTGTACACTTATTTCAGCTCTGGACATGGATATAATTCATAAGCAAGAAAAGCAGAGTCCTTAGCTCTTATAGCTTGGTTGCACTTATCTTTAAACCAAGAGCGATCCTGCTGTTGTTTAGATCTGCTGTAGAAATACGGAATGTATTCGAGCATGCCAAGACTTAGAATATTACCTAGCTCTAGAGTGCATTTATTGACATCCCCCGAAGCAAAACAGACTTACCAATCAACCTCCCTGAGGTTCTAATTGAGACTTTCCCAATCAGATTTTTTATAGTGCCAGAGAACCCTACTTGTATGTGAAGGGATAGTGCGGCACAGATTGGAGGTGGTAAATTGAGCCGTGATTATACAGTAGTCTGAAATACTAAGGGGGGAACCGACTGAGATTACATATTTGTCGGGGTGAGATGAAAGAAAAGATTATTGTATTGTTGTCAGTTATCGAAGAATAGCATTACGTTTTGGCTACTAAAGACATTTTTATTAATAAAAAAAAAAATAAGAATAAGTAATTATCAACTGAAGTTCAAAAAAATATAAACCTGGTGGATAACCAAAAGAAGCTACTCAATTTTTTTTTATGCTTTAACTATCCCGATAAAGTTTCTTTCAGCGGTCCTATAGCTAGCTGCTTGTCACACTTCGCAATCTGAAGATTTTGAGGGATTGGACAATCCACTAGCCATCCAATTGTATGGCCATTACCGAAACAATCAAGAGTTGCTGAAAAAATCATCGTGCTTGGTCTACAATAATGCCATTGGGATAACACGCACCTGAATGATCTTCAAGAATTCATTAAGAACCTGTAACTATTACCTGCTCGTATTGTCATTGGGACAACACGAGTCGTATTGGATCTTCCAGGATTAAGAAACAGCGGTCAGGCATTAATCGAACGTTTTGCCTTTGAGGTAACGCTCTTCGCGTATAAGCCTATAGCTCCGATACTCCTATGATTCCTAGCGAATTCTCTTTCAGGTAATATCAACCTCCAATTGCCTTTACTGGGTGGACGTATTTGGTGTCAGACAATGACAGCAAGGCTCTAGATTGTAATACCATTACGATTACTGGAATGTGTATGCGGGTCCTCCGAGAACTACTGCAGCTGAAATCTCTATTATCAACTGTAACTTCATTACAATTACTCGACAGCAAGGCACCCGGTTGGAACATCATCACAATTGCTTGACGGCGTGTGCTGTTTCGTTGTTCCAATAACTGCTGCAGCTGTGATCTCTACCATCAGCTGAACATCATTACAATCACGTATAGCAGGACATCCAGATGTAACATCATCATAAATACTTGATAGTGTGTGCTGTGTCATTAACCACACATTCAGCACTAAAGGTTTCATCTACAGATAGAAGGGCAGACCCTAGAGTATCCAGTCTGCTCCGGGCTAAGGCCAGGCACTCATACATAAATTGTTCGGTTGTCTCAGGCTCTCACTCCAGGCAGGACAGACACTCAGGGCTTGTCAAGAACTCCAATCTTTGTTAGATGAGCGTGAAGTGAGCTGTGGGCGGTGATGATGCCAACCATAGTTCTACATTGTTTCCTTCCGAGCCCCATGAGAAAATCGGAGATATTCCCATTGGGCCCATCAAGAAACAGTTTTGTACACCTACAAAACATCACTTAGTGTCGGTGTTAGTATCAGTATCTTAAACTAAACATCAGCCAAACATCGGATGAAATTACACGCAATGCACAAAAATATTAAATAAAACAGATTAAATATTATATAGACATTTTTTTAAAAACATGCTTAGAAACGTCAACAACAAAATGCTCAGTTTTAAGTTTTAACTTCACATATGGCAACACTGGCCTTGATACCAAGTCAACATATCGGTGTGATCGTTTTACAACTTTAGCTGAAATAGTTTTGTGCAGCCTTATTAATTAGACCTCAAGCTCACATACTACCTGCATATTATTAGTAAGAGCAATAAAAAGGTAAAAGCCATTCAAGGACTACAGATCGTCGCCAGTCTGTAAAGCACTATATGGCTATGTTGTATGAAGTTTAAGTACAGGTATACTATTCATATTCTGGTTACTGAAGAGCTTTTGCAATTCAACCGACTTAGTGAAAGTAACGGTGACAATTCCGGGATGCAGCATAGGCTTAGCCTGGACACTATATGAAGTTTGAGTACTAGTCCTATTCTGGTTACTGAAGAGCTTTTCCGATTCAAACGCCTTCAGTGAATGTAACTGTGATAATTTTACGGTACGTTTGCTAACCATTCATGAACTCCAACCACATCCCGCCCAGGTTTACACTGGTTCCTGGAACACTGAACCAAAAAGGTACGTAGATCCAATAAAAAAGTTCGTTGGATAAATTAAAATAAATTATCAATTTTCAACCGATAAATGTGTTCATTGTGGTAATGAACAGAGATACATTAAAAACTAGGTTCAATGAAAAGTTCATAGATTCAATGCACTAAGCTAATTGATTCTATGAATGGTCAAATATTTAATGTACCTACTTTTTCATTCATTCAATGGATTATATTCTAATTTTCCCCTCATTAGATTCACTTTTTCTCTCAGTAGTGTGAGTACCTACATTTTACCCCAAATTAAAAAATACAGTTACTGACTTTATTTATGCACACAGTCTTTATTTTTTAGAATTTATATAGTTGGTTTACACTCTTATTTTTACAATTTTATTCAATTATGCATTTTTAATATCGTCCAGCTATCCAAAACTGGTTCTTTGAATCGCACTCGAAGTCCATGTCAATCTAATAATAAAGATAATATTACGTTTGTTGTTTTGTGTTTAGATGTTACTTACCAGTCCATAACCGTTTGGAAGTTTATATTGTGGAAAACTTCTACCATTGATGTTGAATGGCATGCTAAGTTCCACATTCGATGGCTAGTGCAGGTCTAAAAAAATGAAAGAAAAAAAAACAAATCATTAAAACTATATTAAAAGAGATATAAAATTGCATTTACCTTAAATTATCACTTCCAAAAACACGTGCACATTGTATTAGACCTTTATAGCTCCGCTATACATTGGACATAGTCAAAGAAATTCTCGTACTGCATGATTATTCAGCAAAATAAATACTTTTACGAACGAAAGCAGAAACGTTCATGCGACCAATGTAAAAATTCCTTCGAGGAGGGAACTAAAGGAGGCGACATGTGATGAAAAAAGCATAGCAACTATCGTTCTTCTTCTTGTTTTTTCGAGCTGCCAGAGGCGGCGTTAAAAATTGTTGATGCCTTAAATATCACAACAAATTAATGTCGCGAAAATTCAAACACATTTCTTAGAAACTCCGCACAATCTTCGCACCACCCACTGACATGTATATAAATGGACTGACTGATCTCCTGTTTCATGCTTCCAGGTTTGATTTCAGAAAGTATGCTCTCACTGTAGTATTAAAATTGTAGTATCTAAATCTTCGAGCATATATAACTCCTTTTTATATTACTATCACTTAGTCCAATAGCCATTAACCATTTCCTATAAAAAGTAAATTATCCCTTTTGTAACTACGTCTCTGCGCCAAACACGCTTCGCGGTTCTTTGTTTACAAAAAAGTCAAAGTCAAACACCCTGCCAAAATCAAGATGGCGAAAATTTTTGGCTACGCTGCCATACATATACTTTGCTATGAGATGTCGTCTCCTTTAGTTCTCTCCTCAAAGAAAAATTCATGAAATCAATGAACGATTTCATTGACAGAAGCACATGTTCAAAAAATAAAACTACATATGTAAAGTGGAATGAAACATTGTATTGTTTGATGCAAAAGCCCATGAAAACGAAAAGTTCATAGAATTAATAAATAATATTCATGAAATCAACGAAAATATTAATATTATTAACACCTAATGAAAATCAATAATCGCAGTTTCATTAAGTTATTCATAGCAAGTGAAAAAATGTTAATTAAACATTTATTGAATCAATTAGTGTTTCATTGAATCAACGAAAATTATCTTAATGAACTGCGTTTATTGATATTACGAACGATTTTATTTTCAGTGAAGGCATTCACCACGCCAGAAGAAGCGCAATATTACTCAACGACGAAGCCGTCTTCTACCGAAACAACTTTAATACTACAAAAACAAGCATAATGTTTACTTGTAACGGACAGCATCCACGAACGGTAGAGTTCAGAAGACGTAGTAACTGTTGGCAATCTTACCTCTACATTACAGCTACAACATCAACCTCAAGTTGTACTATTTCAACTAGTACTACCAAACAATTATTGGCTCAAAGCTAAAGATTAACCGTTGGCTTAGCTACCTCTTTGCAGTATCCCTCTGACCTAACGTAGCCTGAAACCATCGCCCCTCTATATTTAACATCTTAATACTGTTGCAATACATATGGAAAAGAAATTTTCAAATTCATAAATGCTGTTATAGTTGAGGTTATTTGTAGAAAAGTTGAGTGCCGTTAGGCTACAATTGTGGTGGTCAGAGCTCAGATGAACCCCAATAAACATAATTTGCAAACCCCCCATTTAAGAGATCCTACCGGTTATTCCCTTATTAAGTTAAGGTTTTAGTTTGCATATAAAATAATTTCAGTGATTTGAATAAGCAATTTCTGTAGTACCTATAATAAAAATCCTTACCATGTGTGGATACTGTCCGGGTGAGGATAACTCACGCCCATTTAATGAGTCTAATTCGTTAGAATCAACCGGAAATATTCGTTTCATATATTCATCAAATTCTAAAAAATTATTGTATTCCATACTTGATTGGTTAAAATTGTTATCATTATTCACGGATAAAACCTACTTTGTTCACAAAGTCTTTTTGCCTTGCTCACTTCCACTATATCAACATCATTAAATAAGACCTTAAGATCCTCATCTTCTGCCAACTCATTTAGAAAACTCAAGGAAGATTTTTTTCTTCGAGTTTCACAGCAAATTACTTTAATTCCATTATTAATTGAGCAAATATTTCGTGAGGAAGTGGTCCTATATTTTTCGGAACAATAATGAAGCTTAGTGCATGTCCCTGTGTAACCGGAACTAGTAGTACAGGGAGAACCTTCTGCTAAGCTTCCATCAAAAAAATATACATCACTTTCACAATTCACTAAAGCAGCACTTGTAATAAAAAGGAACAATCTTCTCATATTGCAATGTTCTAGCGCGAATTCTACTAATGAAAAGATTCTTTAGAACTAAATCTTACTGGATTCGCTACAATTAATTATTATCAATATTTACGGTATACCCCTCTCTCTTCTCAAGGCAAAATACAGATAATTTCTTATCAACGTTTTGAAGATTTTCAATTGTAATTGTTGGTATTTTTGGGGACTTCCGTGAGAGCTAGATTATGTTTAGTGACGTTGAAAGAATGTTGGGAACTTAAAGATGTATTTTTAAGGAATACCCAGATACTAGAGATTTTGTTTTTCTGGCCTAGATTTTTGCTGCAGAGCATCCATATGTCGAAAGAATTTGTATGAGGGGCATAAGTAAAAATATATTCATGTTAAAGGCGCAATAATAATGAGAACTACTTTCGGGTTGACCTATAATTGCCGAGTTATTTATGAATTTTTCGAAAAAAACAATCATTGATCTTTAATGTAAGGTTTAATAAATTGTTTTAATCATAAGCGGAATTTTATTAATTATTGGCATTTTTTCGAAGTACTGCAATGACAATGGCAAACGAAATTATGAAATGAACAATAAAAATTTCTTCAATGTTATTTTTAGCTTTCCGCGGTGGAATGATGTATATGCGGTCGCTGCGCATAGAGATCTAAAGGATCATGTGTGCTACTAACATACATAACTATGTTTCAGAAATGTTCTTATCTCATTTAGATCGGCTTTCTAAACGTCGTCCGATAGGCTATGAATTACTTACCCCAATATTGGCATTTTTGCTGAGCAAATTTTACGTATTTGGCACGTGGTCCAGAACTTCGAATCTCCGGTCTTCCCCAATTTTTGAAGTGCATATATAAATCCCCAATGATAATTCAATTTTTTTAGGCGTTAATTTGATCATTGATTCATTACGTAGACGAAGCCTTAAGAATTTTCTTAGTTTTAATAACTCCAAAAATTACGTGAAAGTCGAATGTATAGTTCAAGTGTGATTTATTTTTTTAGCTACATTAGAAATGAAATGTTAGATAACATTTTATTTTTATTTTTAAATTGGCGGGTCGTTTTTTTAAAGTGAGTATATTTCGATGTCATCATCGCCGAGCCAAAACTACTAAAGCTGGAAGCATGCATTTTGCTCTTGCTTTTGTGACGGATAGATTGGCTAAGAAGGAATTTTTCGAAATTCAATCCTTGAGAGGGTGAAATAGGTAGAAACGATCGCGTTTGAAATTAATGAATCCGTCGTCAAATCAATCACGAAAGCACCCAACTAACAAATGAATGGGCCATTTCTTGTTAATCAAACGTTTCCCTCAGAGCAGTGGAGATTCGTGGGCTTGACTAGAACGAAAGAAATTCATATTTTGTATAATTTACAGCGAAATTTTCATTAAAAATACAATTTAACATCAATTCAGAATCCTCAAATTAAAACAAGAACTCTATTTTTACAATTTAAAAGAAAAGATAAGAAAATCATATTATAAGATCATCATTATCTTATTATCCTTACACAATACGAAAAAGGCTACATAATTGTTAGCTTCTGACAGCAATTTAAATATACTGAGAGCGAGACTACAGCTGCAGTTCCCTATCAAAATTTACTTCGCAATGACGATTAAAATATCCAGGGGCAGTTGCTGAAAAAGGCCGGAATAAACCCGACAGGAGGCTACTTCTTATGCGTAAAGTACGCTCACAGCAATTAACAAATTTGTGGCTCGTGGGCACAGTACTACGAAAGAAAAAATTTTCAATTAACTACATGAAAATTTTTCGTGATTGTACATCCCGTGCCAAGAAAAAAAAGTTCACACCAGTCAGTTTGTCTTTTTTCTTTAAGCTTTGATAACTTGCTAAGCAGAGAGCGGGACAGGTTCGTAGGATATTCAAGGATAGCATTTTATCAATATTGAGCCTGGGAACTGTACAAAAGAGGTTAAAGGAGAGCAGACTACCATCTTATCCCCTGCAGGAAAACACTCCCTTACCATGAAAATGCAGCGAAAAGGATTATAACAAGTAAAAAAGCTAGAATTGGTCTAAGACCAATTCTTTTGATACCCTAGAGATGAATACTCGTATGTCAAGTGGTAAAGTAGTTTTTCGCATATATTTGTAGAACAGTTCATCGGACAGAAAAAATGATTACAATTTTATAGGATTTCATATTCTGAAGAACTTTCTAGCTTCTCCCTTTTTAATGTATGTGTAACTGACGTTATTAACGCAATTTTTTCAATTAAGTCGAATGCTATAGGGTTGGATGGGATCTGTCCACGTTTCTTAAAAATGATACTACCACTCGTTATTCAGGAGCTGATCTATATTTTTAATTCTTGTATAACTTCATCATACTTTCCCCAGATCTGGAAGATCGCAAGGGTTGTCCCAATCCCTAAGAATGCCAAGGCGCTCTCTGTTGGTGATTTTCGGCCAATTAGCATCACATCTTTTCTATCTAAAATTCTGGAAAAGCTCGTGAGTATGCAGATTAGACCATACTTGGAGGAGAACCAATTACTATGCAAATGGCAGTCCGGGCTTCGGAATGACCGTAGTACTACCACCGCTATTTTAAAGATAACTGACAACATACGGGAGGGAATTGATAGGGACTGTCTGACTGTGCTGACTCTTCTGGATTTTTCCAAGGCCTTTGATTTCGTCAATCACCAACTTCTTGTGAATAAACTTTGTAGCTTCGGTTTTTCAGAAGCTACGATGAGGTTTTACGCAAGTTACGTAATGGATTCATTTCTTTCATTCTTGAGGAGCCAAGGTTCATTGAATGGCCACATTCTGTTCTCCATGTTTATTAATGACATCTATTAGTCCATAAATGATTGTCATATTCATATGTATGTAGATGATATACAACTTTATATACAAATGCCATTGGGACTAATTGAGGACGCTGTGTTCCGGCTGAATGAAGATCTGTCTGCTATTTTACACTGGTCTTATGTAAATCAGCTTAAAATGAACCCGCAAAAGTGTAATTGTATTGTTATTTATAAAGAAAATCTTGATACCTCCTATTTTCCCCGCATTGAGATTGGCGATTCCATTATTCTTTATGAGTCTCAAGCTAAAAATCTTGGAATTGTAATTAATAAGGACTTTGATTGGTCCGATCATATTAACATGTTGACAAGAAAGATTTATGGCGGATTGAGAAGACTGTGGGTGACTGCTCATTTTATTTCCCCATCAACCAGCATGAAACTTATCAGGGCATTTATGGTTCCTATCATAACCTTCAGCGATGTCGTGCATGCCGGCATGGATTCCAATAGTAAGCGCAAGCTTAATGTGGCTTTTAATGCCTGTGCTCGATACGTTTTTCTTCTTACCATATTTCACCATACTCGGGAAGAATTTTGGGAATTAGCTTGGATGCTCATTTTCAATACAGGATTTGTGTGTTTATTAATAAACTGCTTTTCTTCCGCCAACCTCAATATTTGCATGAAAAACTCCGCATGGGAACATCAGAGAGGTCTAATAATCTTATTTTTCCACGTTTCTCTGATTTGCTCACGAGTCGTTCGCTCTTCGTCGGCGATGTGAGGGTATATAATCAGATTCCTCTCGAGATTAAGCGGGGGGGGGGGGGGGTGTCGTTGCGGGCAATTTAAAAAAAATTAAAGTTCTTTTATTTAATTATTTACCAACGGAGTAAGATTAATATGAACAAAATTTATGATATGTTTATGTTTCCTCAATTGTGTACCCTCATCTCTGTTAAATCTCTTATAAAATTTTTATTAATTTCTCTTCGGCTGTAGCTTACCGCTTACATTTTGGTGATTTAGCTTTCATTTGGTATTCTTGTTTTTTTCCCGGTGATGTTTTCTACTTCTTTTTCTTCTTATTTAATTATTACTTATTACTTTTACGTTTTTACTTCTTGTACTTGCTTCTCATAGTTAATATATCTATAGCTAAAATTTCGCTTTTAATTGCATTGTTTAGTCTTTTCTTTTATATAATTTCCATTTTTATATTTCCATTATTCTCTACCTTTATTAATAACTTACTGTAGTTGTAGTGTGGCATACCTACATTCCTACATATAAACATATCTACATATCTACATATAAACATACCTACATATAAACACACCTACCTACATACATAAATATCTACCTACCTACCTACATGTCTACATAGTACATACCTACCTGCATTCATAATGTTATGACATACTTATTGGCCAAGCACAATGAGTACTCATAACATTAAAATGCTTCCGACACTTGTCATACGAGACTAGGTCACCCTTACCCAATACACAATCGCATCAACATAAACAAACTAAATCTATTAACGCGACCCACTAAAGTAGCACGCAAGTAACAAGCAGTGACGAAATATCGATCACTGACCGCGACTCAACATGAGGGCTTCGATGAGGAAATAATAATAAAGTAAGTAAGCATAATAGTAATTATTGTTATCATAAGCTAATTTTAACTTGTATAAACAAGCTAAGAAAATTAAAGAAAACAGCCATTATTAGAAGTTCACTCATCGTGTTTCAATTCAGGTGGAGTTCTGCCTGCTATCTAGCTGCTCCCCGACATATCTCTGGAGTTAACGCTTTAATAGCTGCTCCTCTTAAATCACGTTAAGAGTAAAGCCCATAGGCTGCTCTTCGTGCATTTATTAGATAAACCAAGCAAACATAAATTAAAGGTTTATCACACTCGTTGTATTTTACGTTATAATTAAATTAAGTGTTATTCCATTAAACTATACATTCCTTGTACTAGTTTAAGGATTTATTTCTTGTTTGCACAATTTGCGTAATAATAATAAAAAAACTTTTCAGTACATTTAAATCGTATAGGACTTATCGTTTTCACAGTATACGTAAAAATTCTAAATTTGTATATGGCAACATTAAAAAGGGGTTGCTCGATTTATTCCATTTTTGAAATTAAATTTACTTTTTTTATGAAAACGCTATGTACACAATTTCAGCTCTCGACGTTGACGCGTTCTCAGGTAGTGTCCAAATATGTAGAAAAAAAAAAACGAAATTTGTCTAAGGCAACCCTATGAAGGAGTTACCCGATTTGTCCCATTTACGAACTTAATTTTACTTTTTTTTAAAAAAAAAAGACCGTATGTATAATATTAGCTCTCTAGATACACGAGTTCTCGTGAGGACAGACGGACAGACGGACGGACGGACGTGCAAGAATCCAAATGACTCTTAACTTTATGCATGGGTGTCTAATCCATTTAGCTCTGCCATAGTTATTTCTAGGTGTTACAAACGGAATGATAAACTTAGTATACCCTTTAGAGGCCTATATACACAGCCCACTAAATACTTTTGCCGCGCTAGGATTATCTCCAAAAATATATGTTCAGGGCCAGCCAAATTGTTGAGAGACTGAAAAATTATTCTACACTGAAATTCATCACGTACGTATGTATATAGCAACACCCCCACCTCTCGAATAACTGCGGTCTTTGAATGACGCCTTTCATGCACGAGTCCGACTCGCATTTGGCCGGTTACTTTTATTTAACTAATATATTTATAAAAAAAATCGTCATCATACTAATTTTTCAAAGAATGACCTACGACCTACCATACCTTGAGCGTTTTTTGCACTTTTTTTCTTGGAACATATCCAATAAAAATGGCTCAAAAAGCTCGCCCCAAAAGATAATTGCATACTTTCTGGCAATAATTGATATTTTTCGCTGGATTTGCTTCAGGAGAAGTGCAATAAACCCAGAATGGGTTACATTTCTGATACAAAGTGTGATAGATTATTTTAAGGCCAAGCTATTGGGCTCCTTAAATCCAATATGAATAATTAGTCTTGATGACGTGTTTTTTTTTTTTATAAAAATAGTAGTTATATAAAAAAAGACAAGTTAAAATTCCGAAATTTAAATTTTTTTTGGCATAACTTCAAAACGGAGGGAAAAAGATGAAAAATTTATAGACAATATCTTAAAGTCCCATTATCGCGGAAACCGTTACGATTGCCCCCAACCATACAATTTTTTGCTTGTTTAATTGTAAGTATAACCTATCTGTAGCCTTCGGATGTTACACCAGTTACGGGAAACCCTGTATATTTCAATCTGTGACTTAAACATTTTTATCGACTTAACTACTACTACTTAACTATAAATTTCTTGAATTTGATAAACTATAAATTTGAATTTAACACCTGGAGTTTTCTTCACATAAATTTGTTTAAAACAAACTTGTATTACTGATCTTTTCCCGTCTGTTTTGTTGACATTAGAAATTCTTTCTTTTTTTCAAGATAGCCGTCTGATGTATGTACCTCTCTGTTTGACAATTTAAGACAGTTGCGCAGTTATATATATACTAAATAAATAAGTATAGAAATATGATTGAACACTCACGCCCTATTATTCAGTGATACATACGCATCCATATAAAATACAAAGTATGCCATCAAGTTCTACTTAGCGGGATTTACAAATGGGTAAAACAAAACACAATCTTACTTTCCGGAGATACACACATTATTTCTTGAGTAACCACATTGGCCTACACTGAGTGCATTAAAGCAGAAATTTCCTTAACTGAAATGCATTTAATAATCAACTTAACAAAATTCCCCCAGCACAGATTTTACATGCATATAAATTACATAAAAAGAACATTAAAATTCGGTGAAGAACCAAAATATTGACTTCATTACCAGTCTTCATGATATACCTAGACAAGAAGAATTGCTTTAGTTCAGTTCTTGTATCCAAGACGTTATTGTATGAAACAGGTTGAAACATTTCAATAATAAAATAAAGCAGAAAAAAAAAAATTAAATAAAATTAAAATTGTCAAGAAACTGGTTTCAGCAATTGCTTGGACTTCTTCACTCATAGGCGAAATTCTTTTTAATCATTTGCACGCAATTTCAGTAGAAGAGAGTGTTCTGCAACGGTTGTTAGTATAAATTTTATGGAAATTATGTTGAAAGCATTTCTAATTTTGTTAATTATTGCGGTCGTTTTAGGGGGTAAGTTTTATGCTGTGAGTTTTTATTTTTCATGGTATGATTATTAATTTTATTGATTTTCTACAGCCAATGGCAGGGGTTATCAACAAAGAAGAAGATATAATCAAAATCGAGCTGGACAAACTTCCCAAGTTCAAGGTTGTAGGATAAACAATAGTGGACAAAATGGTGTGTGCCGTAGGCTTTCTAAGTGTCCGAATGCTCAGTTCGCCTATTATACCAAAAAAACAGCACCAACTTATTGTCAGAATGATCGTTCTTCAGATCCAATTGTTTGTTGTGCTTCCACTCCAACTAATACACGAATTACTCCTCCTAAACGTAGTGATCAATTGCGTGGAAAAAGAATTAGTGAAAAAAGTTAGTTCAAATTAAAATGAGAAATAAGTTACGAAAATTTTTGCTAATTGATATATTTTTTTGAAGAGTGCGACGAAATCTATTTCCCAGACGACTCGGGAACTTTTCATATAACCGTTGTTGGTGGTGTAAGAACTGAGCGTGGAGAATTTTTGTATATGGTAAGTTTGCACGATATTTAATTTTTTTTTAAAATTATTATTAATTAAGCTACACAAATTTTATTGCTTAACGAAAAGTGTCAAAAGTTTCGGGAATTATTTAGAATTAATTTGAACGACCTTGAATTAGATTAGCAACTCTATAACCTGATAAATTTCATATCTTGTATGTAGACATGTGGAACTAAGAGCTCGTGATAATTCTTTTAAGAATTATGAAAAACTGTTTAACTGATGTTTTTATGTTACCATCGTAAATAATCAACAACTTTCAACTGCCTCACGACCAACGGCCTACTTCCACTCTATTATAGGACAATTTATTCAATTGCTTTATACTGGATGGACGTAAGGTGATAGGTCCTATATCTGGCAATATTGTAATTTGTTCTGTCCGAATGAATCTTGCTTCGTTCTCGTGTTGGCGTGCTTCTTCGGTTTGTCAAGATTTCATATTGATCGCAACTTGTAATGGTGATCCGAGACTTTTCGATGCCGGATTTTCTTTTTGCGTAGTGACCATGTACCCTTTTTCTAGTAATTTTATACGGAACTAAAAATTCAAGAGAAAACTTATGGTAAATTTCTTTAAATTGAGTAACGTTTATTGTTAATAGATAGTTTAATTTGTAATCTTATTTCTTGTTTTCACAAAAGTTTTTTATTTGGTCTATGTGGTTCTTTCCGAGTCTTAACTTGTTTCTTTGCTCATCGACATAATCTAGAGCTGCTTCCTTTATAAAGTTAATTACGTCAACGTTATATATTTCCTTTTCATGGATTTTCCAAAAACATTTCGAAAAGTTGTTCTTCGAATAGAAGTGTTGAAACGTGCTGTTGATTGATACTTGCACTGGGTACCTACACTTTTCAGGTAAGTCGGCTGTTAATTTTGTTAAGAACATATCCAGTGATTTGGTTAATCCTTTCAATTGGGTACTCCAGCTGTGATAATCACATGTTCTATATTTTCTCAAATATTGTGCTGCTACACTTTTTGTTCTTTTATATAAAAATCCATCTTCAGACAGTTTTCGTCGTGTTTCATTATGATAACTTTAATAAATTTTGAATTTTTTTTTTGTATTATCAGGAGCAAATCGTCTTAAATAATAAAATCTGCATACTTTTCTTTTTACGTACCTACCTCTGTTTTAGCTGAGATTATTTGGTCGTTCGCACCTCAAACTGAAACTGTTGCATAAATACCTATACAAGATCCACCACAAGAGTGATACAAGAAGATCGTTTTCATCTTCTGTTTAACTAAATACAAAACAATCAGTCAAGTTTTTATAATGAGCTGCCAGTACGTACAGATGCGATCTTTTTTAAATCTAGGAACATCGGTGAGGCCTCTATAAAATGAAGTTATGATATTTTTCTTCAGATTATTAGTTTTTTCGAGTGTAATAGTAGGTGTATAAAACGGAAATTATTCTCTATTTGAAGCTGCATTAAAACAGGTAGTGTGCAACCTATCCTGCTGGTGTCCGTGTGTATTTCGATTTTATTGAAAATATTTGAAAATAGGTTTCCTACTTATAGAAGTTTTTAGATAGTTAATTGCTTCACTCCTAACCAGGAAAGCTATATTTTCTGCAGGAGATTTGTTAAAGACCTGACTATGAATGGTTAAATTTCAATAATATTTAAAAAAACAGAGACAGTTTGCGGAATTTTAATATAGTCTTGTCAAAATTTATCAAGACTTTCAGTTTTACTTCAGATAGAGTTATCATTCCATTGTCCACTACATTACCGAATATATATGAAGGGTACAGAGAAAGAGCAAGATAAGTCACATTTACTAGAAAACGAGACATTTGATGCTAAAAATACTCAGCTGTAAAAGAAAAAAAGGAAAGATTTTGGAAGAAAAGAAAAATTTAAACAAATATCTTTAATAAAATAACAAAATAGTTTGTTAACAATAAATAAAACTTTAAGTATTTTAACAAAATTACATTTCATAAAAGGAGAAGTACATGAAGTCCAAAAAAACAGAAGAAAAACAATTCAAGTCCTATAATGTTGAAAGTGGTTTAAACTTAAATACTTTTCAAGCTATACTTCAATAGTTAAATCAGGCCTTTTTATTCATTATCTCGAATGTTGTCGGAATGAGGTAGTCCTATCCTTCGAAAAATGTCTGTGCCACATCTCCACAGTATTTTTTTTAAACCCAGCAAATCGTTGTATTTTCCTGAAGATATTGGGATGATTTGCTCATATAAATTTGCAGGTGTAGTAATGACAATTTGTGATAAAGATATTTTGCGTCTTACGATAGAAGTCTCCTATGGACCATTATACGAGGATAATCCTTAGAAATTAATGAGTTTCATCTACGAGTTAAGCTGAAATCGGACTTGCAAACTTTCAGTACATTCCGAATTCATCGACTCACTTTGGTAATGCGTTTAAGTTACATATTGGACTCGTTGATTGAGTTTTTGCGATCTGGAGGGCCATCTGACTCATTTTAAGTCGGCTTATTGAGCCGCCACTTTTTAAAGCGTTAGATTCAAAGAGTCGACTCTGTGAAAAGAGTCACTTTGCCCATCTGTATAAAAAATGTGATGATCCTTCCACTGGTAACAGTGTGCATGTCGATCAAGTGAGGTTATTTTACTGAAAAAAATAAATTAGATAAAACAAGAAAATATCTTGCCATTGGCGTAGAATCACAAATGCTTCTCTTCTACTTTGTGAAATTTTCTTGTCAACTTGCCATCGACTTAAATTGCTTTTTCATACATTTCTCTGTACCCTTCATATACATATTTTATGTCTATTCCATTTTCAGCAGCAAAATTTGTAAAACAATTCTTAGATTTTTAATTTTCCCATCCTCCTTGGCAATTGCTGTGACTAATTATTAATTTATTTTTGAAAAACTTACAAATTCATATATTCATATTCATATTGATGTTCGTATATACATCCGTAAATATATCAAATTCTATTTTTCGATGTAATTGTCTTTGTTCTCAATGGATTTTGTGGTCCGAGAGATGAGCTTTCTACTCTGACCTCACCCTCTGTCGAAAACCATTTTCCACCAATAAATTACATTAGAGACGTGAAAAGATGAAAATCTGAAAGTGCCAGATCAGTGCTGAGAGCGGTTGATGATGTCCCAACCACTGATATACCATATATAATATGGACTGCTTAACTTTCTATTCCATATGGACTCAATTGCTTATGTCAAAAAATGTTCTTACGTGGCACCGAAAAAATCATTGGCGAGAAGTTTAAAGAATGAGCGCACAGCTCGAAAAGCGATTATAATAAAACCCTTTGAATTTCTGCTAGTTAATTTAAAAATATTACTTTACAAAAATCTCGTATGTCATGAAAAATTTTCGTACACTAGGTTTATCGCTTGTTCCTTTATTTTGTTTTGTTAGGATGTTTTTGCTAAAAATCTCCTCGGTATCGGCATAGGAAGGTGCAAGATTTAAAACAGATAGCGTAAATTGAGGCAGAACTGTATATTTGTGGTCTGAATGATTAATTATCGTCTCGGTGTCTTGCCGATAAAGCTTCGTGTTTTGCTTTTATAACTGGCTATGCCACCAATAATTCATCCTCGATAGAAAAAGAGAACGTGCTTTAATTCCTATACAGGATGTAGAGCTTACCGAAACGATTTGCGCAAGAATGGAGACATTTTCACCAAAGTAAACCTAATGACAAGTTAGGAAGCTGGCGAGATTTCCGAGTGCTTAACATTTAAAATGCACACTCTCTTTAAAATTTTTATGAATAAAGATAAAAAATGTGAAAGCGCAAGCTGCATGCAACGAAACAGAATGGCAAATGTTTCATTTTCGTAAATAAATGAGAAGGGGCGGAGTTTTTCATGTTTTACTATCAGAAAATGCTCCGGCGCTTTTGTGAAAACCGGTTTTCATGAAATATTGACAATGTTTTGGACACATGTTGTTGCTGTAAAAGGAAACATGTTGTTGCTGTAATCCTGTGATATTTGAACAGCACGTGTTTCTGTTTACATTCGTTTTGCTATGAAGAGATTAATTGGGAGAACTCATGCTAGATTCTCTGATATTTTCGGGAAAAAAGAGAATTTTATTTGAGAGGAACTTTACATCTCCTTTTAGCATCTGGGCCAAAGCGGTTGAATAGATTAAATAAGATTTAATAAGATTTTGTCGTTCGGGTAATCCTACGTCAAAGAATAACTAAATAAAAGAAAGGACACAGAAGAGTGTTCCGATTGTTTTCCATTTAAATGTACACGGCGAGAAAAGGAAGGAAGAGAAAAATTAAAAAAAAAAATCAAACCCTCTTTGAACATTTTACGAATAAGACAAAAAATGTGAAAGCGAAAATTACATGCATTGAAATGGAATGGCAAATGATTTATTTTCGTAAATAGGAGAGAATGGGCGGAGTTTTCTGATTTTACGCTCATAAAATGTTTCCGCGGTTTTATGAAAACACGATTTTCTGAAATTGTCCCAATGTTTTTCGCAGGAATTCTAATATTTGTTAGTGTAACCCTATGATATGTGAACAGCACGTTTTTCTGTTTACATTTGTTTTGCTCGAAAGAGATTAAGTGGGGGAATCTCATGCTGGATTCGGGGAATTTTATTTGACAGAAATTTTACATCTCGTTTTAGTGCGTTGTTCATTGCCAAATTTATTTTTTCCTTGCCAAATGGAGTTAGGGTTAGCCAATGTACATTATTATGAATAGTTTGAAATAATTTTGAAGGTATTCAAGAAGATTTTATCATTCGGGTAATCCTACGTTTTCTCAATTTTTGTTTTTAACTCATTGTCTCAGTCGCACTACAATAATGAATAGCCAAGTTCTTTTCCCCCATTCATGCAAAAGACAAAAGTATATGTATTACCTCTTTCGGTCTAAAAAACACGGAAAATTTCCAATTTTGTTCGCCTCTGTTTCTACTTATTCTTATTTATACTTTGACGAAAGTATATGAAATTACTTGTTTCATTCTAAAAAACATCAGAGATTTTCCAATTTTGCTCAACAGCTTCTTAACTTGTCATTAGGTTATCTTTGTTTCATCATGCAACTATCAACTGTTAAAAGGATTTGCAGCATGAAAATACAGTATATTCATTTAGATTAGATTTCTAGCAACTGGCGAATCTTGAATACTTGAATTTTATTCCGTATATAATGCACAGTAATTGCGCTATTATTTTTTTGTAGCTCATTGCAAAGTACTTCAACACAATATTTTTCACCCCCAAAGGTTCAAAACAGAATGAATCATCTCATTTTAACAAATTTTTCTGAACTCCTCCGAATGTAAAAACAATTGAAAAGAAATTGATAATAACTTCATGTTCGTGTGCAACCTCCCCCATCTCTGATCATATCTCGCTGCCGCCATTTTTATGTGCAGTGTGCAAAAACTAGACCATCTAAGCTAGCTTATAGTTGATGCAGATACTCTGGGCACTTTCCCCTGAAGTAAATGATGAGATCAAGCCTTGCGCCTAAAACTATCGTTCCCACAGAAAAATAAACTCATAATAAATTGCAGCCCAATACGTTTTCTTTCTAATGGTGTTTGAACCAAATCCAAGCTACTTTTATATGAGAAACTCCTGCTCTTTTGCTAGTAGTATTTCCACATTGAAAATTCTGGTAAGAAAATAATTGACGCCGAGATTCTCGTACTTTCGGCGTACGAGAAGACATTTTGCCTTGTACATCGTACCTGAGTAGAAATTCGCGTACATGTACGAGAATTATCGTACATCTCACATCGCTGCGCATGTGTTAATTCAAATCAGTTAGTAACAGGAATGCATTGCGTGTATAACGATGGATTGATACCGGGCTACTTACTGGAGGTGGGGAGCTCGATTGAGACTTGTGACTTGGAGAACGTAATTAGAGGGACTCAATCTATTACTTTGATAAAACGAAACGTACCAATTGATTAATAAAAAATGCATTTGTTATTACATATATCGATTTCACCAGGAGGCATATATGTGTTCCAATATAATAAAATGTAAAATTTAATGATCTTTGATGTCCATTGTTCCGTAATGAGCCATTTCATTTTGGCCATTGACCTAATCCTAATTAACATCATTCAATTTCCCATTCTGTAGTAAAACTCTTCGCTCTCCTTGTTCAAATTCGTGTCTTCCTTTGAGAAGTAGTTGAAGTCAGCTTTTAATCAATCTGATTCTAAAAAAATGTTTTACGGGTCATAGACCTAATCTTTTTATGAGAGAAGCTTAACCGTTTCTATGTATGTATGAGGTGAGGATCACACTTTTTGACATATAGTTCTCCTAAAGGATTAGGAGTGAAAATATCCGATCAATGCTCACCATTCGATTACATTGCAGAATTAAAATCATTACTACTCTTCTGTCATGAAATTTCAAGGCCATGCAATCTATAACCGGCTTCCAAGCTGACCTATTCTTATGATTCATCAAGTTGAAAAATCATCTTTAATTTTATTTAGTCTATCTTATGCAACACATTTCCTATAGATTTAGAAAAAGTTTTTTCCTTTGCATGTTAAACAAAAAACAAACATAAATTGTATATGATTGTTCTCTTAGAACCGAAAATTTATAATAAATTATTTATTCACTTTTCGTTGACCACCATCTATTGAATATATTTTGAAATTTTTCGTAAACAAGCACTTTGACGTCAGCAAGTTTTATAAGATCAGACGTACATAAAAAAATTTACAAACTTTTTGTCGATTGTTAATTTTCTGCCGTTGAACTTCATATAAGAACATGGATGGATATCTAGAATATCATAAAACTGAAAGAATCTTCTTAATAGTTATCTTCACCTTACGTGATTCCCCGTTCTAGAACAGGTGTATCAAGCTAGCACAAAACAAATTTATGAAACGCGTTTAGATTTAGTAGAGCTTTGGTCAGTGCTACTCCAGTAAAATATATTCGACTCTGTATCTAACTGGGGTAGAAAATCAGTTGTAGGTGTTTGTTAAAATTTGTTAAAAGTCTTATTAAATTTATTGGCAGTTATGTATAAAGTGCTATTATTTATCGCACTTGCTCTTCTCACTTTCAGTGGTAATTATTTCATAATTTAATTCATAAAAGAAGTAATTACTTAATGATAAATTTGTCAATACACATGTGCAGAAAGTGGACGAGCGTATTTTCATAAGCCAAGACGACAACATCGACAGAGTCAAAAATGTAGATTACCTAACAGTCAGCACAATGGGGTTTGTGCTAAATTTTCCAGGTGTCAAAGTGCGCAAATAGCTTATTATAATTATGGAGTTGGGCCAACAATTTGCTATCATGATCCTTCTGATCCTGTAGTTTGTTGTCCGTTATATGCCCAAAGTGCTTCTACTAATCAAGGGCATAGTGAAAATTTAAATGTTCAAAGAGTTTGTGAAATTAGTGAGTAAAATTTTGATTGGTTATCTTGCGTATTTAATTAGATCATCAGTGGTGGTAATTTTTAATTTTGATGACATTTTTTTTACTTGAAGAGTGCTCGGAATTAAATAATTCGCCAAGACTTACATTTGTTCCTGCTATTGTTGGCGGTGTTCGAACTAGTGCTGGAGAGTTCTCACACATGGTACTCGATAATTATATTATTATTTTTTTTACTAATTAACATATTACTTAGTATTAGATTTGAAGTTTATAGTTCATTATTCATAAGCCTCACACTGTTTACATCGATGGGGTATCTTAATGGTTATTAGTAAAAAACTAGCAATCACAATCATCAGGTACAGTCTATCCGCTTCTAAAAAATGTGTAATCAACTTAAAAACATTCAAAATATTGGTAGCCATGTGACTTTGATTTGTTTTTTGGATTTCAATAACAAATTTATTTGGCTCAGATCACGAGTTGCAAAAGGAAGGTTTTTTGGAACCTATCTACGGGGAGAACTTGAAGAGCAGGTTGTTTATGAATACATTCAATACAATGTGTGATAATTGGTTATGCTATCGTTTGGTTTATAACTGCCAATAGCCACGTGTTGTATGCTGAAAATTCAATTTTTTGTATTTTGTATTGGAAATAGATGCAATGTTTTCAGTAATTAAATTTTATGAACTGTTTAATTATTTTTATAAGTACATAATAGTATTTTACTATTCCAGTAGATTGAACGTTACTTCTTTGGAGAGGTTGAGATGTATTCCGAGATATGATGTATTGGTGTACCACGTACTATACGAAAAAGTACCAAATGAGCCAAAAAAGTACCACATCCATTAAAATTAAAAGAGCTACACTAGACAGTATAGTACACTTACTCGTGTATGAAATAGATAGTTATAATATAGGTAGAAGAACAAAGTTTATTAAAAATTATCAGGTAGATGTATCATTTTTATTATTGCAACAATAATTCAACATAAATCATATATTAATTTTACGGTGGAAAAATATTGCGCAAATACAAGGTTTAAGATTTGATTTGCATCCAACCGAAGTAGAAATTTACGTTAAATCATTAATTAATTAATTCGGTGGAAAGAAATTAAAGCAAATACTAGGTTTAATAATTTCTTTATAGACCATTAAAGCATTTATTACTTTGTAAAATAAACGATTTTTATTGTCAGTCTTAATATTATTTAAGATAGAAAATACTCTCTGTGCAGAAGCACTACTATGAGGAAGGCTTAAAAGATGCAGAAAAAATTGTGCAATATTTGCAAATACTGCATTAGCCCAAAATTTTGTGAAGTCTGTATCATAAAATTGCTCTTCAAAATTAAATTTCACAACCTTGCGAAGCTCGTATAGATAAGAAAATCGTTCAATTAAAGTTTAAAATGTGATAGAACTTCGGTTAGAGATTTATTTAATCTGAAAAAATTAGGATCACTAATTTGTATTGCATTTAAAATTGGATCACCAAATTCAAATTTTCTTTTAATTTGACAACAAATTTCTATATAGAAATTCTGCAAATTCGATAAAAATTTACTTTTCTCATCTACTGTAAAATCATTAATTAATTCCGCACATTTCAAACCAAAATAAATTTCGTTTAATAGCCTCGAATTTTCAGGTGAAAACGTTATTTCCTGTTCAACACACTCTTCCTTTACGAAATTTTTTAAAATCATTTTGTAAGAGCTACACTTATATGTGAAAAAATGTATTGATTCTGGGAGATTCTTCTTGAAAATATAAATTTAGCTTTTCTATGATTGACGAAATATAATCTAGAAAGTGAAAACACAATTTGATTCCAGGATCACATAACTTGTTAAGGAGTTTTCCAGCATTACTAGATTTATCTTCATAAGTCGCAGCTAAAAAATAATGTTTCAATATAGTCTAATTCTCCAAAAGACATTGAATAACTGCCCCAAAGGATAACCATCGATTAGGAATCATTTTTTAATTTTATTTTGTTTAATATTTAAATACTTCTGAAAAACTTTTAATTCATTTTGCCTTTTGTGGCTATTTTTCAAAAAATAATATACTCCCTTTGCTATCTCCTCGATTTCATTGGGAAACTTCTCACAAGCACGTGAAATACCAACCATAAAGTGAATGTGATGAACAAGTAATCGAAAAAATATATTTATTTTTTAATCGAAATTTCACACCACTCGTATTTTATAACGCTTGCTCTATCTGAGCCAAAACCGATTAGAAGGTTTTCTAAATAATTGACGATAGCATTCTCTAGAAATTTATCTATCACAGAAATGTTTACATTTTTCAATAACTATGCGTATTGTTTTTTACACACTGGTGAATAAAGGTGTAGCGGTTTATTGTTGTTTTTACTCACTGGCGAATAAGGGTGTATTGAATAGCTGGTCAAGAGATTGGTCTATTAGTATACGCTCGCCGATTCATACAGCTTCGTTGTCATGTCTATGTTCCCTCTGGACAACTAACTCTAGTCTACTCTATCGCCAAAATTGGTTTTAGGCCAATTATTTTCTTTCTTAGTTGAGTTTGGGTTTCCAAAAATTTCCGACACTCGCTTAGTTAAAGATTATGAAAATGAAAAAGGGCTAGAAAATTATGTAAGATATGGAAATATAAAAATAACACACTACGCATTATTAAAATTTTAAAGTGCACTAATCTTTGTTTTGATTTTGCAACCACAGACTATTTATTTATTATTTATTCATCCGCGATATCCTGAGGGTAATAAGGTATGACTGATATGAAATAAACCACGGTAGGCCATCTTGAGTGTCACGGCATTACATGGTTGTATTAAAGATTTTTTATATTAATTAGTTTTTTATATTATATTTATATTAATTTTAGCAATCATGAACAAAACATTTATGTGTACATATATATCGAGATCACTCACATATATATAAATAGACTGCTTGATCTCTTGTTTTATGTGGCACCAATTTTGATTTCAGAAAGTATGCTCTCACTGTCAATGGTACCAACTGTCGTAAATTGGCGTTATATTTAAATTATTTGGGAATTTAAGAATATGCATGTCAGTGGGATTTACCGAATGTACCACAAAAAGTATTTCGGACTATATGTATCGTTAAATTTAAATTATGAGTCGAAGAAAGTGTTTTTTACAAGGATTTTTACAAGCAATTTTTCGTTCCTAATCATTACAGTTCAGTGGGAAAGTATGCTCTGACGGAAAGAGACAAGAATATGAAAGTGGTGCTATTTGCTTTCATGCATTTTTGGTTCAACAAACATTCCATTTATATACATGTCAGTGACCGTGATATTCATCTAGCTGTCATAATTTGTCACTGTCATAAAAATTGTCGTTTTGCTATCCATCCTCTTTCATCATGATTTACATCACCAATAATTATTCATTTTAGTAATGAATTCTACGCGTTTTTATGGCCATCTAAAGTTACGACCCTCTTTATGAATTCGGTCAGAGGTTGTAATAGAAAATTTATACTGTGGTAAATGGATATTCTACACCTAATTAGAGCAATACAAGTTCTTAAATTCGAAATACTATTTTGAATTTGTAGGTGTCATTTTCAGTTCAGTCTACGTAATGCAAGGCTTGCTGAACTGAATAAAAACACGAAAAAATCAGTAGAAAAGTTCATTTAATTTAGGCGTAGATATATTTTGACATTAAGGTACGACAAAAGATCAGAATCACCCGCTAGTACTCCAAAAATATGCGCTTGATTTTTTAAAGTTGCCACAGCAATTGGTTAACTTTAAAATAAAAAAAAAATATATAAATTTGCATATTTCTATGGAATTTTCCTTGAACTAACAATTTTTCTCAGGCACATTCATTCCATTAGAAAAATATATACAAATTTATAGTCACGATTAAATTTGTATGAAGTTTTCTTACAAGCGCATTTTGGCTATATAAAACACCTGTATTAAGCGATTCCATATAAAAACGAACATCTGAATCAATAATTGAATCAATTCAATTTTTACGTATTTTGCGGGCATAATAAACCATAAAAAAATATGCGACCAATAAATTTTTCAGTGACAAATATTTCTTTGTGTTGCCACTTCAGGCAAGGGTAAAAGCATCAAATCAAGAAAATCTATAAATTTAGAAATTCTATTCATTCACTTACTAAATCCAAGCATTTTATCTAACTCTACGCTTATTAGAAATCTCATCCATCTAAATAATCGAATATTCAGAAATCTATTTATTTTATCTATTAAACCATGTCTAACTAATCCATCACGAGTCTCAATTTCATTCTACTTATCGTACCTGTCCACAAATTGTATTTATCCAATCTACCCATCTACACACTCCATTCTGATATGTCATCCATCCTTTATATGAATCATCGTTTTCATTAGGAAATCCTCATCCATACAGAAATTTCAGATCAATAAGTATATATAACTGTTCTGTTCATCCAACTTATTTTTCCCAATTCGCGCTGCAAACTGCGCACATCCTTTCACCCTTCAAATTACTTTCGGCAGTACAGTAAAATTCGCTGATGCTTTTTAATCCCGAACAGTGCGAATGTGGAATAGTTTACCAGCTTCTGTTTTTCCTCCGGCATAAGATCTGCGGAAGTTTAAGGGCGACATGCATCGTCACCTCTGCCACTCTCCCCATATCCCCAAATCCTTTTCCTATTTCCTTCCTGCCATGCTATGCTTTGCATCATAAGTTATTTCCTGAGCTTGGCTTAATAATATAAAAGAAAAAATCCATCACAATCATCTATGTATATAACACATCCATGCATTTCCTCCACACTCTTTTGGTATCCTATCCATCCCATGCTATCATAAATTCAAATCCACACATTCTTTCCATCCATTCGGAAATCTCATCTATTCCATTCATACACCGGCCCCATTACATATAGAAAGTTCATCCACCTTATTCTTCCATTCTATGTATTCGAAGAAGTCATTCCATCCTATGTCTATTTTTAATGACCCTTGCTTTTTGTACATGGATGAGATCTGGGGAATGCAAGTGAAAACACCATCCTGTACAGAAACGATAACCACTATAAGTTCCTGGATAATATACAGGGTGTTTCCCCGTAGAGGTCAATAGAGCAGGAGGTGATAGTACTCACCTAGATGAACATCAACCGTTTAGGAGTTACAGAGTGATTAAGGAAAAAAACTAGTTTTTCACAAAACACCCTGTATCTTAAAAATTGCAGGGCATACGGTCACAGTTAAGAGCTCATTCTATGCAGAACTTCATGGCCTTTGTAACGACTGCTCAACCAGAACCGTACCTCTCTCACCTCAAGAATTATGTTTGTATAAACTAAAAATTTCGGATTTTCTTACTTTTTTTTCAACTTAACCCCTATTATTAGGTCGTTAACATAACTATTTTTTATAAAAACTGATGATGCAATTGTGAAATGGGTTTCACTTGCTTCTCTTTTTTGGAGGTTATGTTCATTACTTGATAACATTGGACAGCTCATAAAAGAAGTACAACTGATATAAAATTAGTTGTGTTGATAAATCTAACCAACAGGAATAAGTATAGTTTACAAAGGAATATTTGAGAAAAGGGAATGATGCAAAATATATACAAACTATAAAAGAACTTGTACCTTTCCATCCAGGCTCAGTCCTCATTGCTTAGACCCTACAATTTATGAAAAAAAATTTTAGTTTTTTTTTAAAATCATAAACGTAATATAAACACAACAATTTCCTATGTTTTTTAGGCTGCACTAGGATGGAGCAAAACAACTGGCGCTGGCTATGAATACCTTTGTGGAGGTTCTTTAATTGCTCGAAATTTTGTACTCACTGCAGCTCATTGCGCTAGTATTGGCGGGTAAGTAAATTTATTTTTTCCCAAGTTAAAAAAGATAAATTTTTAATTCATTGAGATCGTAATTTGAGAACTATCCTAAAAATATTAATTAACTAAAGGATCAGACAATACCTTTGCCTCATCAAATTTTCAGCCTCAAAATAGCAACTTCAGTCATATGAACGACTATCGTAAAGTTTCATTCACTATCCCTTCAATTTCAGAACAGGATATACTCGATCATATTAATGGGCTTCCAAATGACTTCACAACTGGTCCTGATGGGATCCCTCCTGCCTTCTTTAAGTCATGCTGCCTTGCAGTGGTAGTTCCGCTGAGAATTATTTTCCAAAAATCGATCGATAGTGGTTGTTTCCCCCAGATATGGAAAAATTCTTTTATCATACCTATCCACAAAAAAGGTAGTAAAAATGAAATTTCTAACTATAGGCCTATTGCGAAATTATCATGCATGCCCAAATTATTCGAATCTATCATTTACTCTCAACTATCAACTTCCTGTAAGAATTTGCTCTCTTCAAACAAACATGGGTTTATTTAGGGTAGGTCTACAACTACTAACTTGCTGGAATTTGTCTCGGATACCGTTGGCGGGTTGGCAAAGGGCTTTCAGACCGATTGTATTTATACAGACTTTAGTAAAGCGTGCGACAAGTTATCTCACTACGTGATACGCCTTAACATGGAAAAGTATGGGTTTCCCTCAAAATTTCTAAAATGCACAGAGTCTTATTTAGATAACAGAACATACCAAATCTTATTTCGCCATTCCATCTCTAAAGTCTTGAAGGCTTCGTCTGGCGTACCTCAAGGGAGTCATTTGGGCCCGTTGTTTTTTATTCTGTCTATTGACGACATTGTCTCTGTTATGAGGTACTGTAAGGTCTTGATTTATGCTGACGATATTAAGCTCAGATTAAATCTGTTCACGATTGTGAACAAGTACAGGGTGACCTTGAAAATTTTTACAATTGGTGCGAGAGCAATAATTTGGTATTCAATATCGCCAAATGTGAGGTTATGACTTTCCATAGGAATCAGACACCAATCACTTATGATTATGAGTTCTTGGATTCCTCGGTTCGCCGGGTGGACTTTGCCAATGACTTGGGTGTTAAATGTGACCACAGATTGAATTTTGTCTCCCATATAAACTACATGGTATCAAAGAGTAGTTCTATGCTGGGTTTTATAAAACGTTGGTCCCGAGAGTTTTCGAATCCTACTATAACATTGCGTTTATACACTTGCTTTGTGAGACCACTTCTTGAATACGCTAGCCAGGTCTGGTCTCCTTTTTACGGTACACACATCGAGCGCATCGAATCTGTTCAGAGAAACTTTTTACGATTTGCTCTCAGGCACCTACCCTGGAATAATACATTGATTCTTCCACCCTATGAGGATCGCTTGCAGCTTTTGAATATGCATTCACTTGAGAAACGTCGCATGGTTGCCGATGTAACTTTTGTTCACCAACTCTTAAACGCGAATGTTGATTCCCCGTTGTTACTTGACAAAATCTCTTTCCGTGATAATAGGCACAATTTAAGAAGGCTACCTCTATTGCATGTCAATTCCTCAAGTTCTAGCTTTGGCAAGTATGAACCTATTAAACGCATGTGCATTGCTGTTAATAACTTGGCTGAGCATTTTGTTGTGGACGACTCGAAGCATGTCTTAAAAAAACGTCTATATAATATTTAATCTTTTTAGTTAGATTTTTGTATTTTTGTTCTATGTCGCATTGCATGTCATTTTATCTGGTGTTTGGTCAATGTTTAGTGTAACATACTAAAACTAACACCGACTAAGTGATGAAACGCATATACTGTTGACCGTTTATTTATTAAACGTGTCCATGCAGCGAGCTTGTGTTAAGCTGGTTCTGATCGTCATATAGTCATCAAGCCTCTAATTGTGACAATAATACGTGATCTTTTTAGAGTATTTTGCTTCATAATAATAAAAAGGAGCCATGAATTTTGAAAAAATTAACATTAAAATTTGGTTGCTGACCACACAAATTTAAGTAATCCCTTAGAAAACCGAATGCGCAACTTTTTGGGTTTCAGAGGTGCTTACACATTGCAACCTTCGAGTAGCGCAGACTTTTGTGCTGCACTGCAGCAAAAGTTGCAATATGTAACCGTACTGCACTGATTGTAAATTTATTAAAAAATTTACTCTCAGTGTGACCATCATTTGTAATGCCAAACCATGATTTGGTCTATCCTGGCAAAGCTGGGTCTATTAAGGCATAGCTGATCTCTCCAGGCATAGATGGTCTATTCAGCCATAGCTGTGGTCTATCCAGGCATAGATGGTCTATCCAGGCATACCTAGTCTATTCAGGCATACCTGGTCTATCCAGGAATACCTGGTCTATTAGAAATACCTGGCCTATCCAGGCATATCTCTGGTCTATTCAGGCATATCTCTGGTATACAGAACGGTGGAGTAAGACTGGGCGTATACGACCTCAGATGTCACATATTAAGGGCCTTACCTCTACCCCTACCCTATTCCAGCCCGAGATATTAGCCATAGAACAATACGACAATACCTACGTTAAAGAATCGTTAAACTGCTCAGCCATTAGTTACAAATGTAACACGTTTGATTGAATGAATTTTATGTCAAAACGTTGCAAACCTTAACATCTATCATAGTCAAGAGTAATTGATGATGTAGAGTTATTTCTTCAATCAATATGAATTTTCGATGGCAACAAATCATTGATTTAGTTGATTCCACCTGAAACATAAATTGTGTAACTTGTCAAAATTGTTTGAAGGTCTATGATCACTATCCGCAATGTATCATCTGGATATAATTTTTAGTGAACGAAATAGAGCACTAACAAAAATTCTTCCCCACTCATAACGTTAGATTTTTTTTTTTGGATATATCTACTGTGAACTTATATTCCGTTATACCCCACATACTGACTAAATTAAAGTTTTGCTCAATACTTTTACATGTGTATATATCTCTTTCATCTTGTAACATGCTGCATGCGAGCAATGCAGCATTATGAATATGAAATACACTTAAAAAATGTTGCGTTCTTGTAGTGTACGTAAACAGTTAATGCTTCTATGGTTGTGTATGGTCTTTGATTTTTCAAAAACATGCGTTTATTCGTTATACCTCATATGCTGAAGAAGGTACCACTTTTATGCTTACCAGATCACACTGACACTTCAGTAAGATAAACAAGTTCCCTCTTAGTGATATATTCCCCAGAAGGCCAGTCGCTATTATATTTTTTCAAAAAGATATATAATTTTTTTGCCTCCTTTACCATCGATCATTAATTTAATTTTTTATGGAAATCGGGTAATAGTGGCCTTGATTCATAGCTGCGATTTTTGTCATTATGAATCAATGGTCATTAAAAAAACTCACCCCTGAAGAGAACGTGTCTAGTCTTTAAAAATCGAATATCTATGAGTCCCGAAAAAAAACCTATAAAAAACGTTATTATAACTAAAATTAGAAATTACGCTAATTGATTTTATTGAAAAACTGCAAAAACCAGTGGTATCGAGTGGGAACTTTATATTCATGAAAGTTATGGAAATAAATTTTTTTCAGAAAGAAATAGAGTTAGGTTAAGTTTGGCTTCCATGGTTAGTCTTAGCATGTTATACACGGTCTGGTATGACGCCTAAAGTATACTTGAGTCTTTATGTTAACGTGGTAATCATTAATATGCTGTCATTTCAAATATCAATGCAGGTAAAAATTTAAATTTTCGAAATTAAAAAAAATGACTACGACCATAGAGTAAAGAAATCTATAGAGACCGAAAATGTATGGCGGAAATTCTAATAGACTTTGTCCACAAGAGCCGAATCTAACAGCGCCGCATTTTTGAAACTATACTAAAGAAAATGTATTTGCTTATAATGATTACCGCCATTTGGCCGCCCATCTCTATATTAGTTCCCTATGCACTTGCATGTATTCTGACATGGAACTTTGAAAGCTCTCTAGTTTACCCGGGGGTTAGACGTAATAGTACAGCTTGCATGCAAGCTGCACTGCCATACTTCTTGCACGTGTAACCTCTAGTGCCATGCTGGCAGCTCAGCTAAAACAATTTTCCTTCGATTTTTCACTTCTGATTTCACTTAGATTTCATATTTTTCATTGCTATCTTTATGATTTCGTTTAAGACTTTACTGATTTGCTACTAATGATGGATAAATTTGATTTCTCGCACATTTTCATTTGATCCTGCGATATTTTTAATGTTAAATACTTATCCTTTTACAGTCCGTATAAAACACCACTATCACTTGATAATACATTTGCAATAAAATTTTTAAATGAAATTAAGTTCTACCATAGAGTAAGGAACTTGATGTGGAAAAAATTGCGATTTGATGCTTCGTTTGGGCGGTAGAGGGGAGGTTTTGTGACCTTAGATACTTTCTCTATAAACCTCGCGTAACTTTCTTGTTGCGCATTCTGTGACGATAACTGTCATGGCGGAGATTTCTCGTCTAACAGACAGAAATTTATTGAAAATAATTTCAATAAATTTACAAAATGCATTTCAAGTGCAACAAAATTATTGAACTTTTCGACCCAGCGATTAGAGAGGTCTCATCGGTATGGTTATGTAGGTTAAATGTCATGTCTAAAATTTCCAAAAAATTCTTTCCAAGTCTCCGTCTCTCTTTGTCAGCAGTTATAGGAAGTCAAAGTAAAAAAAATTGAAAATCTTTCCAAATTTTTTAAAATTCTAACCATTTTCCCGCCAAAATGTATGGTCGCTATAGGTTTGTCTTCCAAGATTTGGAAACCTCAGAATGTTACCCTTCGTTTGATCCTACAAGTATACCCACCTGCATGCAACCGTGCTTTAGATCTTCCTAAAACAGTTTATCGCAGGATCAAATGAAAATATGCGAGAAATCAAATTTATCCATCATTAGTAGCAAATCAGTAAAGTCTTAAACGAAATCATAAAGATAATGAAAAATATGAAATCTACCATTCTATATACTGTGTTACGCACTACTTTTCATGCGTAAAGGCGCTAGCTCAGCTTGGGCGTGGGAAAGATACAACTATTCGCAATTTTTAAATATGATCGCCAAAGAGGAGCCAAACGATAGAACTGTAGAATAATCACAAAAAAAATAATTTAAAAACACATGGGCGACACGCGGTTTTTAGAGGTACCACGAAACTCTATTACAGGTGTGACCAAAAAACACTATTTTCAGCAATCACTTAAATGTATATATATTTGTAAAAAAAAGGAAAAGCAGGTGCTTTTAATTAAAACTAAGACATACTATTTAAAACAAAAAGTTCTAGATTTGAAATTACCTCTCTTACGGGACCTCCATGGTACCGCTTAATAAAAAAACGTATCCTAAGAGAAAATTCCAGAAGTCCTCAGAACCCTTTTCTTTACTTTTCCGTTTAATCTTTTTTTCCACTTTTCCTGATTTCTTTTATGTTTTACGATTTTTAATTCACGTTTCTTTTTCTTCTTTTACTTTACTTTTCATTTATTTTTCTTTCCGCTCGTGAACTTTTTTTTGCTGCTACTTGTCAAGCCGTCTCTTCACCTACCGGATCGGTCTCTTGTTTTCCTTTTAGCCCTCCATTCCACTGCCTCTGTTCCCATTATTTTTATACACTGAAGTTCGAACTTTGGTTCCGGGTGTACGTACAGTCATTATTGCCGGGTGTACAGTCATTTCTGCCGAGTGTACAGCATCAATTTCGAAATCTGATCATTGCAATTTCTGACTTTCTTCTTTACCATATTACTTCTTTATTAAAACTGACTGTGAAATTCTTCTTCTTTGTTATTTTGCTGCTTTGATTTTTTTTCCTTGACGAATATTGTGCTTCTGGGACGGGGCCTAGTACATCCGGGCTGAGACACTTACTGTTCTGCATGGGCTTTCTTATATATGAACTGTCTTGCTTTTCCCTATTTGTTTTGAGAATAGTGGTTATTATGTTACATATGTTCTGAGCAACCTAATTTTTATAAGTTCTCCGAAAATTAGTACCAAATGCAACACCTTGGTGTTCGTAAGCGAGATAAATTCAATACTACAATTCAATTCAAAAGCTAGGTATAAAAAAAAATCAACAATCTACTCTACTAATTGAACGAAATAAAACGACCAAAATATTTGTGGGTTAGTACAAAATTTAAGCGAAATATAGATAGTAACTAAAGGTACCTATTTCGAATACTGATTAATATTACATTTCCATTATTAATGATATTATTATCCATTATTATGTTACAAATCTCAATCTTTAATCTATGTGTTAGTAGGGTGATGCCGCCTTCAAGGAATTATACATATTCCGAAATAGTTCTGAATTAAATGAATTTGTGTCTAAATATATAGAGTATAGTGTAACTCCATTGTGCCTGAATGAGGAAGCTAAGTTCGATGACTACGATATTCCAAATAATTGAATGTGAATGGTGGTTGCAAGTTTCTGATGTGTGCATGCGCTCGAATGTTATTTTGTGTCTGTGCGATAGTGTGTACGTGTGTAAATTTGTTTGTGATGTGACTCCATTGTATATGAATGAGGGACCAGGTTTGATGACTACACAAAAGGACACGAGTAGTATTTTCGGGTCATGCCTGCAATAATAAAAAAAAACCCTGGCAGCATCAATAGTTCTAGTAAAACACGGATCACGATTTATGACACATAACAACTGAGAAGTGAAAAATCGCATCAACAATTTTTAGTATTGCTTGCTGTTTTGCTGTTGGAGTTCTCCGATGCAAGTCGATGCAGTACAGTAGCTCTCCAGTCACTGAAAAAGGCAAGGCAAAAAAATTTTCATTAGAAAGACAGATGAGCATGAATCGAGCTGTGGCCGGTAATGATGCCAACCGCATTGCATTGTTTTCTTCCGAGTTCCAAGAAAAAGTCAAGAAAAAGTTTTGTACACCTGCAAGTGCTCAGGTTTGCCCATTGCTGCGGATGTTTTATGGGAACATTCGCTTCGATGAGAGACCTGATGACCAAGGCGGCAACACCTGCAGCGGGTTTGGGTTCAAGGAGAACCAGAGCCAGACCTGGTTAGAAGGTCAGCTCTTTCATTATCCGCATATATGCTTGAACTCTTTGAAGGGACACCTTGTTGTGGATACACAGCTTCTCCACAGATGTCATGTAGTCCCCCCGGAATTTTGATATTATTCGAAGGCCACTCAGAGCCATCAACGTCGCCTGACTATCCAAGAGGATAGCAATGTCCTTTCCCGTGAACACCACCACAGAGTGTGTTCGAAGAGCTTTAGAGACTTAGCGGTTAATAAAAAAAGTAATGGTATAGATAGAATAGAAAGAGCAAAACAAAATTAGTTTTCGAATACAAGTGCATTTAGTCATTTCAAATTATTATTCGAAAGGGATATACACTTTGTATACAAGATTCCTGGTGAACTAAGATATCGGAGTCTTATGCAAATAGGGTAGGACAAATACGAAACCTTTTTTTTTTTTAAATTAAAAAAAGATTGAAGGTAAATTTCGCAAATTTTCGAAAATTCTGGAAAAATCTCGAAAATTAAAAGCTCAATCATCATGGAAAATCCATTAGGTACTATCGATTTCGAGTAAAAGTACGAAGTAGGAGTATTTTTCGGCCTATTCTCGTAAATTTCGAAGATATTACTACATCAGGTCGAGTTATGGTCGATAACTGCTTCATTCCGGGGTGTTTAGAATTGATTCCGTAACAATATGTATTAATCGATGCGACAGAAACTTTCCCCAAAAACGGTTTGTAGTCTAATACTTTTGAACAAGAAATTGCTTTACTATGTTGTAAAATTTCTTCAGACGATTATGAAAAAATTTTATTAAAAATTTTAATTTCATCCCTAAGAAAAACAAATCAAAGCAGCAATTTGAAATTAATATTTTTTTTTCTAATTACATTTCAGCGCTGCTCCAGATGTTGTTCGGACAGGAGGAGACAGCCTTGACGATACCTCTGGCCTAATTCCAGATATACCAATTTCAAGAATCATTGTTCATCCAGGATACAGAAGAAAACAAACTTATAATGACATCGCTCTTCTACAATTGTCCTACAATTCAGGGTAATATTTTTATCTTTTTTATACTGAAATTTGAGATAAATAATTTTCATAATACTTATGTTCTTAACCTATAGCCATAATCCGGCATGCCTTTGGCCAACGCGTAGTGTTAATTATCCTGAAGTGACTGCAGTTGGTTATGGTCAAACTCAGTTCGGTAATTGCCCTCAAAATTATTTGTATTTTATTTTCAATCTTAAAATATATATTTTTTTTTCTAGCTGGAAAAGCTTCAAAGCATTTATTAAAAGTAGTTCTTAAAATATTTTCAAATGAAGAATGCAAAAGATATTATTCAGCTGGATATAGGCTAGAAAGTGGCATAGTAGATTCGCAAATTTGTGTAGGGGATCCATATAAAGTAAAGGATACCTGTCAGGTATTTGGAGATTTTTCTTTTTTTAATTGTTGTTTTTTTTTTTTGCATTTTGCATTTTACACTAATATTTTTTATCCCTCAGGGCGATTCCGGTGGACCAATTGTAATCAAAGCTAATGTTAAGGGTACAGAAGTTCCATATGTCCTTGGAATTACTTCCTTTGGACAAGGATGCGCTGGAGGTCCACCTAGTATTTATACAAGAGTACCTTCATACTTGGATTGGATTGAATCAATTGTATGGCCATCTGGTTAGAGTAAATAGGAATATCATGAAGAAATTAAGTAGTGCGAAGAAATGTTAAGAGTATTTGTTAATATTAATCATGTGTTCATATTAAATATTGAGCTGATTATTTCAATTAAAATAAATATTTGCCAATATTATAATAATAATCGACAACGAATCTTATTTCAAAAACAAAAAGCCGAACAATTTCATTTCTACTCGATGTTTTTTATTTACTTTTGTATTTTTTACATATTTTAATTTTTTAAAAATGAATAATTTGGATGACATGAATTTGGGATGGAGTCCGAATGTTATCGCTTAATGGTTAGTGGAAAATAACCAATGGCAAGCTAAGCTAATATTATTGCACCCATTTTATAGATTAGTGTCTATGACATACATACTTTTCTAACCATTAAAAGTTTCATCTAAACAACAAACAAACATGCTACAGTCTTCGGTCATTCCATGGAAATTCGACCAATTTTATGTAAATTTCTGAATCGACCAATTCATATTTTGATAAAATTTCGCAAGAAGGTTGTCTTTTATTCGAAAAAGATTTGTGTGAATAATTTTTTATCCTGGCACATTTTTGGTGGAGATAACGGTATTTTAATTTTTAAGAAAATGGCAAAATTTTACTTGCTGGATGAAACTTCAAAAATTCGTATCACAGCTCCATGAAATAACTTTTATTGTTTTAAGAAAGCCTTACGGAATTTGCAAAAGATAAAACCAGGTTCGTTGTTTAATTTCTTATTTAAGGATGAAAAATATATCCTTTATCGTTGAATATATGAAAAGGAGATTCTTAATTTTTTTTTTATTTTAATCGCTTATAGAAATCGAAGTAACGGTAAAAAGGAAAAACTGGAATTCCTTACAGTTTAGATGGAATTCATTTTTAAAGATTTGTACTTCAAGAATTTTTAATATAAATGTGTTTTGAAAGATTTTTGCTGTGTGCGTTTTATAATATTTATAGATTTGTTAGGCAGGGAAGCAGGAATATAAGTATAAAACAAAATAAGGACCAAAATATTATTTGTCTTTTGATTTCAGAGTAACGATGATATCGTTTATTCTAGAATTCCTCGAAATGTGGGTTTTGTTTATACGCTAGATGATACCAATAGTTTTACCCTTGACATACTCGCTAGAGTTTGTGAAAAAAAGTATTCGTGGTTTATTTTCATTTTAGTAGAAAGAGTTTATTTGATGTGTGGAAATAGAAGTTACTGTTATTTTTAAAAATGGAAAGTCGTTTCAAAAGATTTATATGTTGCACTTCTGACGACTTCGAGGAAGCACAAGAAACACAGAATATGGAGCAGGCTGACGAGGACTCTTTCGACAGGGAGTCAGCATTAAATTTCTTACAGGATTGTATCAATTTCTTGGGAGAACCAGAAATTGATTCAAAACGGATGTTTGATACGGCCTATATTCAAAACGATTAAAGAATACTCCATAAATTTTTTGGTTTGCAGTGGCTATAAGAGCCTGAAGGAAGTGCTAGTGCAAAATCTGAAAGAAAAATATGCCAAGACTACAGATAAAAATACAAAATGTAAGATTTTTATAATGCTTCCAGAAGAATGGAACAGCAAGAATATAATAGAGGAATTTCCGGTTACTTCCCGATTCATTGCGAAAAATATCAAGCACCTTGCAAAAGAACATGGAATATTAGCGTTCAGTTCATACAAGGGAAACTATTTTGACGGGAACTTAATGAAACTTACAGATAGCTTTTATTTTTCAAATGATATTTGCAGAAATATATTAATATTTATTTTTATATTTAATATTTAATATTTCGTAGTAGTAAAAGTCGGTGGTCAAAAAAACATGTTCAAAAAGACTTAAGAAAATATATTCTAGTTTCAAGCATACACATCTGGCTGTAAAAATAAGGTTTGTTGAAATTCGTCTTTCTTCGTCCTAAGAAGTACGTACTACCCGGAGCTTCTGGTACACATTCTGTTTGTGTTTTCACCATCCACCAGAATGTGACATTGATGATAGAAAGAATGAAAAAAATGCATTTATTTTTTGGAAATGAACGTAGCATCCTTGACTATAAAAGTTGTCTGTCAAAAATAATGTGTAATTGAGTTGTGCAAAACGTATTCCTCTAAGAATAATATTTCAAAATATTTTTGACGGAAATTTTGTCCAAACAGTAGCGTAACAGCAATGGACATCATCGGATCGTTCAACTTTAGAAACAAGAATCGAGAACGCAGAAGATTTTATTGAGACAGTTTTCAGAAGACTTTCCGTACTAAAGACGGACTTCTTCATTTCAAAATGACAAAGTACATATCTTAAGGATGGTAGAAGTACGCTTAAACCAGACGAGTTTTTGGTGATACTCGATTTTTCTGAAAATTCGTACTTCAATATGTAGTGCAGAGTTTGCATTGGAACAACGCCCAAGCTACCATTAGTACTGCTCAAGTAGGAGATACACATTTAATTTTAATTGAGAGTTTTGCTATGAAATAAATTCATATCGAATTTAGTCAATATGAAATTGACCGAGTTTGCTGGCAAATCCGCAACTCGTGAATTGAGTGGAATACACTCTTTTACAAGCGGAAAATCTTTAAAAAAAAGAGATTTCTATACAAGGCAGGAACCAAGTCGTACTGATGAGAATAGGGGTTTTGCTCATACGAAACGCCTGCTTTTGCATAGTACTCTGGCACTGAGCTGAGTTGAGTCGACAGTCGAAAGATCTATTTGTGTGAGGGTGTTACGAGAATTGAGGATAATTATAGGGCTGCCGTTATTCAGAATAATAACGCCAGAGTCATCCAGCCACCCCTCAATAGGATGCTAATACAATGTATTTTTAAGGTTGAACAATATTTACGCCCTTGTATAAGTAGAGGGACGAGATCATCTAAACAAATGTCCTTTATATTACCGTGTCTAGGAGATAATTCTGACTGACCTTGTCGAAGAATATTCATTTTTTTTACTTGATGTCAACATTATTTTTTTTAGATAGATATTCATAACTTGTTAGGGTTTTTTGAACTTCCAAGATTGAGTCTTAAGTTTCCGTACTTACCTTCTAATTGTCCAGTAACTCTCAATCCTGCTCCATCTGGCAGTCACCATTTCGGTTTAAGCTCTTACTAATTTGGAACGCTAGCTTCTTGCTTGATCTAACAGCTACCTTCAAGCTAATATTGACCGTTAATGCTACTCCGTAACTATCCCCCTACCATTCTCTATATCTTAGTCCATAATACTTTAACGTTTAATCTTTTTGTTATAATTAAGTGCTATTTTCATAGTTTTACTTTGATATCTACTCTGTTCCTTTGGCTTGCCCACTTGCTTTGTAATTTTACTCAATAGTTCCTAAGATAGTAAGTATAGCTCATAATACCTCATGTAGTTTCTCCATGTTACTTGTACTTTTCTTTGCTTTTTCTATCTTATGTTATTTAGCTTTATTAGGCTTTGCTTTAAGCTCTCTATTGCATATCTGCCTTATCTTAATCTATAGTACTAATATTACCATCAGCCGCAATGAATCTATTCATTGCATCTTTGTTGGTTTGCTAAGTAATTTTGTATTCTATCGATACTTCAAACTATTTGTTATTTACTCGATGTACCTACGTGGTAACGTCGCTTAAGCTGAGGTTCTTAAATAAACGTTTTTCTATTCTTAACTATTCTAACTTAGTTGGATAACACTAGATCTTTGTAACTTGAAAGAATGATGTTTTTCAGTCCACGTCCCCGAAGCCATGAGTGCACTGACATTGCCCATTTCAGCCAGCTCCAAGTATCTAATGTTATGGCTAATGCATATTGTTGACTGCGAAGCAATTATTAAATGACAAGGTGTTAAGTGTGACACAATCAGCCCCTTCTTGCACTGAAGACAGCTGAGGGAATGACATTCAATGCCTTTAAGATTATCTATTTGTGTTCCATAGAACAATTAACAATGAAATTTAAAAAAGTAATTAATTATCAATTATATAATATATTAATATATAACAAATTGCAAAGAAAAGGAAGAAGCAAAAGGAAATCTGAGACTGCCTTTATATTATACAGCAGCCAACAGATTTGCCTCTAAAGAAAAAAATTGTTGTAGCATAAAATATTAAAAAATAAATGCCTTTTTCATTCCATTACATTATATAGGAAGAGAAAACAGTTTTGAAAAGCACTTGAAAAATATTCCTTTCGAGGCACTTTAATAAAATCACTTCTAGCTCATTTTTTTTTGAGGCCATTCCCTTTAACTCGTACACGAATTTGTCTGTTTATATATTTCTTTTTTACTATTTTCGACACTCTCCTACACCCACTTTACGTCATCACAGCGAGCTGAAATTTGGCACACAGGGTCATGTCTCAAAATCTATCAAAATTTGAACCGGAAATTACCATGGAAAACCCGGAAAATCGGGAAAATCATTTGATAATTTGGTACAAATTTGATTTGTGATAAATCCGTTTCAGGAAAAATGAACAGTTTTCCGATTTTTCCGGAATGTTCCGACTTTTCCGGAAAATTTTCCGGTAAAAAAGTTTTGTAAATTATGCAGGATCAAGTTCCCTATCAACTGGCATCATTACTTTCTCTCCGACAATGGTGAAAACTTGCAGAAAAAATCGAGGGAAATTCATATAAGACGCTTTTCCGGAGTTTTTCAGACCAAGGAAGCGTTTGCGCGTTTTGCAACCTAGACAAAGTTGTAGAGCGAAATTAGAAAATCGGGAAAATGATCGGACAAATTTTCATCGATATGATTAGTGATAATTCTGTTTCAGGAAAACTGCAGAATTTTCCAATTTTTCTGGAAAATTTTCCGAAAATTTCCCGAATTTTCCGACTTTTTCGGAAAATTTTCCGACAAAAAAGTTTTATAAGCTATGCGGAGTCATTTTTCCCCCGTCCTACTGGCATCTATACTTTCTCTTCAACAATCATGAAAACGTGCATGAAAAATCGAGAAAAATTCATGTAATTTTTTAAAAAAAATTCATAGTAATAGGAAAAGTCTGTGGAAAAAAATGGAAAATTGGGAAAATTCATGTTATATGGGATCAAGTTGGAATACAGCTAAAAAGCGATGTTTAAAACATAATTTGAATTTCAGAAAACCGTTGCAGTACTTCAACGATTTGATACTCGAAAAATTTTTGTTTTCAGATCGGCACCAAACATGACTTAAAAATTGTTTTAAAATATCTCCATGCAGCACGTAATAACAATTTAGTTAATGTGAAGAAGGCAGAAAATAAAATAAGTAAAAAACGAGTTTTCAAACAAAACTGAGGCCAAGCCGCATGAAAAAGTAGAAAATAAACTTTTCTTCACACACAGAGGTGGACTCAGATTTTTTGATTGGGACATTTCTCTTGAATATTCATTCTTTTCATGAATCAAATCACTTATTACCTCTGATTGATCATACTGAAATATATCGGTGATTGTCAGCGAATAAAATCTGAGTCAGACTTACAATTGCTGCTTATGCTAATTGTAGCCTTTTAAATACTCCTTCTTAGTTATAAATAACCAAGTTAACTAAACAAAATTACACTACTCTTGCCAAAGGAAAAAATATTATCTGATAGTTGTTTATTGTTTGTTCCATATCAGCTGATTTTATATGCATTCATGCAGCCGAAAATCTTGGGCAGTTTATTTGTGTTGGAGCCTCTTTTATATGAAAACTTTATCCATTTTACACAAAATTCTTGCGCAATGCAAATGTATTGAGAGGCTGCTTTTATTAGTATTGAATGAATATGGTAGCAGATAGAGGTGTGCGAGCATCGATTTCAATTTCATTTTTATCGTTATATAGTCATACTGCTCACACCTATTAGGAATTACTTTTAAAAATTTTGCCTTTCGATCTAACCAATTATCCTTATGGCCAAGGAAACTTTGAAGAGCTTCAATGTTTTACTAACACTTACTTACAGAGCTTTTTAATACTCATATCTCTTTTACATTTCGTGCCGCCATTGAGGTGAACTTTCCTTATATTAATCCTTCTTCGGTGCTGGATATCCGTTTATCCGAATTTCCGAATAGAGTCATGAGCATCATCTGTTGACAACTAGTCAATATCTAGCTGGAGTCCAGTGGCGGTGGTGACAAAAAAATCTGTTACGTCGACAGTGGCGGTGGCGATGAAAATAGTTTTTTTGGTGACCAAACAGCGCTATTTGTAGTAAGTGCGTTACGTACTAGTATCAGGACTTGTACTTGAGAATTTTTTAAGTACCAGTACCGGGACTTGTACTTAAAACACATTTAAGTCCTGCTCCTGGTACTGGTACTAATACTTAAGTAACAATGTACTTAAGTACTTTACAGGTCTGAAGTTAGATTGTTATGCTCCGTCTTCAGAGCATAAGGATGGTCTGCCGACTAGCTGTGAAGAAAGGGTTGGGTGGTGAATGATGTACACGTATCACCTGTAGAGGGCGCCACGTGGTCTGTTTTTGTCCACGAACTCTATATAGGGTTATTGCGGAAAACGAATCAAACTAAAGCCGCTCTAAAATTCACGTTATAAAAATTATTCCGGCTTAACAATATAAATTCAAATTTGGCACTTTCTCGGTTCTAATTATGCACTTATAACTTGCACAATATGTACATATGTATAAATTACTTCGACTAAGAACAATGAAAATGAATTTTTACCTAGCACACAAGGCAGCACATTAGTTTAATGATAAGCGTCAAGCAATATAAACAAATAAATTTTAAATTATGTAAATTTATATATTTATATATATTATATTTGAATATTATTATATTTGAAAATGGCACACGGTACTTATCTTCGTTTTTTTTGACCGCCGAAATTCTCCTCTTTCTTTTATTTCGTCACCAAATTACTTTGCTCAACTCCCATTTGTTTCCAACTTTGAATAATTTTCTTTTTTTCTATAAAACTTCTTTTTATTTCCTTTTAAATTTACAACTTTTCCGGCACACTATTTATCGCTTCTGATCTCTGACAAAAGCTGGTCCCTTCACCTACCGAACTTTCGGCTTTATTGAAAATCGCTCCCAATTTTGGAAGTTTTCCAATATTTTTCCAAAATACCTACCTCAAAATCGGTACTGACCGTTTGGAATCGGTTTAAATTTTTTAATAATATTATATTTTTTTTGTGTGAAAATAATCCTGAGGACATAAGCTTTAATCTGCTATAGCTTTCTTTTTTTTCTGGTAAAAATAAAAAGCCAGCTGGAATTTCTATTTTTTCGAGCTGGAAGTATAAAAAGCCAAGCTGGTTTCTTATTTTCAGGGTCCGGACCAGTTATGAATTTTCTGATACTCGGCTGGAAAAATTAAGAAACCCAGCTTGGCTTTTTATACTTCCTCAAAAAAATAACCAGCTTCAAAACCTGTTACTTCCAGCTCGTGAAAATAGAAATCCCAGCTTTCTTTTTATTTTTTGCCAGAAGCCCAGCTGACTTTTTATTATTGCCAGAAAAAATAGAATGCCCAGCTGGCTTTATAATATTGCCAGATAAAATAAAAAGCCAAGCTGGTTTTATATTTTTGCCAGATAAAATAAAGAGCCATTCCAGCTTGGTTTTCTTAGCTTCAAATTATTATCGGTCAGGAATAACAGGTAAAGCTGGCTTTTTTCGTAAAAAGTCATAACTGATTCGGTCCCTGGTTTTTAGTCTTTCCAAATTTACTACAATACTGTTGTTTTGGAACATATTATTTTTGTTTCAGCCTGTAAGGTGGAAATGTCTACATTGGAAATATTTTTATAATTTTCTACAAATATCTCTCCATGTTTCAGGTACAACTTTATAAATGAGTCAACTGACTGTGCCAAAAGTAGATATTCAAACCTATTTTTGAAGTTAGTGATAATGTTGTCCATCACTTGGTTGTAAATATGTATCTTCCAATATTCCGATGTTCTTGTTATCTGATGGAAAGTCTATTAAATTACTTTTACCTAGATTGGACTTTATCAGAAAGTCTTTTGCTCTGTCCGGTTGTCTTCTTCTTTCCGAGACTCGAGTACATTCTTGGGATTAGAATTGAAAAAGCTTAAAAAGGCTTTTTTCCGGCAATTAAACAAAGTTTTACGAAATTTTCAAAATTTCATTGATATCAAAGGTTATCAATTAAAATTTCCGCACAAACTTTCAAAATAGTTCTGCATGATTTCTTGTACGGATCACACCTCTGTCAAAATTTAGTGTAATCAGAGTAATCTCAAAATATGTTTTAAAAGTTTTAAAAAGATTTTAATAGGTTTTCTTGAAGAAAAGGACTCGTTAAAGTCTTCTCGATTCTGATCCGAACGGATTCAATTTAATTAGGCCTAAGATTGTACGAATTAACGAACTTTTTTTTGGGATACTTTTATGCAAGTTTTAGATATCAGTCCCATGTTAAACTTAAAAGTTGAAAGTTGAATACATTTTAGCGGTTTTAATTCGTTCGAATATATATATATATTTTTTATCAATCATTAAAAAATTATAAAAGTCACGTGGACGTGACTCAGTCAGTTAGCGTGCTAATACCGGAATGAAATAGTAGTAGTCTCAGTGACACAAATAGAAAGATAATCAATACTAATCGATTCAAAAGCAGTAACCGAAGCATAATTAATAAATAACTTCCTAGATTATGCACAATATCACAGCTAAGAAAAGTTAAAATAGTTATCTGTCAACTATTGATACGTTAATGAATTTGCATATTAACTACGGTGACGAATCGTTATCTTCTTGGCTCCTACATTAACTACCTACATGAAATGGGAGGGTGTATTGGGGCCAATCACGAAGATTATAAAAGTGTTTGGCTGGGATTTATAAACAAGAACTTATAAACCTGGAGGGTGAACAATAGGCCTTGTGGGGGTCTAAATTCAAGAGATCTTTTAGGATTCCCAGCCTCTTCTCAAATCATCCACCCATCTACATACATACCTATATTCCTAGCAGTTTATTTTGATCCACTTTTGGTACACATTAAATTTTCTGATTCATTCATAAATTTGTTGAATGAAATGCAAGGAATTTCAACCCGTTTTCGCTCGTACTTACAAAACACATTAATAAAAACTTGTTTGAAACTTTTTTATACTTTTTTTTGCGAGCCTCAGACTTGAATTCTTGTTAAGCCACTGTTTACATATAGTCTGGTGAAGTTTGGTGGATAGAGGTGGTCTGGTATTATGAAATTTAAGATTACATTGACCGTCTGCTCATCACCAGGCGCTTGAACCTTTCCATTGAAATCAATGAAAAACTGGTTGTAGAATGTAACAGTCAATGTGACCTTACGAGCTTACGCTTACATGAACACAATTTCGCACCCAAAATTAGGTTTTCCTTAGTGCAAAGAGAAAAAAAAAGTGATAATTTAAAATTTAATTCATGGTTCATAAAAGGTTAAAAGTTTAAAATAAAAAAAAAACTTGCTGTCCAATTAGAGCGTCAGTGTAGATGTATGTATGAATGTATCTAGTTTTTAATTTTTTTCTATTTTGACAACAACAATTTATCTACTGACTAATTAAGAAGAGGTCATACATTTGCTTTTCTCATCGGCAGATGTAATATGTAACATTTTCTCTAGTTGCTGCAAAGTCAGAGCTAATTTTTGACAATCTTCGAGAGCATAATTTAGCTTAGTTAAGCTATGGTCGGGGACTAAAGCTAAAAAATACCTATAGGAAAATTTGTGGAATGCAGCCATTGCTTTGCATTTATATTTGTTACTTTAAATGAGTTCCCGCTGTAGCTTTTCTACACAATTAAATTTATTGTTTACGCATTTTGTTAAAGTATTGAAGAAGCTAATTTAGTCGTTCAAGACTTTTTCGTGCAGATATTAGTGTATGTTGCTTATAAACAAATAAGCTTCAGCCTGCACAAACAGCTTATGCTCCAGAGAATATATTTTCAACACGGCCAACAAATATAAATTTTCGTTATTTATGCAAATTTTAATAATTCCTCCAGTAAATATTCCATTATATTTAAAACATTTTTAATGAGAGAAAGATAATTATTTTAAGTTAATTTTCTGTTAAAACATGGGGTAGTTAGGAAAACTAATTAATACACAGAAAAATAGTGATAGCTGCTGCTATACATGTAATAAATTTCGATTTTTTTTTTGTTATTTTACCTTATTCAATTCAACTATTAACAGGATCAAAATGACTTTTCGACAGATTAAGTTTCAAAAGTAATTTTTGAGAGTGAAGAAATTTTAGAAATATACAATTCGTTCCGGAGAAATTTTTAATGTCCCTATCAGTGGGATAAAATATGCTTTCCCACTGGGAAAAAAAGCGCTCTAAGAGCCCTCCGAAAGCGCTTGCGTGGAAGCTCATAGCGCTTCTTTTCCCTATCCCAGTTTATTGCTTTTTAACACAGCATGCCCGCAGAGGCAAGTGCTTCGATGCTGCTCTTAGGAAGCGCTCTATGAGCACTCTAAATGATGAGCGAAGAAGTGTTTTGGATGCGTTTTTGTTAAAAGTTTTAATGAGCTTTTTGGGTAATTATCGCAGTGTTTCTTGCTTAATCTCATAAGAGGACTTCAAGACAGAGAACAGTAGTAAGGCGCTTCCGTTTGCCCATTATTATTTGTGGTATTAAATTATATGAAGTTGATTAAATAAGCCAATATTCTCCCTTTTATTCTGACTTAAATTAACCAACACTTCTAACCACTCTGAACATTACATTGAAAATGAGAGATGAGGTACTTCGTACAATAGTGAAAAGATCCACAGCTTAGATTCGTGGAAAATTAGATGAGATCACCTCTTGTTGCCCTTCAATCTGCTGGAGCGCATTAAAAAATCTTCTATAGAGCCTTCAAGCGATAGATCTAGAAGCACTTGAGTTACTTTCTTGCGTCTTTGTTTATTTTTCATGATAGATCATTGAATATGCTTCTAAAGCACTGCCAAATGGTAGCTAGAGAAACGCATAAATTGTGTTACTTTCAGAAGCGCTGGTTTTTCGTCCCAATAGGTTGTTTTGTTGCTATCACTGGCAAGAGCTCAGTTTTCGGTGAATAGGAGAGACAAAATATAATAAAACTGGATACTTATTCAAACACATTTCTCACGCAAGCTATCTTCATTCCTTACAAATGAAGACCATGAGTGCTACTAAATATCAAAATGGTTTGGCGGAAGGTCTGGACAGTAAGTCATCATTCCTTTATGTGTGTTATAGTATTACAGGATCTTAAGGGAAATATACCAAAATAATAAAAACCCTCTTCCTTCTAAAAGTCGCATTTTGCTCTTTTATAACTCAACGTCTTCTATCAGCTCCTGAAGTTTGAACCAACAGGTGTGGACCGACCTGCATAGCCTTCTCTCTTTTATAATGCGAGCTTAATGTCGCTGACCGCACTTGCATGGGTCGATATTAATTAGTTGCACAGTCTTATGATTTTGGGTTTTGTATCACTTCAGAGTATTGCATGATTTTGCACCAGTCGGTAATGCTTGACCAATATCATTGTTTGAATGTAGAAATGGTGCCTTGTAATTTTGTATATTGCAAAATACTGGTAGGTAATTGCTACGCATATTACAATCTGAAACTATTTGTTAATAGAGATCATGCTGTCAATAAATCCTCAGTCTGACAGTCTATTAAGGTGATGCTTGTGGTAATTGTGTGCCAACATTAAATCAACAAATATGTAATAAGTACCTACCAAACCGTGTTTCGAAGATAGATTTTTAGTCGATTTAATGTAGAAACAGATTTACTTGTTGTTGTTTTTTACACCGGCAATTTTGCGAGTAATTGTAACAATCGATAGATGTCTGAGAAAATCTAGTGGAAAAAAATCTTGCAATCGAAAAATCTTTTAAAAATGAAATTTCTATGCAAAAGCGGGCGTTTCGTAACAGCGGTAATCGTATTATTCACCAGTACGGCTTGGTTCCTGCCAGTCGTATTCGCTATAGTGAATTATATACGAGGCGAAATACTACGTATTTACTTGAATGCCTAGCCGTACTGATGAATAATATGCTATTACGAAATGCCCGCTTTAGCATAGAAATTTCTTTTTTAAAAGATTTCTCGATTGTAAGAGATTTTTTCCACTCAATTCTCGAGCTGCGGATTTGGCAGCAAAATCATTCAATTTCATATTGACTAAATTCGTTATGAATTTATTTTATGGCAAAACTCTCTTTGGGAAAATCGATTCATCATATCTCATTAAACCGTCTGTGGCACTGACAGGTATACAAGGGCGTATTGTTGAATTCTGAATTTAATACCTGATGCCATAAATCAAATTCGTTTTGTGTGCTTGCTTTTTTCTAAGAATACCATCTTCTTTATAAAATGCAATAAATTCATCAAGGCTATCACTCAAGTTACTTATTTTCCTAATTGATGACGGAATTAAATTCGAAAATTGCGAATAAATTTTGATGATAAGTAAATAATACTTGCAGAGGGATTTGCTCTATGACATTGTGTGTTAACAGCGTAGGCGTAGCTCCACATGACATTTCTCTCAACAGTAATGAAATACAATAAAATAAAATAAAATGAAATTAAATTAAATTAAATTTTCGGCATGATCCCACATGAAAATAAGGTCAATATTACTTTTTGCAAGTATTTTATATGGTTAATAGTATATGTTTTAGGCACTTAGTGAAACTTCTCTTTCAACACCTTAATTGATAAAAATGCTTGTTACTTTTCACAATAAATATTATTTATTCCATTAATTTTAAATTAATCTTACCCGTTTCAACCACTCATCTTCATAGGCATAGCATAACTCCTTGATTATGCAAAAGCAGCTACCAAACAATCTACCACTACCATTTACATATAAGTACCATAAATTGAGCGTTATTTATTATCTTATATTTTCTAACATTAATGTGAATGAATTGATTTTTCTTTCTTAATTTATTGTTTAACATTAAGACATCCTTAATTCTTTATATAAAATTTAATTTAAAATTTGGTTTGAACTTGACCGAATGGATATTGCAAAAATTTCATTTTCAAAGCTTGCACACCGGATAAATAAATTTTCTCTAAATCTACATTTCAAACGAAATAAAAATTTAAGCGCGGTAAATTTTTAGCTAAAATCAGCTTTTCTTACTTTTTTACTTCCATTTTCTATAAAAAATTACAAAAATTAAGGTTTCAGGAATTACATGGATCAGTGGTTATTAATATTAAAGCTACAAGCAGGCCTGCAAAAAGAGACAATTTTCAATTTGGAAAAGGATTTATTTTTCCTAAATATTATACAATTATCACTATTTTTTTTGTGTCTGTGGTAGAGTACATTTCAAGTCAGTTACTAATTTTTCGCGCGTGGGAAATATTTGGAAATTTTCTAAAAAATAATTTCGCTCATTTTGCTATTCATACACAACATGAGTCATGTATGTATGCAAGTTTTTTATAAATATTAATGACAATTTTCTCTCCTATATAGGAATTTCCTACATAATAAATAAAAAATAATAGCAGGCCCCCATAGCAACCGCCTCTAGTGACTGCCAGAAGCAAACTAATTTATTTACAAATGAGCATGATTTGTTTATATGCGTTGGAGTACACTGTTAGAAAAATGAAATGTTGAAAGTGCTTTTCAGTAAAATTTGTTGTAAAGAAGTAAATTGCATTCCAGATTTTAGAGTATCTTAATATTCTTAATTATTGTGAATTTAAACATTTTGAAATTTAAAGAAATTGTTATGATTTTTTTTGTTCTAAAGAGATATATCGTATGTCTAAAAATACATCCCAAAAATGCCATGTAATGCAACATAGAACAAAAATCAAAAAAGATTTAAAAAATTTAAATAGAACAAAAAAATTAAATATTATATAGATTTTTTTTTAAAACATGGTTAGAAACGGAACCAACAAAATGCTCAGCCATATTATTCGTACATGATAAAGTTAGACAAGAGATGTAGCTTTCTTTTTCTTCTGAAGAGAAAATGTGATTTGCAAATTGAAATCACTTCTCCTTGTAGAGGGACCCGCTACTTGATCGTCGTTACTTAAAATACAATCAGAAGTAGAACTATCGCCAGATAAGGAAATAATCAACTTATCTGTTAACTTGTCCAAAAAGGCTTCATACCCAAGATATCCTTCCTCAGCTTTTATAGCTTTTTATGAGGCTTGAACATATATTTTCCTCAAAATTTATGTTATTTTTCCTAAGCCATTGTTGCATTTCAGCTTTAGAATTGGCAGATGTGATGTAATCCTGTTCAAACCTGTTGTGATATGATGCATTATCAAGCACTATCACTGAAGGTCCTTCCAAATAAACAAGAACTTGATGCTCCAACCACTTTGAGAAGTTCCCAAATTTCATATCGTCATGATAATCACCTGATTTAGTCCCAGATTAGAAAATGAGGAGAATTTTCTACAAACACTTTTTCACTGCCTGCATGGGCTATAATTAATCTATTACCTTAAGATATGTTAGATTTGAAGTCCTTCATTGCTATCATCTGTCCAAGCTAAGGATTTTGCGTGGAACGCATGTATGTAGAATTCTATTGTTGTTGGGGAATCGGATCGTTTGTTTCGTAAATCAAATCCTTTTGTCCTGTGCAAACATCGATTTATTTTGTTTCTTTTTGAGACAGCTCTTTTGCGGACATTAGATTTTCTCGTACATATGAGGAAAGTAAGATTTATTTAGTAATCTGAATATGCAGTAAGAGTAAAGAGCAATAATAAAAAGAACTTTTTTCATTAGAAATAAAGATTTTATTTTCGTATTTATTTTTTTTATCTTTTTTTATATGTTTTAAATTGGACATTTTTTTGTTAGTATTTTATTTTTGAAAATATAACTTTTTACTCGCAGTATATATCTGTTGTAGGCTTGATGCTACAAATTTCTGTGTACTACTAAACTTTTTTTACTATGACACTATGCATACTCAGATTCCGAATACATTTTTACTATACAGGGTGTCCCGAATTAGGATGGGCATATGAAAGGTGGTGATAGATCTCGGTAAGAAACGAAAAAAAATGTATGGGAGGGGGGGGGGGGGTTCTAACTTCACCCCCTGGGAGCTACAGGGGTTTGAAGTTTTTTCCCAGTGTTGAGTAAGTGCTTCAACATGTTTCCCAATATTCCTAGTTTTTTTTAAATATCGGAATGCGTCTTTTTCCAATCAATGGCTAATCAATTGCTTATTAAGGTGGTGTGAAATTCTTTTTCCTGTTGTTTATGTCTTCGAAGTTATAGACCTTCAAAGTTCAATTTTTGGGTCAGAAATTAGTTTTTTCGGATTCAAGTGAAATTATCTCAACATTTTACCCTATTATTTTTTTATTTTTTTCGGCTTAGAAGAAAGCTTAATCGGTGCTCTATAAATTAGTCTTCACAGCACACAAAAATATTTGACCGTTCTCAAATCATAACGTAAAGGTTTTCACCAGAACAAAGTGAAACAAAGTGAAACCTTTTTCAGAAATAACTACAACAATTTTCAGTAATCTATTATAACAGAAGATGTATTCGAAAGGAATGATGACAACGTGGTGACTGTACCGCAACTGCACTAACCCATGAACCTTTGATTGGTCACATCCTCAAATTTAAAGCAAGCCATAAATCAATTCCAATTTTTGGACGAATTACAGGTAATCTGAAGGATAGTTTTTAGGGGCACGTGCATTACCTGTAAATATTGCGGTTTGACTATTTACATTTTAATACTAAGCAATTTTCCTAAGTTTATTTTGATCCATAAATTTTATTATCCTCTATCGTTTGTGGTTAAAAATACCACTAACTGTAAAGACATTTTCATGGTGAGGTGCGGATAATTAAGTGTCGCTTAGGATATAAATTGCAGTTTTACTAAATATGTAATCATTAGTCCACATCTTTTCAACTAATAAATAAAAAGTAATAAATAAAAAGAAATGTCCGAGTATAGTAACGAAGAATACGTTGATTTTGTATATTTTTACGGCGCTGCTCTAGGAAGTAGTCAAGAGGCTCAAAGGCTTTATTCCGAAACATTTCCTCAACGTAGAGTACCACACAGATCCGTGTTTGCAGTAACTTACCAAAGATTGCGGAAGAGTGGAACAGTCAGCAGACGAAGATAAGACGAAGAAGATGTTTGCTATGCATTCAAAAAATAATGGCGGACATTTCGAGAATATTTTGAACAGTTAGCGTCAGTTAGTTTTAGATAATTTTTGTAAGTATTAATAGTTTAAATCTGTAATAATGTAATAATAATGGCAGTTAATAATAATGTATCTAACAAATCGAAATTGCTTTTTGTATATTTTCATGTAAAAATGTGTACTTGTCTGCTTGTATCTCGCTTTTTGTCTGTAATTTTATACTCCTTGGTTCAGTTTTTGGACTACTGAAAATTGTTTTAGTTATTTCTGAAAAAGGTTTCACTTTGTTTCACTTTGTTCTGGTGAAAACTTTAAATTTATAAAATGGGATTCCGGTAAGACCCCTCCCACCCATACATTTTAAGTGTCTGTACATTTTATTTAAATTTCTATTTGTGTTGTTAACGTAAATCTCTATGCTGTTTTTTAATTAGATCTTAAAACTTTTCCAAACTTTCCATTTTACTTTGAATGATTCATTTTTATCCATATATATAAGTAAGTATGTACGTATTTAGGACGCTACAGTTTCATCTAAATAAACAATCTCATAACCACCGAAATTCTCTTATTTTTCTAATGAAATTTATACGTAATAAACGTATATCGTGACGTTCGTATAACACCTTCTTATTATCCTGTGTTTTTTTAAGCTAACACCCATGGACATTAATACTCTCCACATTGACGTTTTATTTAGATGGAGCTTCAAATCTCCATTCACTCGTAATGCTAAGCGTTTTATTGTCCTTCAGTTTTGTGGAAATCATACGCGATTTGTTTTATTACTGATAATTGACCACAATCAAACCCAGTTATTGGTTAACGATGACTGTATTTTTTCGGCGGAGATTTTAACTTCGATGACTTTTTTCCTTTCGCAATTATGCGATTGATTGTTACCGCTAATACTGCTATCAAATTCACCGTTTCGGTTACCGCTAACTTCGATGATTTCATTTTTGCTTCGTTTTTGACCGTTTTTTCATCCTTTTAAATATACGCAAAACAATTGCATGAATCTGTCCTTTGACTGGTTTCCCATTTTTTTGAATAATCCATGATTCAAATATCAAATAATTCTTTAAATATCCCCCTTCACTTGCTCTAACAAGTCCTGATAACATTTTTATTTACTAAAAATATTCTTTATAAACGCTAAAAATTTGAAGATATTTTATTTTATTGATTAATGATTAATCAGAAACTTCAAACGAACTCCTTTAAAATCTATCACTGAAGTGATGTAGTGAAAATTTTTCGTTGACATCGTTAAATATGTATAATGGGATTCCTGATATAAAGCAGGGATCACTGATATATTTGATCTGTTTTATTTTCTCTTTCATTTTGATCAACTTTTGTGGGCAGGGTTGTGACAATTATCTTAATTCCAAGTTTCAATTTCGTTTTAAAATTCATATATTTCAAATTAAACAAATTCCAAATACATTCAAAATTATTACTTTTATTAGAAGCCTTTCTCCTATAACATTAAGTATCTCTCAAACTTGATTTTTAAGAAAATAAAATTAAGCAATTTCTGTCTGCCCATCCATACCTTCCTAAGAAAGCAGGAAGAGTTCTTCCTTTTACCTCTGAGTGAAAATAGAAAGAATTACTTTCCTGTAAATTTATCATTATATAAGAAAGCAAAGCAAGCCCAAACATATTTCATATTTACCTCTTACCTGCACTACTCTAGTATGTACATAAGTGTCGGAAGAAATAATTCACATGCATGAGATTTTACAAAATTAAGCAAACGAAAGAGTCCTGCGATTTTACAGTGTACTCATTTCATTCTCTCTTTGATTTTTCGCAAATTTTAAAGTGGCAGACGACTGGTACATACTGAACATCGAGGGTAATTACCAACTGTCTTGAAACATACTCTAAATTCTATTGATTGGTTTGATATCATCTTTATTTGTTTACTTTTTATGGTAATAATTCGAACATCGAATGTCGAGATTTGATGAGATTAAAATTTGATCGATTTAAATATTTGATTTAAACCAGGCAGATTTGGCTAAAAAGCGTAAATATATATATATATATATATATATATATATATATATATATATATTATAATTTAAACTTTTATTTACCATTTAATAAAAAATAAATCATATTTTTAACTTGATTTTTATTCAGCTAAGACATTCGTTTTGTTGTTGTTGTTGTTGTTGTTGTTGTTTTCTAATAGTGCAATAACTCTGTTATGATTCTAGTCACATTCAAGGTTATTCCATTGTATATCTGTCAAGATCAGATAATAAAAAAAGGAATTTGGAAGAGTTTTCGGGGTGGTTCCCTGTCACGATTTAAAATTTATGTATATCCATCCAAGTGAGATTACATAAATTCTTGCAACAAAAAATAAATCTCCAAGTTTTATGAACTAAATTTTTGTGATTGTTGAAGAACTGGTTTAGAACACTTCAGGTTAAAGATTACTTTGGTTGAGCTATAAAGAGGGGTGGGTGTTCATAAAATAAGAATTGTCACTTGTTAAGTGGTGCTGAATTAAGTTGGTTTTCTAAAAGTTTGATTGTGTAAATAATAATGCTAAAAGTACTTACCTTGCTTTTAATTGCTTTTGAGTTCTGTGTGCCGGGTATGTAATGTGTTATAGTTAATTGGGTTTAGGTGATGAGAATTTTATTTATGTGATTAAGTGTTTACTGAGAAATTTCTTCAGATCGAATTTACTTGAGATTGTTAGACAGGATCCTGGATCTGTCCTCTGAAGAGTTTGAGTGGAAACTAGTCTGCAAGTACTATTCTAAACTCCAGGGACAATAAAGTAACGTTACTTTGGGTTCCTGGCCACAAAGGAGTGGACGGTAATGAATCATATCCCCCGACATTTGATCTATCAAAAAGCTACTTTAGGGTGGACTACATAAATGGGAAACAGACAACCCCTCTCCATACACACTAACTAATTGGTCTTAGCAGACAGTCGATCAGGCTGTTTACTGTCAAAATCACTGGAGATGGTCTCATTCAGATATTTTTGAAGAAGATAGACAAATCGACAGTGAACTTTGTGTCGAGGAAGATGAAACCTTGAGGCATGTTATATGTATGTGGGAGTCTTGCGCTTGCAAGTTTAAGGAAGCAAATCACTAGAGAAAAGGTTTGCAATCTATCCTCAAGGGCAATAATACAGCTAAATAAAAATAATAAATATTGCTAGCCACTTTGGGCGAAGGCATAATAGATCAACTCTGGTCGTGGTGTCCGGATTGTCCTAGTGGACTTGTCTTCCTACTCTGAAGCTTAACATTATGGAGAAATATGGTCATACCTACGTAGATTATAATATGCACCTATATAATAATAAATAAATCCAATGGATAATTTTCTAAAATGTTGGTAACCAACCGGGTACAGATTATTTGTAGAAACAAAGAGTGACCGAGCTAGAAACATGTGAGGAAAAGGATTCTGTCTAAACTGAATCGTATCTTCGTTAAACGCATCGAACCTATGAAGTTATTTGTTTATCTTCTAAAATTATATATTATTTTTTATTAACTAAACAATTGTTTTGGATGTAATTTACATTATCTTAGAAAAATCATTGTAATTTTTCTTAATTTCGCATAGGTATGTAGGTACATACATATTTACAAGTTTTTTCTATAAGGTGTTCAAGTCAATATTTTTTTCTATTTTTACATAGGTATCGGGCAGAAAACGGCGAATTGTACTTCAGGAGTGGGCGAAGTAGATGCAACGTTCTCTTCATTTGATATCTTGCCAGCTTCAAAATTAGATCAGAGACAAGATAATGGGCACGTACGAAATAAACGTTTTCAAAGGAAAAGTGAAGAAAGTAAACAATATTTATATTTCTTTTGAGCAGATATTATTTTAACATTTTTCTGCAATAGAATGCTATTCAACATATTCTCAAAATATCGTACCTGTAATTAGCGGTGGAGCTATAGCCACGTCTGGAGAGTTTACTCATATGGTAAGTCATTTTGAAAATTCTTTTTAATATATTTGCATATTTAAGACAAATAGAAAGAGAGGAAATATCAAAAGGGCTTCGTTGAAATTTTCAGTATAAATATTGCTGGTAAAAATATGACACATATGTAATGTATGTACAAGGGTTATCTAGAAAAAGATGTTACAAATAAAAAAAAATATATATTTAGGTTAACTGTTTGAGCATTGATATACCTGTAAAAATATGCCTTATAGTGCCAACTATTTTGTAGAAGCAAAATCGTTATCATCGGTATACTGGATTAGTGATTAGTAAAATTTTGTTCGTTATTTTGCCAGCGGGTTCCATGAATTAAGTTTGCACGAGAAAACTGTCTGTAAACAAGAGAAGAAGTTACAATTGGTCTAAGACCAATAATATTATATCCTAGATGCACATACAAATTAAATAATGTGAAAACCTAAAATTCTGAAATGTTGCACGATTTAGTCTATTTTTGCACTTGTATTTGCAATTTTTATGAAAACGCCGTGTATAAAACTTAAGCTCTCCCTCCATGTCGATGCGTTCTCTGGCAGTGTCCAGATATACATATAGTGAACCACACAAGTTTTGTATGGCAGCACCAAGAAGGGGCTGCCCATTTGTGAAATATTACTTACTATTGCTATTCTCAGGCAGTGTCTAGATATAGTGAAAAATGGCATTTTTTGTATTGCAACCCTGCGAAGGTGTTACTTGATTGATTTCATTTTAGAACTTTTATTTGTTTTTTTAGAAAGCCCGTGTGCAAAATGTCAGCAGTCTAAACGAACGCGTTCTCGAGTTATCTGCGGATATGCAAAAATGAGTGGGTGTCCAATCCATTCTGCTTTACCATTATTATTTCTAAGCGTTACAAACGGATTAACAAACTTAGAATATCCTAAAATTATACTATCCAGTTCCAGGGTATAACAAGAAAAAAAAATCTAGAATTAGTATAAGACAAACTCTTACTAGCCTAGATGAATGCCCGCACGTATGTAATTTCGTATGGTCACCTGTCTGTGCAAGTTTAATTGTTAAACTGGTTTTTCACGTCTGAGATCGGTCAGTTACGTTGTCGCGTATTCGGATTTGATTCTGTGGGAAAATTGTTTTTTTGTTTTATTTCGTTAATGGAAATGGATGGTGGGGTAAAAAACTGTACTACATTGAGTCATGAATGTAGCCCCAAATTTTATTACGTTTGGGTTTCCCAGTTGTTTTTCAATAAACAAAATATTATAACTATAGGCATGCGCTATATTGATTAGAATATTTATAGCATTTGAATGTTGTTGGATTTTTTTAATGGTTTTTTAATATGAGTTTATAACAAGGCAGGAAATTCGCGCTAGACATAAAATAACTTTACATTTCTGGTTTGTGGATATGCATTAAGAATTTACCATTTGAAATAACAAATATTAATGTATTGAATTCTTAGCCATGCTGAAAAAAGAAATGTTTACAATTAGGCATAGGCCATTCATGAGTTCGAGGTTAAGCGTTATAAATCGAAATTAGTGATGGTGTTTTTGTGAATAACAAGAGAAAAAGTTATAATTCGTCTAAGACCAATAATATTATACTCTAGGTGAATATAAAAGTTAAATAAGGTGAAAACCAAAGGTTTTGTAATACAACACCAAGAAGGGATTGCCCAAGTTAGTTCGTTATGAAATTATATTTATCATTTTTATGAGAACGCCATGTATACAAAATTTCATTTCTTCGCGACAATGAGGATAACAGCTAGAATTGGCAACTCCAAAAAGGTATTGCATAATTTAGTCTATATTTAAAATTTCTATGAAAACGCAGCTTACAAAATTTGCAACAAATGCCCAGCCATCACTCTAATCTTGGGGGAAGCGGTAGAAAAGTTTTTCGATTGCTTCCGCCTAATGACATGTAATGTTAAAAAGAAATTAGATGTCCAACGAAAAGCCATGCATCTATGCCTTCTGAGTAAAGCTTCCGCTTGCATCCTGTGATGCTTCCAATTCCCGCTTGAATGGTAAATCCTGTTTGTAGAAGTCAATTTTCTAAAATAGAATTGAATATCTGAAACTTCACAGTGTTTTACACCCAACACATCTTCTTAGGGAAGTCCACTGATATATATAATATTTGAATAAATCTTCGAAGGACCAAGTCCGCACGTTGACTGAAGTGTTAATCTTTATCGTAGATTTCTGCTACTCCGCACATGAATTTCTCACCTTGTATTGTAATACTTAATGATGTTGTTGGTTACAAGCAGCACCTAGCTCCAAAAGTTTGGCTCTTTATGTACTAACGACAAACCTTCTCCTTACAGAATAAAAGATTTGAAATAATACTATAACAAATTTATTTCCACGATGTGTTTTTTACAACAGTTCACACGAGAATGTCAAACAAAACAAAAGTATATCAAGAACAAAAATATTTCTTGTAATACAAGTGCAATACTATTCAAAGGCAACTATATGCTGTATACTTTACAAACTAATTTTAACATGTAACAAGTAACAAATATGATAACAATACAGGCAATGTGCTCTGCGTGAATAACAATGTGATGAAGTTGCGAACAATATTGACTGAATTTCTATTTCACGTGGGCGCAATTTCTTGTGTCAAAAAAAGTTTTTACGCCGATGCCAACATTGAAAAAATCATTGGCGGGAAGTTTAAAAAGTGAGCACGCAACTCGAAAAATGATTTTAGTAAAACATTTGGAATTTCTTCTGGGTATCTAATGAATATATTGTTTTTGGTAAAACATTTTTTATCACTAATTAACCCAAATAATTCATTAAAACATTTATTTCGATGAACCCACTTACTTATTTGTTGTTTGCAGTTCTCTCAGTGCGTATTTAGTGCTTAGACCGAAAGAGTCAGCAATATATAAATGAGCCCACTTTCTGCAGTGTATTTTTATGAACGTAGTCAGTCATTGCCGTCTTTTTGTTCCAGGCTGTGACATAAAACGATTTTGCTACTTGCAAAAGTATTAGAGTGGTACGATTTCGTATTTTTCTTAGCATTTGTTCTGATGGAAAAATTGCATTAATTTCAACTTCAACCTTCTGCACAATGTAAATAAGCCTCCGTACTAAAAGTTTTATTCAGGAATTTTGTTATTTAATTCCTCGTGCATTTACCAGCATAAAAATCTAAGTACTTTCTTTAAGAAAATTGTTTATAGTTTATTACTCAAACATAACACTACACATAAAAATGAGAAAATGTGTTGAATTCTGTTGCCTTCATATCACAAATTACACTGGAATGCAATCAGAGCTTTGTGCTTGCCTATTGAGTTATATGAAAAAAATAAGTCTTTCAGTGTTTAACACACAGCAACTTCTTAAGTATAATAAAGACAAAAACACAATGTTAACAATTTTTTTATACTATACCGTAATGCTTCTATCAATTTAAAAATATCTTCCACATTCCGTGTTTAACGTTTTGTTATGGTCGTAGCGTATTGCATGTAGCAATATGCTACACTGAGCTAAGAACACGTCTACGCGACCCGTAGGAGTATGAGGTGTGTACGAACTGTGTCCTATATGGATGGAGAGCCATACGCGCTGAACGCACCCGAAAAAGAAAAAAAGACGAAGAACAGCGTTGAGTGGACTTTGACTTTTGAGAGTTTTTCTGACAAGAGGGATTGGTTCTGAAGGGCTGCCGAGAATAGAAAAAAGTGATCTACAAATAATCCACGCATTAGTAATAATTCCCACACGAAGTGGTCGAAAAGTGAGAAAGCTAGCGACAAATAATCAAGCATCAGTATTAATTCCTACTCGAAGTGTCGAAAATTGAGAGAATTATCTACAAATCATCAAGCGCCAATATTAATTCCTACACGAAGTTCTCTAATTTGGGAAAAAGGAGGAAATTGACCAATAATCGTGGCATCGATATAGAAATCGCTCAGAGTGCCGGGAATCAGCACAATCTCAAGTTATCCTTCTGAGGTTCGAGTAATTGCATACGTCGGACAAGTCTACCTGAAAGTCAAGTTCAAGAGACGAAAAACCGATGAATCGCTTAATATTAATGAACGAGTTACCAGAAAGCCCCTGAGTTTGATAATCCGCCGAATATTTTGAGAAAAGGTAATGACAGAGCAAACGTACTTCACGCCAGCCTACGCCATCACTGTGGTCAAATTTGTATAAGTATCCAGTCTGACAGAGATTTTGTTTGGTTTTAATCTCTCCCATTTTTAGCATACAAGTAGAGCACCATAGAAAAGGATTCTATAAGAGTTACGTTAATGCATATTAGTATAGCATCATAAAAGCACAACTGTAAGCAGGGAGCTAGCGCAAATCTGGCCAATTCACGTACCAGAACAATGATCAGAACTTCTCCTATTGGCAGAGTTCAGTTGTCAGTAACTTCGTTATTAGCATATTCGTGGTGTCATGTGGAAAAATTTATTTCGAATACTTCCGGTATCAAGTTCAAGACCCAGTCAAATATTTCGGTGCTGCGCTACTAATTTAATCAACACTGTTGAGCTTTCGGAATCCTGAAACAGGAATGCAGCAAAGCTAGATTTGTCTTTATATAGGTAGTCCAATATTGTCAACGTAGCATCAAGGAGGCGCCTCTTCGATGGATTGCAGCAACAAATTACAACCGTAAGTTGATGTTATATATATATATAAACCTCAATGAAGAAAATTTTTTACAATTTATGTACCGTACCGGCTACACGAAAGCCTGAAATTTAACCAACATAGAGACCTTCTGTCTTAACATTTGAAAAGAGTACCTATAAATGCTAAGAGTACCTATGAAATCGTAGATTGTTCTTATTTTTCTCCTCTCACTCTCCTGGAACCCTCTTAGTGTGATGGTCGTCTAGGTCCGCTACTCTTCTCAGGTCAGCACAGGGACTCTGAAAATTATCTGCCCTCAGAGTCAGTTGGGTAATTGGAGCAAGCAGAGAAGGCCAAACATCTCCGCCTTCCCAACGGATGTAGGTAAGTGATGTAAGGGTCCCTTTAGGACCGAATGTATGCGACGGCCTCTGGTTTATCAGGCACGAATTCTTTTTGTATATGGCTGGTGGCAGCGGCAGGTTTTCGTGGATCCTCCCCACACTCTCCGCCAATAGCCGAGGCGCGCTAGCGTGCCGCCCTGCAGTCAACGCTGTCCACCAAGTGATTTGTCAGCTCATGCTGGCAGCAAATCACTCTAACATACAACAATAACATCTTCATCACTTTTAAATTATAATTCAAAGGTAATTAAAATATTAGCCTATCTTATAGGTAAATTTGTTGCCGTTATGGTGGTATAATTTATACATTAGGTTTTTATACAATTTCCAAAGAAAAATAGTTTCAAACAAAAGTAGATCTGATTTAAGAACTATTTCCTCCCACTTTGAAGTGAGAAATTATTTCTACGTGTGTTTTATAATTTCTGGTATGAAAGCAACACATTTTCTCATTTTTATGTGTAGTGTTATGTTTGAGTAATAAAATATAAACAATTTTCTTAAAGAATGTAGGTACTTAGATTTCTATGCTGGTAAATGCACAAGGAATTAAATAACAAAATTCCTGAAAAAAACTTTTAGTACGGAGGTTTATTACCATTGTGCAGAAGGTTGAAGTTGAAAGTAATTCATTTTTCCATCAGAACAAATGCTAAGAGAAATACGAAATCGTACCACTCTAATACATTCAAAGAATTCGATGTCACGGCCTGGAACATAAAGACGGTAATGAGTCAGTCCATATTTTATGTCAGTGCGGAAGCCCTAAATATTTCTTAGAAATTCACTGTATATTTTTTCATTCGAATTTGTATGTATTTTTGAAAATAACTCAATTCGGCACTAAATAAATAAAAATTTTGCCGAAACAATTTCTGTAAATTTCTAAGAAGAACTGAATGCTTATTGCTTAACTAGCGTCTACGCTCATAAAAATTATTAGCCCCCCCCCCTCAAACAACTGCTGTCGTCCAAATGCATACAAATTCTGCAGAAAAAATATCCAATAAATTTCAAGAAAAAACTGCATACAAATTCTAAAGAAAATATTTTCAGTAAAGTTCTAAAAAAAAATTGAGGTCTTCTCTACATCAGGGGCCGGTTTCTGTAACTTGGAGAGCTTGGGAGTTTGGGAGATGAGAGTTTTCGTTTTCCCCGATTAACACTCCCTAACTCTCCTTCTCTTGGGGAGTTAACAAAAATATGAGAAGTATCGAAATATTGAAGGCTTACACTGTGTGGGAGGGGGGTCGTAGAGCATTGGGGATTTTTCCTACGGATTTAGGGTCTAGGGTATGGGTGAACAATTTCTGGGGGCGCGGCTTTTGGGGATGGGGGTCGTACCACCCCCATTGCGGGTTGTCGAAAATACGTTTTTGGTATCAAATTAAAGAGGGAGAAGCGGTTAATCGACTGGTGTTCTTTTTATCATTGTAACTTTATAGCTGACTTTTTACTACCGAAAGACGGATTTTTTGCACTTGGGTCATATACACCCCAGTTTCTATATTTTGCATATATTTCTTCCGTGCTTTGTTTCACAGCCATTAGTACTCTGTTGTGAACATTTTTCTTATGGAAAGTGATTTCCACGACTTAGCGGTTCATGTTCACTTCTTTTGCAGTTATCTCCAAAACCATTTATTGGACTGAAAAATTAATTACATATCGAATTAGGGGACAAAATGTAGATGTGATTTCATTCTACATACAAGCTTTAACGTGCATATTTAAAATTTTAATAGCATCTCTTCTGTACCTTGAGACACCAAAATCCTTATTTCTCTGTAAGTATTGCAAGGATTTCCATAAGTTGGTTTTGTAAACATAGATAGGATATGAAGTGAATCCATATGTACCTTCGCAAAACACAACAAAATCAGCCAATATTGTCAGTTGAGAAATATTCTTCTTACTTATCCACAACTAACACACCCGAGAGTTTTGTCGAGTGGAATAGAGAGTTTGGTACTTCTCAATACACATTCTCCGAGTTATAGAATTCCGAGTGGAGAGTAACTCTCATCTCCATAATTCCACAACTCTCCGAGTTAGTGAATCCGGCCCCAGGTTTAGGCTGTGGTGCTCATAACTATAGTGAAGACCGTATACAATTCGAAGTTCTAATAATTTCTCAACAGAGGTCGAGTTTCGAAGATTCCACACTATTTTTCACTGAGGCCAAACTGCACAATGTGCCTGCAATGTGTATGGTATGTATGAGTGATGGACATATTTTTCATTATGGTTCTTAATTTGACAATTATAATCCTCTCGGATATAAGTGACCTTCCTTTCATTCAGAGAAATATGCCCAAAACATACTATCTGATTTCGGCTGAGTCGCATAATCATGGAGTTGTGCTCATTCATCTCTCAAAGGACTTTATCCTCTATCCTGAAAAAGAGTGGTTGTTTATTTCTGAGATGTTATTTGCTAGTTCATAGCATTTGGAAATATCCCTCAGTTTAACTGCCTCTGTTTTTTGTGTCGTATGCATTTAGTAAATGATTAACTAAATAACACTATGAGTATGGACAAGGAATTTATTAAAAATTTCTGTTTTGAATATTTTAGGCTGCACTGGGATGGCGACAAAAATCAGGAACAGGATTTGACTATCGATGTGGCGGTACTTTAGTTTCTCCAATTTTTGTTCTTACAGCCGCTCATTGCACAAGTATTGGAGGGTAAGTGACAGAATCAAAGATAAATACTTTTTAGCCTTTTTAATGTCTGCCGTCTAAGCTGCCTGAGCCTCTTGATCCGGTTACATTTTTATAGTCTTTCATACAACTACCCCCTATTACATTTCTCCTACGAAAAGCTCTAATTGCCATAGATCTGTAAATGATGCTAATACTTTTTAGTCGATTTTTTTTTTGTAAATGAATAACAACTAGTTGATTGTTTTAATGCTATGTTCAGGTTGAAATTTTCTCTAACTGTAGTTATACATATTGGGAAAAAATCAGGTCAATCATGAAACCGTCGAAACAAATATAATTATAGCTATAATGCCACTGGTTAAGTGTGAGGGACAGCTAAAATGCCTTTCGAAAATTAATGAAAATAGATGTAAGTACATAAAAAATTATATTTATGTTAATTTAAATTTTGATTTTCTTTTTAATATTCATATAGGCCCCAGTAGAAAGAAATATTACATTCAAATAACTGCAGTGCTGCCATACTCAGTGGCAGATCCAGGGGGTCCTGAGGGTTATGCCCCCCCCCCCCCGCCCAAATTAAAGTAAAAACTATTCAATTAATTGAGTTATTTGAAAAAATATATTTTTTATTTATATAATTCAACTTCAAATAATTATGCAAGATATATCTATTCCAAAACTTAAAAAAATAAAAATTTATTTCAATAAATATTATTGTATGCATGTTATGTATGTGTTAGATTTTTCTCAGAATTTGAGCTTGGGCAAAACCCTCGAGAATACTTCCCAAGCCATGAAACAGAAATCTATATGCGTGCGTTCGGAGTCCGTTCTCTAAAATGTTCTATATTGATGCTTATGGAAAAGTGCCAAACATTGACTTTATATATGCCATAGAGCCTAAACTACAATCCATACAGGAAAATTGTCTTCTAGTAATTTAAAGCTTGGTTCCTTACCTTCCTTAAAGGCTACACTTTCTATATACCTTACTTAACAAAATAATAAAATAGTTTTGATTACAAAGTAACCTTACCATTTTATGCTCAATATCTCTCAGTTTAGTGATAATTGCATGTGTGTATGTGCAGCCGTAGTCCGAATCTGTAGGCAGCTACATTCGATATCATCAGCCCACGCATGCCATGACGGCACAGCGACATTACAATGATTACTCAGCTGAGAATTTTTGTTTGAGGAATCGTAGTCATTTGTTTAAGATAATTTTGTTTAAATAATTTTGTTAGGAAAGGTATGAAAATTGTATTAGGGTTCGGAAGATAAGAAAGCAAGCTTAAGATTAACATAACGCCATTTTTCTGTATGAATAGTAGTTTAGGGCGGAGGAGCTATTCAAATCAAACTTTTGTCACTTTAACATAAGAACACTGCAAATATTTTAGAATGTAAGGACTACGTAGGGCCTCGCATGTGGTAGGGAGGGAGTCTGTTTCATGGCTTGTGAAGTATTCTCGAGGGTTTTGGCTTGGGAGATCAAACACCCTCGAGAAACACTACCAAAGCCAGGACACAGACTCCCCCACTACCACATAAGAGCTCTAACTTAGTTCTTACTCCTGACATTCTAAAATATTTGCAGCGTTCTTATGTAAAACCACTGACATGTATAATATGGACTGACTACGTTCATAAAAATACATAGCAGAAAGTGGACTCACTTCTATATAGCGTTCTTTTTCGGTCTAAGCACAAAGTACCAACTGAGAGAGAACTGTAAACAACAAATAAATAAGTGTGTTCGTCGAAATAAATATTTTTAAATTAATTATTTGGGTTAATTAGTGATAAAAGGTGCTTAACCAAAGGCAATATATTCATAGATACTCAACAAAAATTCGAAAGGTTTTATTTGCGTGCTCATTTTTTTAACCTCCCGCTAAAGATTTTTTCAATGTTGGCATCGGTGTAAGCATTTTTTTTTGACACAAAAAATTGTACCCGCATGAAATAGCATATTTAGCAGTCGATATTATATATGCCAGTGTGTAAAACTGAGAAAAGTTTGGTTTGAATGGCTCCTGCACCCTAAACTATTATTCTATTAAAAATTCACTTTATGTAAAAAAATTATTCAAAAAAAGAACACACCGATTAAAGCGGAAGCCTTCCTAGTACTGACTACAGTTCTGTGGTGGCTAAACTAAGCGAATTACGGCGCTGGAAAAGTGGTGCCCCATTTGATTTTTTTCCTCTTTTTTTTTTGTTTTTAATTAAATTGCAATAAGATGACCTCCCCTAATTTCAATGCTAGATCCGCCCCTGCCCATACTGCGTTACTTTTAACTTAAAAAATACCAAAATGAAGCCGAGTACCATCGCAATTTTTGGCACATGTATAGACAAGGCTTTGGTGGCTTCAATCCTTGTTTGTTTTTCTTCCCCATTTCATTAATGGTAGTTTGTTGTTCCTTCACATTGACTCTGTTTGTTTAGGAAGGCTGAATATTTATGGAATTAGAAGTGAGCATAATTTCCTCATACAGAAACAATTTACTGGGATGTTCCCACACTGAGTTCTTCCATCGCCCGACTATTTATATCTCGTCTTAAAATTATTTACTCAGGTAAACTGACGTACCTTTTACCCAATTTAGATTTTTAAACTCTCCGCGTCATATAATTTCAATAATCCTGGATTTCAATATTCTGTTTAAGAAGTCTCTTACTTCGCCCAAGTTATGGAACCGCTTACTAATTAATATCCAGTCCTCTGGTTCGGCTGTTAGATTTAAAGACGTTTTTATAGCTTTAAATAATTAAAATAACCTTAATTGGTGGATTTAGTCTGAATGTCATGCTTTAGTTATGGGTGTGGGTATTTCGAATTATATTCTATCGTTTTAGGGTTCCGTTCCGGAAGGGTACCAAAACTTCGCTGTCCGTCCGTCATCAGGTTGTATCTCATGAATCGTAGTAGGTAGACAGTTGAAATTTTCACAAACTGTGTTTTTCTATTGGCGATATAGCAACAAATAATAAAAATAAAATAAAATTAAACATTAAAGGGGGCCCTCATACAAGAAACGTGATTTTTTCGGAGTTTTTTTTCTCGTTTTATTCTCATTCATTATTATTATCATAAGCAGAAATTTTTTTTTCAAACGATATACTTGTTATTCTGAAATTATATTACCATTATTAATGTCAGGTGTTCTCTCTCTCTGTGAAATAATTAACCACTGTCTTAAAGTAATGTACTAAAAGAATTTGTATTGATTCTTATGTACAACTGTTTGATTAAATCCGAATTGAATAGAATTGAAATTAATGCAAATCAGAACTAACCGTCAGATTCGTGCTTTTGCCGGATTTTGTATTTTGTGTAAAAAAAAAGAATTTTTTTTTTCAAATTATTAAGCTAATTGCAGTAATTCTAAATGAAAACATTTGAAGTGACAATTTTGTGATTAAGCCTTGGATTTAAGTTACTAAATGTTTAATAATGAATTCTGCTATGGGTTGTTATTTAAATAATCCGGATAGACGCTTTTTGGAAAATTGGAGTCCTAAAATTAAAGTATAATGTTTGTTATGTAGAAATACGTGCGAAAGAAGTGAAAACGGATAGGAAAACAAAAATATCAAGATAATTGTTCAAAATATTTCTTTGCTCACATTTTTGTGCTATCAACTTTTTCTTTCTTGTTTAATGTTTCAATGACAGCTCATAATTTCGTTTTATTTGAAATAAATACGCCAAACCCCCCTTGAAAATATTTCACATTTACTATGTAGTTCGATGAATATCACGAATACATGAGCAGAATTCCACTACATAGTGGGACAATGAGCTCATTTAGTTATATGTTCTACTTAGTTAAATTTATTATATTAAATATTTACTTGTGTTTATTAAATCTTTACTTTTATTAATTTTAGGCAAGCTCCAACTATTGTGAGGGTAGGAGGAGCTGCCCTTACTGATTCCTCACTAGTAAACCAACCTATACAAATTGCTATGATTCATGTATACCCACAGTATAACAAGAAACAAGTTTATCACGATATTGCTCTTCTGAGATTATCATCCCAATCTAAGTATTTTTTGTTATTATTTTATATTATTTTCCTTTCAATTAATTCTAAAATATTTTCTTTCTCATATCCTTGTAGATATAAGCCAGCTTGCTTGTGGTCCAGCAGAACTTTCAATTTTAACTCAGCTACTGCAATTGGATATGGTCAGACGAGTTTTGGTAAATACTGTAAAAGGATCCCACTGGTCATCGTTTGTAATGTAAATGTTTTCTCCTTCAGGTGGAGTGACATCCAATAATTTGCTTAAAGTCGATTTGCAAATATTTTCAAATCAAGTGTGCAGCAAATACTATACTTCCCGCTATAGATTGAATTCAGGAATTATAGATTCGCAATTTTGTGCTGGAGATTTTAGCAAAATAAGAGACACCTGTCAGGTTTGTTCGCGATGAAATGATTTGTCTGTTATTAAGATTATTTTTTAGGGTGACTCTGGTGGTCCAATTATGGTGAAATCAAATACAAGAGGAAAGATTATTCCATACGTTTTGGGTGTGACATCGTTTGGACAAGGATGTGCTGGTGGTCCTCCTAGTGTATATGTAAAGATTTCTTCTTACCTTGATTGGGTAGAATCAGTTGTATGGCCTACGATTTCTAAATTTACATATTAAAGTTCGGTACATAAAATAAGTAATTTAATATCCATAAGAATTAAACAGTTCATCGTAAGATATTATTTTTAAATAAATGCACAGGGAGTGTAAAACAATCTAATCTCTTAATTTGATTTGTTACTAATATATGTATAAAATTAGGTACAGAACAACTGTGTACAATGTAATTTATTTAATACGGTATAAATTTGGTCGGGTACATGAAGTTAAGAGATCGATGATCAGATCCTTGCACCTTAGTTATATTAATGATATAAATTCTATATAACCAGTTGGCCTCCGGTTATTCGTGAGGGACTACCTTGTTTTACATAAGTAAGGTTAAAAATGTTAGTATAACTCTTAACAGCTCAATGAGTTATTGTGACTAGGTATATAAAATTGTTCGAAAAGTTTACTATGGCTTTCAGCTAATATTCTAGCACGATTTCTACATTTGATACTTGTTAAAACACTTTTATTGTCATATCTTACTCGTGTATAGAAATTCTTCGTTTAGACACTTCATGTGCCCGAGAATTGAAGGTCGCTTTTAATGATTAGATAAGATTACTTCTTGGCTTAAATCAATTACATTGCATGCTTCGCGAATACTTTCATGCCAATATATGGCCAAAAATAGAACAAATCGGGCAACCACTTCTTGGTGTTGCCGTACAAAATTTTGAGCTTTCACTACAATTTTGGACACTGCCTGAGAGCGCTTCGACGTGGAAGGCTGAAATATTATTGACAGCGTTTCCATCAAAATAGTAAATAAGATTGAAAAAATGAATCAAATTGAGCAACCCCTCTTGGTGTTGCCATATAGAATTTTGTGTTTTCACTTTATAGAACTTTTACGTTCATCTAAGATGTAATATTATTAGTCTTAGATCAATTGTAACTTTTCCTTTTTCTCGTGTTTTTTTACCTCTTGTTTCTTATGTTTTTAACACGATTAGATATTCCCATATTACTCTTTTATTATATCTTGGATGAAATCATATACTAAGATTGTCATACCGTTTGTAACGCATAGAAATAATGACAGTTGAGCAAAATGGGTTGGATATCCATGCAAATTATTAAAAACAATTTTGATGTATGCATACTATATAAAAATTTCGTCTTTCACTATATATTTGGGCACTGCATGAGTACGCGTCGACGTGGAGAGCAGCAATTTTGCACATAGTCATTTCATAGAAATATTAAATAAGATACCTGCGCCAAATAAGGCCCACTTAATTTAAAATATGCAATAAATCAAGTACTTGGTGATTTAGATCAACAAAAACAAATTTCCCGTGAAGCTTATTTATTTGCACAACTAAAAAAATGAAAAAGCTATAGTAGAAGTGAGTACTTGAAAAAAATAATTAAAATTTTATAAAACCTTTTCTTTTAAACTAGCGCAGGATAATAAGGCCGAAAGCAACAATTAACTTTTTCAAAATCTTAGTCAACGGAGCGATTCCCTTTAATCTACCTAAAACTAAGAAAATCAACAACAAAATTGGGTTATTTTTAATAATTTCGAATAAAAATAATAGTTGGTCTTTTTAAATCCGGGAAAAAAACGTAGGTTTTTTACATATACTATGAAAACGAATAGTCCTAGATGTTTTTATTGTACTGAAAAGTTCTTCAGAATATGAAATTGGTTATAATCACTTTTACTGTCCGACGAACCGTTCTAGAAATATTTGCGAAAAACCACTTCAAAATCAAACTTGTACAGATGATTGACCATACGAAATTACATACGGGCGGGTATTCATCCAGGGTATCATTAGAATTGGTCTTAAAATTAGACGAACGGTAGCTAACTTACTTCTTTTTTTCTATATTTATGCTATTGACCTGAACCGCACGAACTCAGAAACCAACCACACACGCCGAATCGATCAAAAACAGACGCCTTGCAAACGCGTGGTGTCCCCGAAAAGTCAAAGATTCGAGCTCCTCGAGCTTTTTCTTCTTGGGTGTTCTCGGTCCGGAATGCTTATTTTGCACAGGTATTGGGTCATGGTGTTATTATTTTCCACAACGACTTGGGTTTAAATTTAAAACTTTTGTTTTTCCCAAGTCGTTTTGTGGGAATTATTTTATTTTGAATTGTTGACTCAATTTCTTTATGTGTTTAAAAGACAAACTAAACACGTTTTAAACATGATTAATTTAGGGGATTTTTTAAATATATATTAAATTGATTAAAACTTTAGGGGATTTTGCGTAAATAGGAAGTTCGTTTTTCGTATTTCAATACAGTAGGTTATAAATTATAATTGTTTTTGTATTTTTTTCTCTTCTTACTATCTTTGATTACTTTTATTTGCATAAGAATTTTCTTTTGGTAATATTTAATTAGTCATTACACTTTTCATTACATTGGTCTTTTCATTACACTGGTCTTTTCATTATGTTTAATTTGATATAATTATATTATGTTACTTAGTCTGAAATAAAAGAAAGATTGTAAATCTTACATGTCCTATATCCAGATCATAAAGAAAGTAGCAAAGTATCTTGCAACGCAGTACTGCTATGGAAGACAAATTTGACTCAAAGGCAAAATCGTTTAATATTTCACGACGCTAAGAAATATTAGCAGTTAATGAACACAACGACAAAAGATTACTTCGTCTCATCACAAACTGTTGTGGGCGATAAATTTTGCATGGTGATTCTTTAATATTCTCAATATTCTCTAATTTCGGTTAAAAATTTAATCTGAATATATTGCATATACGTTGCTCATAGGGGTATTTGCATCAAAAAGATGGCCAGAGGTCAATTTCGTGTAATTCGGGCCAGCTTAAAATGTAACTGTAGATCAGGAGAGCATTCCATAACACAACTGTAGCTATAGTTCTAGCTATGTCAGAGTTATGTCAAGTTGTCTGAAGTTAACTAAATCTGTTCGTTTGACTAGAGCAGCTCTTGATTTCCTATTATCAAAAATTGCGAAAAAAAAAATTGTAGCGCCAAAAGGAAGACCACAGGAAGATATAAGGAAGCAATACTTGCAGTCACCTGACTGCTTTCAACACCGGAAAGCTATAGGTAACACAGGCATTTCTATAATACATTGAAACCTACAATTATTTTATAACTCATGATAGATCAGTTGGCGAAAGATAGATTTGATATTGGCAAGGACACACTATCTCTATTTTTTCGCATAATAGATGCCATCAACCAAATAGCTGCAACTATGATAACTTGGCCGGATTCTGATGAAAAGGAAATTATTAACAAAGGATTCTCAAAATTTGCTCGATTAAAATATGTGATAGGTGCTATAGATGGTATATATGAATGTTCCAATCAACGTCGCTAAAGAGCATGAACATTCTTACACTAATCGCAAGAGATTTCATTCGATAACCTTGCAGGCAATATGTGAAAACAAAATGGTTTAAAGACATTGTTCTGTTGGATATCCCACAATGCGCGAATTTTCAAAAATCCATTGATATTTCAAACGACGTTATTTTGGGAGATAAAACATACTCACTTATGAAGTGGTGCTGTGTGATGCACGATCTGCGTACAATTTCCTTAAACCAATTTCTCTAAAAGCAATAAATATGAATAACGTGCATGAGCGCGCGCACGATAATGCGGGATATTCTTATTTAGGGAAAGTTAGGGCAATTGCTTGTTTGTAAGATTTCACTATTACATATCAGCACCTCTGTATGTTTCGTTTCACTTTTGCGAAATTTTGCTAAAAATATTTACCAAACAAAATTTATTTTCGATTCTTCCAATTGAAAGAAATGGAGAGAATGTGCTGCGAACGCATCACAAATAAAACTGCGCATGTTTTTGGGAAACTCTTAAGGCTTAAACACAATTGGGACGAAGAGAACAGATTGCTATGCAATATACGCTCCAACGCTAGATAAAACGTTCCTAGAGAAAATTGTTCCTATTAGTGTAATAGTCGTCGGCCGACGCAACTGTTTTTAAAGTTTTATTTACAGAAATTAGGGAAATTTCTTTCGGGGAAATTGCTTTTAGGGAAATTGCTTTTAGAAAAATTACTTTAGGGAAACTCTCCGGATACCATACTTTCGTCGTGTGGTTGCCTTCATCTCTGGCTGCATTCCTGTCTTCTTTTCTTTCATTTTCCCTCAAAGCTTTCTACTCTGTATAATACTGGAACTCTTCCAGCAACATACTGTTAACAGGCAATCTTCTTTTCGAAGCTGTCAAAGATGAATCTTCGGTTTCTCCTTCATTTTGCGACATTTCGCGATTTTCTTACAAAACGGCTCTGCTAAAACCCTCGAGAATACTTTACAAGCAATTGAACAGACTCCCTCCCTACCACATGCTATGCCAAACGGAGTCCTTACTTTCTAAAATATTTGCAGTGTTCTTATGTAAAACTAACAAAAGTTTGATTTGAATAGCTCCTCCGCCCTAAACTACTATTCATATAGAAAATTGGTGTTCCGATAATCTTGAGCTTGCTTTCCTATCTTCCGAATCGAAATAAAATTTTTATATCTTTCCTAACAAAATTATTAAAAAAAATTTATCTTAACCAAATGACTACGATTCCTCAAACAAAATCTCTCTCAGCTGAGTAATCATTATAATGTCACTGTGCCTTCATAGGATGCCATGGGCTGATGACATCGAATGTACCTGCCTACAGATTCGGACTCCGGCTGCACATACACACATGCAATTATCACTCAGCTGAGAGATATTGAGCATAAAATGGTAAGGTTACTTTGTAATCAAAACTATTTTATTATTTTGTTAAGAAAGATATATACCTAGTAAGGCTAGCCGAGGAACCAAGCTTTTAATTACTAGAAGACTATTTTCCTGTGTAGATAGTAGTTTAGGCTCTATAGCATATATAAAGTCAATGTTTGGAAATTGTCCATAAGGATTAATATAGAGCATTTTAGAAAACGGACTCACAACGCATACATATAGATTTCTGTTACATGGCTCTCGAGTGTTTTGGTTCTACCAAAACCCTCGAGAATACTTCCCAAGCCAACTATTCATTGGTTGTCACCTTGCCTGTGTAAGCTAGCCGATAACTACTAAGTCGACAGCCCCGGTCAGTTCAGATGTGTGAAATTTGAGATGCTAGGACCAGCACAATTTGTCAGCTGGAGCTCAGGGCTGGGGTGGAGTTGTCTTTCCTAGCTTATGTCAACTTATGGCAGTGCTGGGCGAAGAAAAAAAATTAGGAAAAAGAAAAGGAAAATAAGAAAAAAATTACAAATTTATAATTGGAAGATGTAGAGTAAAACTGAGTAAGGGCCAAAACGCGTACTCGGTTCAGTTGTAAAGAGTTCCGTATTTTCCAGTTTGTTATGCAATAGTAACTGCTATGGATCTACCGCATGTCGAGACCATTCCCTGCAATCAGTCCGTACCTACATTGTCAACATCCAAACACCTGGCCGACTTAGCAAGAAGCCATCTTAATCCTTTTCATGACTCAACAAAGACAAAGACTTGATTTCAAGTGGATATATTTTATATAACATCAGAAATGGAAAACTACACTAACTCTAACTATATCCCATTACAAAAACAAACAAAAAAACAAAAAAAACAAAAAATTAAATAATGTAAATAAGAAATATCTAGATTTGTTTCTAATGCCTACAGGTTGGTACTGGCGACGCCTCCCTCACACACGTGAAAATAAATCTAAGTACATAAGTATAACTAAGTGACTAACCAATAAGTACAATAAACAAAAAAGAAAACAATTTTAATTGTTAGAATGTTAATATCGCATCCTAAGTGACAGCAGTCCGGTTATCTCGCGATAAAAAAAGCAAAAAAAAGACAAAAAAAAATAGATTTATATCTACAATATGTCTAGTTGCCTACATACAGCTATAAAGTTCAATACAGTTTATGGAAATGATCGAAGAAAATATAATTATTCCCTCTGATCCTTAATTTGGTAGTATGTAAATAATTATCCACTTAATTAATAAGGAAACAAAGAAAAATAAGGAAGAATATATACCTCACAAAGCCTTATTCAATATAGGTATGCATATATAAAAAAATAATAGACCGTTCTATCAGATTCGACGGCTGGACAAGCTGTTAAATTCAATAAATCAATTGTAAATGAGGACACTTACTCGGATTTCTTTTTTTTTTGTCTCCCACGTCGGCTGAAGCTTCACCCGCTGGGTTCAATCCTGGAAAGGAAGGTTGACCCACAGATAAATAAAAACATTCATCTATGGGGCTACGTCCAAGCCACGGACCACGAAAAACCTACGTACTCTCCAAAGTTCTTCTTCTATATCTTTTTGTTTCCTTATTTTCACCAATTATATCAAACTCTATATTGGGGCTCTAAGTCCTGGGTAGATTTGTCATCGACAGAATCAAAACAAAAATTAGAACCGATAACTATATATAATTAAGATAACGAACAAAACTCTGCTTGTAGGTATACCGCGCTGAATTATTTATCTTTGATTTGGTCGGGTTGAGCTATGTATTTATGTATACAAACGCATCTGGGTCTTAACCCCGGTATCCGGTACTTTCCAAGCAGTACACCTGATAATATTTGATTTTCCATTTTCGTAGTTATTACCTGAGATCTTAGAAGAGCCTTACTAAAGTATTCCTACGGGAATATGACAAATAGTCTTATCCAATAATCACACCACTCCTTGCAGATCAACTCTCGAAGAAAATGGCAGAAGGTTTTGTGTTTTATTTTTTCGTAATTAACACTGATCAATAACTTCTTGGTGTTACTTGTAATCAATATAGCAGAAAGGAAAAATTAGATTACGATTAACTTGGAAAAAAAAACATAATCTCCTCCACATACAGGTAACTACGCCTTTGGAAAAGCTTACGTATGGAAGGCGGTGTGACCACCGGAACAGAGCCATACACATATACACTAATCAGGTCTTACCCTTATAGAAGAGAATTATCGGGGGAGGTGTTTATTAAATAACCGTGTCAGGTGCCAACGCGGGTTTTCCAGCAAAGCTAATAAGCACCCCATTTTGGGATGAATGCTTGATTATCCCAACTTTCTCCCTGGCCGAAACCTGTACTGAGAAAGATATTTGATTCCGTAATATGTGCCTTCTGATTCGAGTTTTCTTTTAATTACCTGGAACACCTTTATTGAGTTAGAGTTATAATTTAATATCACAGACTAGATTTTTTCGGAAATTTAGGATAAAATCGAACACGAACCAGACTTTTCAAAATGAAATTTGTAAATGATGATCTCTATACTGATCATGTTAGTCTGCTAATTAGCAGATTAGAAAACCGCTTGCATTGCTTTCTTAGAATCAGTGATCATGCCCGGGACTTCTTTGTCTCGACGAGGATTTTGTTTTTTTTTTCAGGTTCGAACAATTGAATGTATGGATTTTGTTTCTGTGAGCGATTGAGTAAGTTGCACCGATCTTGTTGTCTAGTGCTCCGGCGGTGTTGGGGACGCTTTATCATTTTGCAGAAAATCGAATTGATTTATATCGATTGATGGCTCGATTTGTTATTACATATTTATGATTTCACTTCAATATTTGGGATAGAAATGCTTAAGAATTATAGAAAAACGACACTGGTCGGGAGAGTAAACATATTGTGACAAAATGTTGCATGACTGATGCAGTATGAAACTTTACCATGACCGTTACAAACTGTCAACTACTAATGTCAGATGTTATAATTTTCAAGAAGTTGATGTTAATTGTGAATTAATTTGTTATTTCTAACAATATTAATTAATTTTTCCTCTATAGGCATTTTGCTTTTCTTGCATCAAGCTTTTTGACACTTTTAAAAGAAAGGACGCCAACAATGAAACACAAATTTTAGCTCTCTTTATATTGACAGTATTGAGCAGTAGAATTTTCGAGTTTTGACTAACTTTCAAGTTCTACTTCTGCTGCTGCCGCTGCCTCTGCTTTCAATTTGTTAGTACTCGAACAGTTGCATGCTTTCAGAAAAAATTCTGCTTCTGTCGCTGCTTTTAATGTGTCACGACCTTAACAGTATCAAAAAACGAACCCCGTCACTCGATCACACTCACATCCCTTTTTAATTTGATATCCCACACGCCCTATTTTGTACAACCCGTATGAGGTGGTGGTACGCGCCGGCGTGAACGTTTTAAGTTAATTTATTGATTTTCTCCAAAGCCAGATAAGTTTCATTACGCAATTCGGCGATTTATTTGGCGATGTTCTTACTGGATATAATGGAAATACGTTGCATAGCTTCCGTGATCTGTTTTTACTTGCAAAAAATTCCTGATTATTTTTCTGTTTTGTATCAATAAATAATTTTTTTCCAAGAGTGAAAGAATAAATTTTTTTTTCTTTTAAAGCCTCGTTTCCACTTATACAAATTTTCTTACCCGACAAGTTTTGAAACAAGTTGGCAACATTCTGTCTAAGTGGAAACGCTATATGAAATTTCAGACACATGTTGGCAACTTGTTCGATGTCGGCTGTAAAAACTCGCAGAATTTGTTGGATGGATTTGTTCATTTAAGTGGAAACGCTCATTTGTTGTGATGGCTAAACTAGTGGAAGGCAATGGAGCAGAATGTAAGAAGTTAAGCCAACAAGTTTGCGAGAATTTGTTTAAATGGAAAAACTTGTAAGTTTAAGCTTACATGTCGGCTCCCAACAAGTACACAACATGTTGCCGAACAAGTTGGCACAATTTATATAAGTGGAAACGAGGCTTAAGAAATAAATATCTATAATTACAAGAAAAGTCCTTCGCAAGCCCTACTACTAATTGGAATACACATAATGGTACAAACTTACAAATTTTCCTCTGACGACCATTATAGCTCACTTTTCAGCTCACTATATAGCTCTTTTCCATATAGAGATAAGTGCCGTACGTTCATGCTGTTTCGATTGTTTTACATACCTAAGTAAATATCTAAGCTCGGACGCAGTTACCGATATACGGGAAAAAAGCACTTTAAAATTATTTTCGTAAAAACTTCCACAGAGGCATAAAGCGCTTCGTTCGTGCTTCAGTTTCATATAAATTTTAACATTGCATCTCCTTTAATGTGCAGCATTGATGCGCTTTTAGTGAGCATATTTCGAAGCTGTTTGAAAGCGCATGCTTGGAAACTGCTTATGTAAATACCTTATTAATCGTGTTCAAGGCATTATGGTTTTATATTTATTTTAATTTCAATAACCAATACTCACAGAGAAACATTTAAAGTAAAGAGCTTTTAATAACCTTAAAAATATTACCATTCAATAAATTACTTCACTTATTTTGTTTAAACTTAAAGAAAACTTAAATCACGTTATTTTTATTCACCGGCACAGATAAGAATAGGACGAAATTTTAAATTATCAAAACTAAAACAAAGACAAATCAAAGAAGTGTACGTCAAAAAGAACTTCCATTTGCGAATGGCAGGGAAGCGCTTCAATTTATATTACAAAAAGTGCTTGAATGGCTCCGGGAAATAACGTCCAATGAAACAACTTGCAAAAACCATAAGTGAAATGCAACTCAAAAAGTTTCATATAAATTTCAGCATGTCAAATGTGAAATAATGTCCAAAATTTTTGGATGTTATTTCACACATTTAGGTTTTATTTCACCTATCGGTTTTGGGCGTTATTTATATATATATATATATATATAAAGGGTTTTCCAATAAGAGGTGTTATTTTAATTAGCCCGCTATTTCGGTAGATGTCTCTTTTGGACCTGTCATTTTTTGACATTTGACAAGTAGAAACTACGCCATAAAAAAAATGGAACGATACATGATTCAGCAACGCATTGAAATTATTAAAATTCACTATAAAAATGGTAAAAATGTGGCAGAGACGGTTCGTAAAACTCGAACTTTTTTGGGTCGTCGTGAAGCACCTTGTCGGACCGCAATACAGAAATTGGTAGAAAAATTCGAGCTGTCGGGACAAGTTAGTGATGTGAAGAATAAAACCCGTGCACGTCGCTCAAGAACAGCAGAGAATATTGCTGCTGTAGCCGAAAGTGTTGAAGAAAACCCAGGTTTGTCCATTCCTCGTCGTTCTTTGGAATTAGGCATTCCACAAACGTCATTACACCGTATTTTGCATAAAGATTTGGGTCTTAAGGCTTATAAAGTTCAGTTAACACAAGAACTCAAGCCGGCCGATCATCAACAACGTCGAGTCTTTGCTGATTGGGTCCTCGAAATGCATGAAAATGATCCGGAATTCCATCGAAAACTCATCTTGAGTGATGAGGCCCATTCCCACCTCGTTGGCTTCGTCAACAAGCAAAATTGACGCACCTGGGGCTCGGAAAACCCAAGACTTATTGTTGAAAAGCCTCTCTATCCTCAACGTGTGACTGTTTGGTGCGGTTTATGGTCCCGCCGGGTCAATGGACCTTACTTTTTCGAAAATGAGGCTGGAGCAACAGTTACGGTGAATGGATTGCGCTATCGACAGATGATTAATGATTTTTTATGGCCGGAATTGGATGGTATTGATCTGGACAACGTTTACTTTCAACAAGACGGCGCTACGTGCCATACAAGCAACGAAACCATTGATCTTTTACGGGAAAAGTTTCCGGACCGTGTTATCTCTCGAAGAGGTGATCACAATTGGCCACCGAGATCTTGTGACTTAACACCTTGCGACTTCTTCCTTTAGGGCCACGTGAAAGAGAAGGTCTGCGCCAACACCCCAGCGTCGATTCAAGACCTCAAAGATGGAATTCGTGAGGCTATCGAGGACATAGGGCAGCCAATTTGCGCTTTGGTTATGGAAAATTTCATGAAAAGGATATGGTCCTGTAGGCATGGTCGTGGTGGTCATTTGGCTAATGTTATTTTCTATTATTAACGGCATACCTTCCTCTTTATAATGAAATAAAGATCCGATCATTTATCTCAAAAAATTGCATTTTGCTTTGAATATCAAAATAACACCTCTTATTGGAAAACTCTTTATATATGTATTTATTTATAAAACTCAAAATTCGTAAATGAAATAAAGCCCAAGAAACAAAATTGATCCTGATGAAATAATGCCCAAAAATCATTTAAGAAAATGAAGGAAATATTTCCCAACTATAGCTGTGTTCTTTTGTGTTCGCAGAACAGGGCAAAACAAAAGATACACAAAAGAACGCCTCATAGAAGATTTATAAATGAAGCGAACAGTACAAATAGTTCGCTTCAATCGACAGAACAAGTTGTTCTCTCCAATATACAGGGTGTCCCGTAAGTCGACGTAAAGTCGGAATTGGGTGATAGACCAAATCGTAACAGTTACCAGAAAAATATAAAAAAATCTAGGTCATGTATTTTTCAAATTATAGACATTTCTTTTGTTTTCGAGAAAATGTACACCCTGTGATGGTTTTTTAGCTCGTGTTGCTCCAAATCTTTACTTTTTTTCAATTTTATTTCATTTTATTTTCTAATGTAATCCCGAATAGTGCTTATGTAACCTGTTGCTTAAAATTCTAAGCCAACTGTTCCAGCTTAGAAGAAAATGTCACATTTTGCCGAGCCAAGAGTAGAAAATTAATATTTCACCCAACTTTAACTAACTGTGTTGAAAAAAAATGTACTACGCCAGTTCGTCAAGTAACTTTAAAAGTTGTGACGCATTTAATAAGGATTCTAAAATGGTATAACACTTGCTATAATATTTCTTAGATTACAGAAAAAAAAAATTTTTTTTTCTTCAAGAAACCTAGTTTCGAAATTTTTTTTTCACCTACTAGAAATAATTCTAGTGTACCCAAAAGAAAGCGCTTCATTAGTCATTACCCGTGCGCCGTGTTCTTACTTTACACACATTGCTATCAATATTTGGGGCTTTATTTCATTTGCTTGTTCTCTTGGTGTGATTTTCGGGCTTTGGTTCACTCTTTTTTTGCCCTTTCGTAATCAACTTCGGATTTTATTTCATATCTGTTTTCGGGCCTTATTTCATTAGGAAATAAGAAACAAACTTTTGGGCGTTATTTCCCGAAGCCGCTTGAAATTACTTCTGCTGGAATCTGACATTTTTTGTTAGTATTGATGTATAGATTAAGTTAAGTTTGTTTGATTAATGATCGCTACAAAAAAAAAAAAAAACCCGTGCCAAGCCTACACCGAAATAGTGTATTCCCCTTTATAAAAATTCAGAAATGAATTATTTCCATGCCTGAAATATAGAAAAAGAAAATTTATCACCACAAAATAGCTACAATTAAAATAAACACTAAAAGAATGTTACAAAACTAGGCACGTTTTTTTATCTTTCTTTAATTACTCATTAATTACTTAATGCTTACTTCTAAATATTGATTGAATACGTAATCACATTTACAAATTAATGAACAATTCGGTAGATTGAAAAGAATGTTATTTATTAATGGGTTTGACTACTACTTCGATACAAAAAACAAACAAAAAATAGAACAAAACAGAAAACGAAAAACAGGATGAAGGTCCAACAACTTCACTGGCATGACGGTCACAGAGACGTACGAAGAAAATTTTTAGCCAAAAGTTCTAAAGAAATTGCTAAAACTCTTCTATGCATGAAATCGCAATTTCAGAAAAACATAAAACACTTAGAAGCTGTTATTAGTTTTAAGTGAAAATAATTAAAGGGAAGCTTCAACATTATCTAACTATTAGATTTTCAATTGAAAATTACATTAGTCTTAATCCGGAAAGTACAATCACCTATTTTGAAAAGGAAGCCAAATCCTTTTTGGAAAAGTAAATAAAATACGTAAATTGTTCCAAAAATTTATATTTATTCGCGGTTTATCTTAATTAAAACGACGCGTTTTGCCTTACTGAGGCATAATCAGGTTTTTGAACTTCTAGAAAATATCAGATCCATCATTATTTATATTTTATGTGGGAACACATACTAATATTCAATGCATAACATTTTTTTTCAATTGTAATTTTTTAATAATAGATTTCTAAAAAGATGGTGCAGGATTCAAAGCAGAGAACCTTCTCATTCTTATATTCTCTTTATAAAACAAAAGGTATTTTGTTGCATATTCTTCAAAGCTCTGACTAAGCTTTTGAGCAACTATCACTGCTACATATCAAATTCCCCAGTGCGAAATTAAATTAAGTTGTCGTGTATACATTTATGTACATATATACATAAGCGTTTTGTAAAACTTGTTAAACTGAGAAAGATGAATTGGGAAATTTGTGATGTGCGTCAGAACAAAAAGTGTAAATTCAGAATATGGACGATGACATCAATTTGGTGTAAAATCTGAAGGAACTGGTTTATGACGTTCTGAAATGTTTACCAGGGACATATAAAATGGAATAGCAATGTTTCCCATAATATCAGTTTCGTTTGAGTGCCGCTATATGCGGATGTTACCAATAATTTATATTGGTAAATTTATTTGCACAAAGAATATATCTGCGGAAATATGTTAGTGCAAATTGTTCTATTATTTTTTACTGCTTTGAATTGTGCAGCTGGTAAGTCTTGGTTTGACATGTAATTAACATTTTTTGTTAATGTTAATGACGGTAGTGAAATATATCTTGTGAATAAAGTTTTAAAGTGATTTAATTTATTTATTTGTAAATTTTGATAGGTTATGGAGGTGGATATCACCATAAACCACCCGAGTTTATACATGAAGCTCAACACTGGCCATCAGAACACTCGTCAAAAAAACCTCAATTTCACACTGCATTTGGAGTAGGTGGTCTACCGTATCTACCCGTAACTCATTGGGGTAATCATCAAGGTCAGTGATTATATACAGTTTTATTTGAGCTTCTTGTTTTTAAATTAAAAACGCATTTTTTGCTAATACGGCACTTTTGACTAGAAATAAGTGAATAAGTGAATTTGACTATAAAAATAAGAGTCCGTTCAGAGTCGAAATTTGTTTCGATATAAATATACAACTGAGGCGTCTAAAATTTAAATAATTTTGGTGTGTGTAAGATTTAAAATTTTTTAAAGTGCTCTAAGTCATTTATGGCAATTTTTAAATGAAAAGTTCGTAAAAATCCGTAAAAATAAAAACCACAAAGAAGAATTACTAAATTTACACTAAATTAGAATAGTTGCTTTTACTTAAAACTACTTAAAAATTATAATGCGATAAAGGAATAATACAAAAATATATAAATAATAGAAAATACTTAGATTGTCATTTATACATGGTATCTGGGATTGTCTCTATATACCAATCTTAAGTATACAGTAAAAAATTTGCACAAATTGTTGCCACAAAGCTTAGGTATTTTTCGATAGGATTAGGGAATAATCCCTAAAATGTAAGATATATTCTCTAAATTGTGGGGACTATTCCCTATATATATACCCTAAAATATAGGTTTTTTTCCTTAAATTTTAGGAAGTATTCCCTACATTTTAGGGAATAGTCCCAATATTTTTTACAGTGTAATCAATTGTCATTGTATAAATATTTTGACACCGATTTTCTCCTGTTTGTCATGATAAGATGTCTTCTCATAAACATTTTCCGTAAGCAAATCTTGGGAGAAAGAGTAGCTGGTTTAGATAATTAGATAATTTTCTTATAAAGTCTGAGAAGAAACATAAAACTGACAGACCGTACCGTTCGGGAGTCAAAGCCCTTTAATTCAAAATTCGCATTTGTTAGCTTTTGTATCGTCTTTCCTTAAATATAGCGTTGTTTGTTCTTACGTGATGATTTCGCGATGTTCGAGTCATGTTTTACAATAAATTAAGAAGTTGGGCATATTATCGTTCAGTTAATAATTATTTCCAGTTTCATTTTAGGGTTCCGTACCCAAAGGGTAACAAGGGGAACCCTATTACTAAGACTTCGCTGTCCGTCGGTCACCAGGTTGTATCTCATGAACCGTAATTAGACAGTTGAAATTGTCACAAATTTTTATTTCTATTGGCGATATGATAACAAATAATAAAAATAAAATAAAATTAAAAATTAAAGAGGGCCCCCATACATGAATTGTGATTTTTTCGGCGTTTTTTTTCCTCGTTTTATTCTCATTCATTATTATTATCATAAGTAGGCATTTTTTTTCAAATGCCAGGATTATTTTTTTATATGTCGCCTACGTCATTTTTGGAGGGGTTCATACAATAAATTGCTGTGGAAAAAATATAATCAAACTCGGTTTTCTCTTCGGGTCTTTTTGGCTTAAAAATTAGGATTATCGTCCTTGTCTGTTTGTACATACTAGTTGCAATCAGCTATTCATATGAGAAGTAGGAGAAATATGTATGTCTTCAAGACGAAACTCCTGCTTTTTATATGTACGCAACTAACATTGGAGTAACTATCTTTGTATGTCTCATCCCCAAATACCATGGTAGTTTCCTGCCTATAACAGTTAAACCATCACTCACTTTAATGTAAGTTTAGGCTATTTCTGTTTCGTATACTGGTCGTAGCTTTTTCCATCCCACTAGGAAACGCATCTAGTTACATATGAGTTGTACTTTAAGTAGATATGTTAGAAGTTTTATCGTCTACAAATTGCTTATCGAAAATAATTGTAAATAACAAGTCTGAATCTCAGTGTTTTTAGATTACAAAATCGAAATTAAATTCGTAACTTTCCAGAACGAATGAAGGTTTCACTACCAAATTAATTTCAGTCTGTGTGTAAAGCCGCCTTTGAGGAAATATTCGAAGTTTTGGAAGTATCAATTCCATTGGCAAGCTAATAGTATACTATTCTATTGTTTTCCTTTCCTTTGATTACCAAAGTACCCTATTTCCTCACTTTAAAATCAATCCTACCAAAAGCACTGGTTGTAAGGGGTTTAATGGAAGGTGTTTTATTACATAACCGAGGCATAAATTATGTATAATAATCTTCTAAATCCGGTTTCTATTTTTAATTTGATATATTAAACTTTTCAGTAGACCTCTGAGTTCAGGATCAAAAACCTGAATTGACCTCACCTTTAGCATGCATTCCAAACCTGCAAATAGATTTCGACCAACAGACACACCTAACTTAGATCTATGTATATAAAATACATACCAAACCAAATGTGATGAACTTTTTTTTCGAACTTTCCCAGCCTGTCCGCGAATTTCGGAAATTTACATAATGCAGATTCACCAAATCAAATAATTTTTAAATTAACTGCAATTCAGTACAAACTAACCCAATTATACTAGTTTATACTTCTAGATATTAAAAAAAAAAAAACGGGTTAAATTACACGTCGTTCTCCAATTCTAGTCCGATTGAATAATAACATCCCACACCTATTTTTATGATATACATAGAGCTGTATCTGAAAACACCAATTCAGTTCGTTGGAGTTTCGTAGTTGCTTAAAAAGTTCGATATTTTTTTAAAACCTTAAGTGGGTTTTGAGAATACGATCTACTTCCTCACAGTGTGTGGTACGAAAGATAACCAGCTGAGTGAAATTTCGGGTTGTACCATGTGTGGAAAGAGATAAAAATGAACTGATTTTGATTTTATTTATAATGGGGTCATTCCATAGGAAACGATCAAAATTCACACTTTCCCAATCCGACCAACATCAATTTCTTTTACTGAAAGTTAAGTAGGTAATTATGAGATAAGACTTCGATCATTCTTTTTTGTCTTGCGATGCTGCCTGAAATTCAGCACTTTGAAGTCCTTAAAAATCAGCGATTTTTGGTCTTCTGAGTTATATGCATGATCTTCACATTACTTAAAGAGGAAAGTGCAATATTTGAGGGAAAATTATGTAAATAATGCCTTTTATACCGAAATAAAAATTACTTCAAAATCTATTCCCGTTCGAAAGTTATTAATAGAGCACAAAGCTCAATAAGCGATCTACGTTTCCCACAGACTTGCAAAATTCCAAGTACAAGTAGAAGTACAGTACCAGTACCTGGACTTGAAATATTTTAAGTAAAAGTACAAGTCCCGGTACTGGTACTTAAAAACATTTCAAGTACAAGTACCGATACTGGTACTTTAAAATTTTTCAAGTACAAGTCCAGGTACTGGTACTGATACTAGTACTTAAGTACCAATGTACTTAAGTACTTTACAGGTCTGGTTTCCCAACTCTTTCCTGAAGTTGGGCTCATGAATTTCTTCGATTATGTGGAAATGCTGTTTTATGTTATATTTATTTGAGAAATTTTTTACACCTACCAAAAGCCATGTTAGGTGGGCAGTGCAAAAATATGAGAACAAGATATTGGATTTCTTCTCGTTTGTAGTGCGGTATGAAACAAGCGAAGAAATTCTACACCTCCTCTCCTCTCCATACGCGCAAACTAGCTGTCTACTAATGCAGGAGAGGACACAATAGATCAACTCTGGTCGCGGAGCATGGTCTGATACAGAAGTTTTGTGAGGAGGGGGATGATTTGCGTACCCCCCAACTCTGGTATAAAAAAGGATTTCAGCTGGAAATAGATCAAAATTTTGAAGACACTTGCCAACACTGCAAATTACAAATGCACAAAATTTATCATTTTAAAGATACGGATCGAACTAATAAGCTAGCGAGTGGCTACAAATCGCATTGAAGAGAGTTGCTCAGATTGTCCACAACGAAAGAAACTTTCTTGCTCGCAATGTATGGCGGATGTAGCTTACGATCTCCGTTTTAGTATTGAAGCAGTATAGCATTTGAATTACACTTGTTGGCATTGGTGTTGACTTCTAACTATCATAATTGACAAAACGCGTACGATCATTTAACAAATTCTGTAGAAGCAGACTAAGATAAAGTTAAGCTTAAGAGCATTTAACATTTTTAGTATGTTAATATCTTAACCTTGTCAAACGAAGGTAGTAAAATAATAGGCAGCTTATTCTTCCCTGAAGGAAAATAGCAATCAAAGAAATACGGTGTATTGTAAGGCACATTCACTGTTATAACTTGATTTTAGTTTTCTCCAAATAAACAACTGAACATCTTCTGGAAAAATCCTTAAAAGCTGAGAGACTAAATTAACCTTAACTGTAAGCAGTGTAAAACTTATATTTTATTAAATTTTAAATATATCAAATAGTTTAAAACAATTATTTCCTGTAGAAAAACATTTTTTTTAAGAACCGTAAGTTGGGACAAATTCTATGTTATACAAACAATTTTAGAAACTCTCGAGAGAGTGGTATAATATTTCCTTCCGTAAACAAGGTCATTTCGTTCAGGTGAAGGGATGCGTCCGAATTCTTGTTCTGCTTGCGGAACGATGATTACTTCTATATTGGAATGTACATATTTATGCCTCATAAATACCCTTTAGGGTCTCATTACCTATCCATGAAAAATGTTTTAATGATCCCAATAACTGTCGAACTTCAATTTCAATAATCTTACTTTTGATAATCAAAATTGTTTTCGTTGTTGTTGTGCGTCGCCTTCATAATTATGGCAAGTCGAATATAGTTGCTCTGAATATTTTAAGAACTTTTGATAGGACTTGAGATGCTACTCGTTTTCGAAATCCTGTTGTAGCAATCTCCATGATATCCTACCTAAATATCCATTCCATCACAATTGCCTTTGATATTAAATAAAAGTGGATTGGTCAACATTTTGCGTTAATCAGCACTATTTCTATACACACGGTTACTAATGTTTTTTTTTACTATAGCTATTGGAATTAGAGATTACCGTAATCCGCGAGGATATGGAAATCAACATCAACAATATTTAAATCAAGCTCATCAACATGTAATTCATCATCAACAATATGTACAACATCCTCAACAACATGCAATTTATCCTCAACAATATGAACACCATCCTCAACAATATGTAAATCATCCTCAACAGTACGCAAATCATCCTCAACAATATGTAAACCATCCTCAACAATATGTAAATCATCCTCAACAATATGTAAATAAACAACAACAATATGTAAATAAACAACAACAAAATGTAAATCAACCTCAAACTGAAGATTCATCAGAAGATTTCTACAACCCACAACCTACGTCGTCTCCTACTCCTTTGTTAGCACCCACATTGCCCCCACCGCAATACCTTCTTGCTGCAAGCTACTCAACCTCAGGCTCTAATAGGATTAGTGAGAAAAGTAAATGAATTTAATTTTTTTGAATTTATGTAATTATTTAAAAATTATTTCGTTTATATTTAAAGACTGCTATTCTGATTATGTGCCAGTCTCCGGGAATGCTTTCGTAATGGGTGGAGATTTGACTAAAATTGGAGAATTTCCATATATGGTATGTACTTTCTTTTATTTTCACATAGTACCTACATATTTAATATAAATAATTCTTATATGTATATAATATTTATAAGTACATAAATTAATTATTTAAAATTATTTAAATCAAGAAAGTGATCAGATTTTTACAGTACTTTACTCGATACCAGTCAAAATTATCAGAGGTCTCCACTTTACATACCTAATTGCTTCAGGAAATATAGCGTAAATTTTTCGATTAAAATAGAATCCTTATCCTTCCTAACAACGTAAATCTTAAAGTCTTACTTTAGTTTTTATTTAATGATGCTACAAACGATGGCCGAACAGATCTGAATAAATTTGCACACATATTCTACATTTTGGGCAATCACTAAAATACCCTTTGATTGCTTTCTGTCAACCCAAACAGTAACAGGAGGATTCGAAACAAACTCTGTGGTTTGTAGTAAAACAGGATCAGACAAGTTAACGACTGGGCAAAAGTCTAAGCCTCGATCCTCTGAAAAGCAATCGCTACATTTTCTTAAAGAAAGAAAATGTTCACTGCATTCAATTGGCTCCGTACGTTTGGGACTAAAAAGAACAGGGTGAAATGTCTAGGAAATATTATGTATGAAAAAGAGAAAAAAAAACTAAGCTAGAAATCACATTTGGTATAAATAACTAGGAGATAGAAATTTACTCGAGTATCCAAACATCTCTCGAAATTGATAGTGATAAAACATCCTGAACATGAAAGTGAGGTCCATGCTTTTTAATCGACGGATCACAGTAACACCCAAGTTAAGGACGAGGCGAATGTCTTCGTGCGTATTGGAGTGAGCTCAGAGACTCTCTCTTTCTCAATTAAAGTTGCTCAACTTCTAGCATTATGGATGGGTTGGGCAAAGATAACGCAATTGCTGCGTTCTTTTGTGTACCTTGTTCTAGAACTCCGATATACTGGAGAAAACAAATTGTTCTGGCGATTGAAGCGAACTTTGTACTGTTCGCTTCATTTATAAATCATCTATAAAATTGTATGAGGCGTTCTTTTGTGTATCTTTTGCTCTGCCCTGTTCTGCGTACACAAAAGAACACAGCTATGGGTTGGGTCGACTACAAACGTAATTGAATCTGGCTCAATGATCACAATCTTCTCTCATGTGGGAACCGACACAAGATAAATCAAAATGCTGATTTTGCGGGGAGAAAAATTTTCTTTGCACCCTTTTCTTCAATGAATTATCAAAGCCAGAACAAATACGCCAGAAGATATTCATTGAGTCATACAATTACAAAAAAAAAAAAAAAAAAATTATCATTTGTTTTAGGCGAAATATTTGTTATTATAAGAAAAACATTTAATGGCTAAATCAGTTTTACATATACTGCATACTAAAACTTCCATAATAGCTCTAGGGCGGTCAATTTGCTGGCTAATGGATAGCACCTTTTATGTTGTTCTTTAGATCATGTGACAAATAGTTGATCACGGCAAATATTAGATGCAAAACGAAACAAGCATACTCCGATTTTTTTTTAAGAGCTATGCCAATTGACCTTCGAATCCGAAGTTTATTTAAATCTAATAAGAATAATTACTGATTTGAAAAACCCATTTCTTCTGCAGCCAAAAGTTTTTTTCGTAATCTCGAATATACTTTAATAGATATTGCGTTTTCCAATTAGGTGAAATTATGTGGAGATAAGTCCAGAAAGGGAGTCCCGCGTAAAATTATGATAGAATCTAGAAATGAGCCATGCATCGTAGATCGTAGAAGGGCTAGGATTGTATATGCGTATTTTAAGGCAGATTTTAATAAATTGAGTTAATCTTCACAGACTTCTGCATGTAAAGCTCGTTTAATTATAGCCTCCCCGGCCATCGAGGCTAGAGTAAGTATGTACAGGTGTCAACTTTTCCGCGGGCAATAGTTCTGAACACAAATAATAATAGAAGCTCTTACCACCAACACTCGTATTATCTTAAAGTTTCTTGAATATCTGGTGATTGCATTACCCTGAATCCTGCCTTACTACTACTGAATCCATAAACCTAAGGCATAAGGCATGAGACATGTTTTTCTGGTATAAAAGCAAGAAAAAGAAGGCTTCTGTGTAGAGCTGGTTTTTCGAAATCGTAATGTTTTGTTAAATAAATTTTCGAATTTCGAAAATTTTCGAACATAAATGGATAGGAATCTTAAAACTCTACTTCAATACGAAATTTTAGCTCTCAAATTTCTCGAACTTTGGGGAAAAAAAAAGTTTCCAATTTCGCGTGTTTGTATTTTATTCAGTTTTCGAAATTGAAAATGCGGTCGGTCTGAAGGTTCGAGTTATGAATATTTTCGCATATTTCAACTACCTCTGACAGGGCTTTAGCTGTACCTGAAACGACTGGGTCCTTGTGCTGAAATTTGTGGTGGTCTGCGATGGCTTTCGTAATAATTTGTAATTAAGTAGCTAATTAATTCAACCTACTAGCATTTCACTAACTTTGTGAGTTAAGTCTGCCAGACCATCTCCTGAAAATAATTTAAAACTTCAACATTCCGAAAAAGTACACGAAAAGGTACACATTTTTGATTGACAGATTTTCTGTCGGCCCTTAGACTATAGTATTCTAATCGACAACACTGTGTCCCTTATAGTTATTTAGTGAGCAACCTTTGTTTGGTAAATACTTAAAAGATCTTCTACTGATCCGATTACATTAAAAATCTTATTTTCAAGGGATATGGGACGTTGCAAACGTTGTCTGCGCCAGTAAGCCTCATATCGATTTGCACGTATACCTTGCTTGTGAAATCGCTGAAAGTTGGGATTTCAGACGATCAAAAGATCCGTTTCGAAATGACTTGGTACAATCTGTAACTAAAATTTTGTATGTTGTGCGTACAAAACTTTTCGTTGTATGTAGCAATTTTTTTTCTACCTACGATACCAGCAGGTTTGCAGATTATTGCTTCATGGAAAGCTGGAAAATTAATCCCCTTGGAGATTTAGTCTCTGGGGATTTCGAACTTGTGAATTTCTGGGAATTTCGTACAAAACCCGTAAGAAGTATATTGATAATTTCAAATATATTCTCTTCAAAGGTATAAACGAATTCAAAATTTTCCATTTTCTCGAGAGCGAATAGTTGATAAACGGGTTTCAAAATATTGACTAACAGTCAAGGCTGTTCGAACGCATTCGGTAAGCTGTCTAGTCATAGGCACTTGAGATTTGTAAGTGAACTTTAAAAAGTTGGGAAAAAATACAGGATTTAGTAATTCTCGAGAAAACGGAAAATGTTAAATTTGTTTGCAGCTTTGAAACAGAGTATATATGTAGTTCCAATTAGGGTGACGACCAGTGGACCTAGCAGTGATCTCAGTTTATGAACCTGTCCATTCAACAACGAATAAATGAAAAATACATATTTATATTTTAAACGTGGTAGTAATATTTTTAAATGTATTACTATATTAAAGCACTTATAATGACAAAGTAATAGCGATTGTTCTCATATACTACAGTAAATTTTGTATACCCAGAACTCATCGCATAAAAGAAAAATCCAGCGATATATTAAGAGAATACCTCGCCGTACTTCGGCATTGCCAACTTCTCTAACACCAGTCCTAACAATATGGTTCCACCATATTGACCCAGCTCGTGTGGAATTCATGTGAATTATACGTGAATTGAAGTCTTTCTTTTCATCTTCCGATCCGGATATTAATCTACCTAATAGAAGCTCCCCAATTCATTCACTTATTTACATCCGTACTTCTATTATTTGTGCTTGGTTGTACATATCTTAAGACGCTTGGACATTGCATCCTGGAGCGCGAGTAATTATAGCAAGTATATGTGCTGGAAGAGTACCCGAATATTACAATGTAGCTCTCCGGCAGCAGTATGCTACTGTATAGAACTTTTCATTCTGAGTTCCTATGGAGATCTCTATATGAAAACTTATCGTAATGGTTGAGAAAATTACAATCGATATAATACTTCTCAAGCCTAAGTCTTTCTTAATAAGTTGAGGGTTTTTTAAAAAATTTCGTGGACCTTCACTCTGATCTTTGGGACATCCTATTCTAAATGCAACCAGTTGATTTGTGATTGACTGTAGTCTTAGCTTCAATCATAATAAAAATTTAATCTTGATTCATGAAAAGTGTAATATCCTACCATTCATCTGCGGCACAGTATCTTTCATGTTGAATTTAGTTGGTGTGGACAGGATAGAACTGTCCCCTTAGTTAGACTAGAAAGGAGGAAGAATCGATATGAATGCATGCATAATCTTTCATCAACGACAATTGAACTTACCGTTTGCAATGGAAGACTGATAATGAGATCAGGCGTAGCGAACATAGGATATAACTGTTTTATTGTACCCAAAAGTTTTCTCAGTTCAATACGTTTGAAATTTAGCTTCGCTCCGGATCCTACCCCGTTAAAATGAACAAATTGAGAGTGAATTCGAATGTTTTAATTTAAAAAAATCAAAAATTCAGTGAATAATATAATTTAAGGAATTATTTATTCTTCTAGGTTGCAATAGGTTACAGACGACAAGGAGGCGGATACGACTATCAATGCGGAGGAACAAAAATTTCTTCACTTTATGTACTCACAGCTGCTCACTGCAGAACTTCAGGATCGTAAGTTATCAATAACTGAACTTTCTTAAAGATTTAGCGCTTTACTAATTAATACGCCATGGAGCAATCATATAAGTATTTACAATTTCGTGGCATTATAAAAAAATATTACTTCCCAAATAGCTTATCTCACAAATGTGTAAACGGTGAACAAATTGCTATCGCCCATCACAAAAAGTGATTTTCCAAGCAGCGTGAAATATTGAAGTTTGTAGTCATAAAGGAAAAAAGTAGAGAGAATTATCATTATCTAATTCATCGGCTAGATGAGCCAATAAATCTGATCTTTTCTCCAATACATTATACTAAACAAATCCGAGCTCTAACTTAGCCGAAAAGATGCGTCCCGTACCACATAAAACGGAATTTAGTTTTTAGATAGTATTTTCAGTATTAAATTTAAAATGTAACTTATCTTGATCGAAAAGTTTCTTGTTTGTCTCATAGGCGTTACATATTCCCTGGTAAATTTTTCACCAATAATTTAGAAAGAACATAATATCGCTACAGGTGATGTCGAATCGACAGTTCAGTGGGGCTATGCCGCTTCTGCTGCAGTATAAACTAGATTAGGATCAAGTTGGATAGGATTAACAGGCTAGTACTAACTAAAGCATCTACAATTCTCTGATGCTAACCAGCCAGCCTGTAAAGAGGTTTATTGTCAATATAAAGGCTATCAAAAAAACAATTTACTTATCCCCTTCCTTGGTTTTTAGAAATTCTTAGTCGGGTCAATAAGGTCAGGAATTTATTATCGTTTGAATTGAAAGGTGCTTTCCCTGAGGTCTGAGAGCTAAAGAAAAAATTGGAATTTCTTGTTCCAGCTGGTGAGTGTCAAGTTCGTGTTATGTGCTTTGGCAGCACAAATTGAGAACTACAAGTTATATTATTATTCTATAATATTATTACTAAAAAGTGAATGCTATTTCATAAAAACTATTACGTTCTTGTGAGCCATCTCTTTAAAATCATCTCGCAGTCGCAGAGAACGTGCTCGGCATCTTCGTCATCCATACAGAAGCACCTGGTGTAGGTATCGAGCTTATTCATTTTCTTGAGATGATATCTAAGTGGTCAATGCCCAGTAAGTTAGATTGTTATGAGCCGTAGTTTCTTCCTGTTGAGTATGAGGAAGATTTTAGCCTTCTATTGCGAATACGTTTGTTTCAGCCCTGGGGTGTTTTCCCAGTGTATCAATTCAATGATTTCCCCCAAAAGACTAACTTGTGCCAAAAGGTTGCGTGAATCTCTACCTAGAATGGTCGGTGAGGACCTAAGTGTTTTACGTATGAACTAGGTTTAGAGTTATGCCAGTTTACCAATACATACTTATATATCACAGGCATGTAAATGCGATCGGTCCAAAAAGTTAGCTTCGAAATATTTGCTTTTTAAACTTCACGTTGAAATTGCAATCTAGAAAATAAATTATAATTCGTTTAAGCTCAAATTCGGCAATAGAAAACATACCTAGATGAATACCCGTAATTGAAGCCCTCCCTCTATTTTGAAAGTTTTCAAGTTAAAATGTGCTTTGCCGTGTAAAAGTGGGTATTACCAATTGCGTAGGTTTGCGGATCCTAAAGAATTCAGTGTATTAAAAGCGTCTGGGACTGACAGTTTCCCATATACGTGTGTTACAAGTTTGCAAAACTGCTCAATTCTGCCCACTTTCAGTCATCTACAGTTATTACAAGAACGTCATATACAAAGTCTCAGCTAACTTGATCAACATCCTCTCTGTCCAAATACTCGTATATGATGAAAAACTGTGTACTGTGTATACACAATTTCAGTTCGTATTACCAAAGTGTGAGCAAACTTAATAAACGATTTATACTCTAGACAGACTGTGCCCATAATGACTTAATTTGAAATTCAGTCATTTCAAGGAATTGAAGAGGTGACAGACTATAGAAGAAAATTATGTCATTTGGAATATCATTGACAGTTCCTCAATGTGAGTAAAGATCATGGCAGAGTTCAATAATTTATTTAAATCCTATCAAGAAAATTTGCGAGTATTTATTGTAGCAAAGAATTTAGTAGAATACAATTTTTATTGTTGATAGGGATCAAAAAGAGAAGAAAGCGACAAAGAAATTTCTTTTGTTATCAGCTGATGGCTGTCACTGCTAACTTTATTGAAAAAACTTTCCACTTTCCAATAAATTCAGCTCATTTTAATGACGGTAGGTTACACTTTTACTGCGATTTCACTAAATGGAGTAAAATTTGGTCGATTTGAAAATGAAGCGAAATGTTGAAAATGGGTCCTTGATGGACTTCATTTCTGTGACACACTGCACTTTTGACTCCATTTAATTCAAAATTTAGTCATTATGGAGATAGTCTGTCTACGGTATTAGAGTGTAATTAGGTTTAATTACGCTTCACTTAAATACAAAGTGATCTCTCGATTTAGGCGATGATAGGTTCCTGAAAAATCTTGCGAAAATAAATTTACAAGTTTTTAGAAAAATGATTTTGGAACGAAAATAACTCATCATAAATGCACGAAATTTTGCATTTATTTATATGTGTGTACATATACAATCAGCGGATATAATATTAATAAGTATAAAAAACAAACACAACAGAGAAATTAATGAGCATCTTTTTCTAAAGACTGATAGGATTTCGACGATTTTTTGATTATAATGAAAACTGCCTGTACATTTCCATAACGCTTGTAGAGTATTTCTTTTCTCTGAAAGTATATGCTTTAGGAAGGCTTAGACTTGAAGGTTTCTTGAAAATAATATCTAACGTTTGATCTGAAGACTTTTCTTTTTTAAACCAGCTGATAGCATTTGTTCGCTTGTTTAATTAGTCTATTCACCTAAGAGCTTCTATTATGATCAGGTTTGTTTTTTTCAACATATAAATCAAGTAACCATACATTATGTTGAGTTCACATGGCATTGCATATAGAATCAGCACGCGAGATGGAAGACATTCTTGTCCATCAGTGTTGTCATCTTCATTGTAATTCTCCCTGCTTAGTTCAAAGAGATCTTCATTCGTAAGTTCAGGTACGCGAGGATCTAGTAATTTGACGTTGGTGTTCGCAGCTACGCTTTGGAAGCCCAATTCCTCTTATACCAGGCTTTTATCACCATTGTACATCGATGTATATACGATGTCGCGTAAAACTGGGAAAAATACGAAAATCCCGTAAATCAAGCTCGAATATACCGAAGGATTCCGTTGAATTATTTTTTTGCAATTGATTCAAACAAATTAAAATAATTGTTCCTCAGTTTCTGCCCTACAATTTAAAAAGAAATTCCCTTTCGATACTGTCAGTGAAGGAGTTTTGGACTACATATAAAATTCTTAGGAGAAGGACTTTGTTCACTTATGTTCAGAAGATTCGAATTTGCATATCTGAATGATTAGTAGTTCCTTAATAATAGAAAAAACAGCCTACATGGTATCCAGATAACCGCATTACAATAGACTTACTAAGGCACCTCTTGTATGCATTAATTTTAAGAATTTAAATTAAGCAATGAAATAACAAAAAAAAAATGTAATGAAAATATGAATATCAAAATGTATGAAAAATTAGTCTCTCTTTTCAAGGCGTTTTAATAAAAAAACTTTTTCATCGCAGACAAACAGCAGCTGTAGTTAAGCCCGGTGGGGCGAAACTTGATGATAATTCCATAGAATATGAACCCGTAGAAATAATGGATATTATCGTACATCCAAACTATAAGAGGAGGCAGGTTTACGATGACATCGCTCTATTAAGACTGAAAAAAGCACCAAAGTAAAATTTTAATTCTACTTATGATGTGAAAAAGATAGAAATATAAAGTTAATTTTTTTTGGGTAGTGGCAGACCAGCTTGCCTATGGACAAAAGATGAGATCAACTACAACACGGCTACAGCGATAGGATACGGCCAAACAGCTACCCGTAGATTTAATGCAGAAATTACCATTTTACAAGAGTTATAAATGTTTTTCATTTTAGGCCTAACGACATCCAATGATTTGTTTAAAGTCGACTTGCAGCTGTACTCGAGTCAGGTGTGTCAAGCATACTATACTCCCAGATTTAGGATAGAAAGAGGTTTGATAGACAGTCAGATTTGCGCTGGCGACTTTAATAAAGCGAAAGATACATGTCCGGTTCGTAGTAACTAATTAGAATAATTTTTTCAATTTTTTTTCAATAACGTCTCTTTTAGGGTGACTCTGGCGGACCTTTACTGGCAAGAACTACAGTAAATAAGACAGAGATTCCATTTATTTTGGGTGTAACATCCTTCGGTCCGGGATGCGCTGAAGGTATACCAGGTGTATACACAAAAGTATCCTCTTATCTTGATTGGATTGAACCGATTGTGTGGCCAGAAGGATAAAGATTTATACTGAAATGTTTTAATAAAAATTTTTGAGTTTTATTAAGAAATTCGTCATTGCGCAAAAGCATTTTTTCTCTTTGTTTTCCGAATAATTTCTAAACAAAATTAAATACAAAAAATTAAACTGTAAAATTAAAAATATTTTATCCATGACATTTTTTATATTGCTAGCAGAAAATAAAATTAATTAAGTGGGGGTCACTATTTTTGTCTAAGAATAAATGTCTACTTTTCTCCTTCACTTTTCATCGTCTTCTCCTTCCAAACGAATAGCTAAATGTTTTCCTTTCTTCCTTTGTGAAGTGCAGGCTCTTCCTTGTAGATGAAATCTTTTTTCTGAGTTTGTTGCAAAAGCATCTTCTCCTCAAACTAAAATACTGTCTCAAGTAACCACTTGTTCAGCCGCTCATCTCCTCTTTACATATTCTCTAATCCACTTTTCTGTCTTTGGAATCATTTCTGTAATTAAGTGGTTATTTAACATCAGCTAGTCTTGAACGAGTAAGGATATCTATTTGTGCTGTTGTTGTATGCAAATGTCAAAAAATACGATCAAATGGATATGCAATATTTTATTTTATTATTACTTTATTGGAGTTAGGCAGGAATTATTGTTATTAGTCGTTTGAATTAAGTATTATGTCCTTCTAGTTTTATTTTCCATTATTTGAAGCTTGTGTGTGCAATAAATGAATAAATTTGATATATTCGAGATGATTTGTTTTTATGGTAGACACTGTGGATTGAATGGCGTAGCCCAAATCTAAACTTTATAATTATAATATTCTCTATATAAAATTTTCAGTCAGAATTTTCTACCACCCTAGTAATCAAGTCAACGGACGTTCATCAGATATTGTTAGCGAATTTTCCAAACAATGAGTTCCTTGGAATATTCCCAAGAATATCAAAAGAACTTAATGGGAATGTCACGGGGCAAAAGTTACGCTATCCGAGGAAAGTATGCCGTTATTATTCCAAAGATTTTTTTCAGAAATCCTCGGAACAATGTCTTTGGAAATCAAGCGGATATGTTCCATAAATACTTCTCGTAAGTTTGTTAGAATATTCTGCAGAATTATTCCACAGAATTTCGCCAGAAATTGTAAGAACAATTCCTTTGGAATGTCTTCCACGGATACTCTGTGGACGTTTGTTCGAATATTCTGCCGAATTATTCACTGAATTTCTTCGGAAATTATAAAAAACAATTTCCTTGGAAATTTTGGAATTTAGCATTTTCATTCTTTTTCTCCATGGTACAATAAAAAAAAAAAAATTTTAAATTTATTTTTGTTAACCAAAATGAATTTTTTTTTAAAGCAATTCCTTAGAAACAAAAAAACAATTCAATTAAAAAAATTAAATAAAAAAATATTTTAAATTTATTTTTGTTAACCAAAATGAAATTTTTTTAAAGCAATTCAATTAAAAAAAAAAAAAATAAAAAAAAAATTAAAATTATTCGTAGCTGGCTGTTTTTGCTCCAGTTTCTCGGCGAACGAAATAGTTATTATTTTTAAAACTAATAAAATAGCTAAATTTATATTTTACTTTAGTCGTCTTCTATTGACTTCTTTCCTAACGGAGTCTTATATATATATACATAATTTCTACTTGGTTTATCCATATGCCGCCAGGCAAAAAAGGGTGAACAGTCACCTAATTTCAAAGTGCAATGAGAAATCTTGCCACCATATAATTCACATTTACTTTTTATAAAAAGTATTTATATGGGCAGTTGGTGTGACCTCTATCATTGAACTTCTATGGTAGACGATCCGAGATAACCATTAGATTAGATTAGATTTGTGAAGGGGTGTATAGGCGTAAGCCTCGCAATCACTGCGACCTGAAAGATCTATTGTGAGTCCCCGTTGAATTTGCTGCATTTATAGGTTTAGACTGTTAATAAAGTCTAGAACCATTCTGGGATTGAGGTTCCATACGTAACTTGGTGGAGGAAAAGCATGTTCAAGGTGGAGTAATCTCCCCCTGGCCAATGCTTCGCAGTTGCAGAGAAAGTGCTCCGAGGTTTCTTGAGCATCCTGATAGAAGCGGCAGGATGAAGGCTCAGCCAAACCCAGCTTGTTTAGGTGATACCTCAAGGGGCAACGGCCTGAGAAGAGCTCAGTGATCATTTTGAGCTCTGTTCTTCTAAGGAGTAGGAGTTCTTTTGTTTTTCCGCCAGAGGTGTCGATAAACTCTTTTGCCTGATGAAGTCCTTGTAGCCTTTCCCAATACAGGGATTTTTGTTTATTCTCCCAGTTATTTAGGGAAGCTCTGAGGTAACACTTTGATGTGCCACAAAATAGCTCTGGTCCGACAAACTGAGTTTCCGCTCCTCTTTTGGCTAGGCCATCCGCAATTTCATTGCCTTTCTGGCCCTCATGTCCAGGTACCCACATGAGGATAACTGTGTTTCTCCTTGATAGATTTTTGAGGGTTTGTAGCATTCCCAGACTATCCCTGACTTGACAGTGTAGGACTTTAAGGCCTTGAGGGTAGCTTGACTGTCCGAGGGGATATTAATGGTTGAGCCATTTATGGCTCTTTTAATGCAGGTATTGGCACATTCTTCAATGGCTAATACCTCGGCTTGGAATATGGTAGGGGTAGAGCCTAGAGCCTTTGATATATGGCATCTGGGGCCGTATACGCCCAATCCGACCCCACTGTTTGTTTTTGAGCCCTCTGTATACCACACCATCGATCCTTGTTGGAAGGACGGTTTGTGGAGCGCCATTGTTGTCGGTCTCCTAGAACCACTTGGAATGGTTATATCAGATATTGTCGTCACTTGCTCGAAGCATATCTGTTTTAAGATACTTAAATGACCAACCAGATCGCCTGGCTTTAACTATTTCTCCGTTTGTATTCTTATAGCACTGAAAATCGCTTCCTTTTTCACCTGCAAATGCAGGGGTGCAAGGTTTAATAAGGCTTCCATGGCTGCTGTAGGACAGGTTCTCATGGTACCAGTTATTCCTAGATAGGCAAGCCACTGAGTTTTTTGAAGCAGAGCCCCAGCTGTCTATTGAATAGTTTTTGGCCACCATGCGAGGGCCGCGTAGGTGACCATGGGTCTAACAACCTGAGATAACCATTCCGATGAGACCTTTCTGATCGCTGGGTCGAAAAGTTCGATATAAAATCTCTTTTAGTTTATCTTCCAGATGCAAATAGAAATTGTTATCAAATAGTTTTAATACTCAAATAAGGAGTGTTATTCAGTTATTGCGTATTTTATTTAGTTTCTGTTATTTTTTATTTTTCTTATTTACTTTACTAAATGAAGTAAAATTTGTTCAAATGGACCTTTTAGGGATTCTCCGGTACAAACGAAAACCAAAAAGGTTTTTCTGTTATTTATGTGTTCACCCAATTATTTTATTTAGGGTGGCAAAATTTCAATGAAGAATTTTGTTTGCATTCTCCTATTTTCATTAAATTTTTTTTGTGTCACTCAATTCTTTTGTTTGGGATCTGTTAATGAGGTCGAGCCAAGTCTTGAAACTTTGAGGCCCTAAATCAAATGATTGTGTGATAGAATAAACAAAAAAAAATCCTTTTTTTTTTGCGTTTCGTTTGTACCGGAGAATACCAAAAAGGCCTAGTACTTGAACAAATATAAACTTTAGCCGATAAAAAAATCATAAAATTATATTCATTGCGAATGAAGAATGTAATTTTGAGTAGAAAAGCCAGAATATATCCAAGGCTAAATAAAGATGTTGAAGTAACAAAATATATCTTTTAACTTTTTTAATAAATTGTTTTGCCCCATATCATACAAGAAATGTAAAGTTTGGAAATCTAGGTTCAAGTTAATGAAATTCTAACGGAAATTTTCTTCTACTGAAACAAAAATAATTCAACATATAAATAGACGGAAACCAATTGAGTTTTTATGCAAATTAAAAAAAAAAATTTATCGAACAATTTATGTATAATAATAAAGGCCTCAACTTTGAATGCATTGATATCAAAACTACATTTTTGTATATGGGGCAAAACAGTATTCAGGATTGCCAAAAAACACGTGAATCACTTTATCTATTATTTCAGAAAAGAAATAAAAACTAACGCATTTGTTTATAATATTGGAAGAGACAAGCAAATCTTTTTCTATTTGGAAAATCTAAATATCCACCCTGAAAGTTGTGATGTAACTAAAATTCACCTATACGAGTATATTCAGTTTTGTAAATAAAACCATTTAGAGCAAAAAAATCTGTTTAATTTTGCAAATAGGAAAAAGACATCCTAGGAATATATTCAAATCTCAAATTACATGTTTTGCTTAATCGAACAAGGTTTACTGCACTAATCTGCAGCGTAAACTAATTTTAGTTCAATCAACTAAGTGCATCAAAGAATAGACCGGAAGCACCTAAGGTTAGCAATGTTGATTATATTAAATAAGTCGAGGAAAGTTGTAGGAAAATCGGGAATTTTATAAAGAGCCAAAGTATAATAAACCTGTGAACTGACGTAACAAATTAATGCTAATATAAACAGTTAAAATTATTATGTACTTGCAGCAGTAACCACCAGTTTCAACATGAGCCAGCTAAAAATTTTGAAAATTTAAAATCAACTCTGTGCTTGAAATATCTTCTATACAATCTTGCCATCTCTAGTATGGAGAGGCGAGAAGAAGAATGTCTTGCTATAAGACGATTTCAAGAAATAGTGAAAGGTGATGAGTACTTGTTAAGAAAATTTCCAGACTACTCCCGAAGAGGTAAAAGTTAAGTGAGTGACCGATGAACGTTACTGCAATTGATAATAAATTTTTCATTTAAAAATACATAATTCCTCAGCTCTATCGTCTTTGTAGGAGATTCCTTATTTCAATGGATTTCTTGAATTCTGGCGGTGAAGACCTCTGCACAGAGGTGCATAATGTTCATATCTTTACTGTGCTGAACATTATGAACCTCTCGAATTAGATAATAGACATTGCCTGTCTTATATAAACATTATTGGAACTGGTTTATGATATTCCTCCGGCTATGTACGATGGTTGTCTATAATAATTTTTTTGAATAAATGATTCAAAATTTAATTTCAGTTTCATTTAAGTGCGGGCTGTGATCGTAGTTTGTCCGAATAATTGCGTCTGCGGAGGTTAAAATTGTGGAAAAAATATGTTAGCGGGAATTGCTCTATTATTTTTTACTTCTTCGTTTTCTGCAGCTGGTAAGATTGTTCTATTCAGCTACTTTTGAAATAAGTTTGCAATGTGATTTTTCTTAACTATATATTTTCTCTGTTTTTTCTCCTTTAAACAGACAATGTGAATCAATATTCTTCTAATCAACAAGGATATGAATATGACCCTCAGCGCTGCCTGGGAGGTTACTGCTCTCAAAGGCTTCAATTTCCGGCATCATTTAGTGTTCCTGGTAATCAACAATACTTTCAAGGGCAAGACCCTACTTATAGGAATATTCAGCAAGGTTTGTGATTGTGAATAATATTTTCAGTTTTTATGCCTTAAATTAAAAAAAATTACTGGTTGTGCTACATAAGGTTGGAAATTACTAAGTATAATTAGACATGTCGACTAAAGCTACAGTTTGAAATAGCACAGCAAGAGATTTCTTGTATAAGAAATAAGTCGATGATCCATAGTGCATGGAACTCCTTAAAATTTTTCTTTATCAGGACTGGACCTGCAATAATGAATCTCTCCGCTTTGGGTGCACTATTCAAAAATATATGGAGCTTTGTTGATTTGGGCCCTCATCAGAATTTTAAAATTATCCGTGATTGGCGTTAAAAACAAAATCTTGAAAAATTCGTGTACTGGCAGGAGTTTATTTTTCATTTAACTCCTCTGTCGAAGTATTTAACATTTTTCTCATTTTTTCTATTATACCTTGGATTCTTTTGTTTTTTCGTTTAGCTGCAAATTTTTATAGACCATTTTCACTGTTGAAACTTGTAATCCTAAAGAGCTCTCAATAACAATACCTTTATCTCCTTCTATGAATTATGTTACTTCAACGATTTATGCAGTAGTGGTTATGGCCTGTATTTACCAATAGGTGTAAGGCCCGGGATAGGGGCCGATAATTTTGAGGTTCAGAAAGTAAGAAATTTAACATAGCTTTTGAAATTTGAATAGAAAATTGTTTTCAATGAAAAACTGAAAAAAATCGTAAAATCGTTTAATATAAATTTGTCGGTTTATAGTGTGTATTCTGTGGTGATATCGTGTTATCGTGTTATCTTTGCATCTGCAAGCGAAACTAAGGCTTTGATTATTAAACGTCTGACGTACATATTTATAGCTAAGCAACTATTCGTTCCAAATATATAAATAATTTGTAGGGCTTCTGAGAAAATTAGGCAATGTTCGATAATTTTTAAAATAAGCTGGCAATAGCCCCAGAAGTCACAGCAGTACAAGAAAAATGTTTTTATCGCAAAGGAGGAGAACTACTTGTGAAGTTTTTGTTATTATTTTTTTCTTGTTGCATTGGTATTCTTAGTCGATTTCCAGCAAACTAAATTCTCCGAATTCCGTATTAAATTACGCGGGCATTTCAGATGTTCTTTACGAATTTTGATCTTGATTCTTATAGAAGCCTGAAAGAAATCTGTATGAAGTGGTTGACACGATGCCACAAATAAAAGTTTGTACTATGTCGGTAAAACGGGCAGGATTGTTTTTAAATGAAAAATAATATTTTTTTACAACGTCAAAAGTTTACTTCAAAACAAATTTACTGGTTTTGTGAACAAACAGAGAAAATAAAAGCTAATATACATCTGTGGGTGTTCATTACTCAGTATTATTATTAGCTATATGGTGTTATTTTTGCACCATTGGCTCACAATTGCTTCTCTGATTGGTGTTCGCCTTTAGTTGTGCGCTGTGTATAATCTTAATGGGTAATTTTTGGGATTCGTGCGTCCAGGTAAGAAACATAGCTACTATTTTTAATGGTGATCAACCTGGTTTACCTCGGAGCGTAAAACTTAAAATAGGCGCTTTAATGGAGTTGTTTGCTTGTATGAACGTGTATGTAGGTCTTATAATCGAAGTGTATATTCAGTGCATAACACTCGTTTTCATGCCCCATGTGCAGTCAAAGGTTCTCATACATTGAGCAAATATCTTAATAGCCGCTTTTTCCTCAACATGCATTACCCATGTCAGCATTGGTAGAATCAAGTGCCCGAGTTTACATCTGCTGGAGAAGAGCACTAAGCTGGTGTTCGTAGGAATCACCGTCATATCATGACAGGTGCACCAGTCCAAGGTATATAGAATACAAGGTATTCCCATTACGAACCATCTTCCCATATAAGGTGACGTAATATTGTGAAATGTATATGAAAGTACGGTACATAGAACACAATACTCTTTCTCCCTCTCTGTCTTTTCTATAAAAATGTATAATCGTTAGTCAAAGATTTACGTCACAGATTATCAGGTGCAATGTGTCAAAAATTTAATGGGAATACCTTGTCTTCTATATACCTTGCACCGGTCCTCAACAGTATTGAGACCTCATTGCTTGAAGATACAGGCAGCAGCCATGCTGTTCCTGGTAATGAGTATAGAGATATCAACCGCATATGCTTCACATGAGAGTCACACATTTTTCAGCGCTTTGATGACTGAGGCAACCAACTTATCCCAGAGTACCAGGAAGAGCACGCCACCCTGCGAACAATCTCTCTCCACCAGCACACTGAGACACGTTCGATTACCCAATTTCACGGTTAAGTTTCGTCGCCTTAGTTTTTGGTCGATCCATCGCAAGTCATACTGCTGTCAACTTCATGACGACAAGCTGGCTCACACAGAGAATCGGGTTGGCAATGTCTAAGGCACCCTCGATGCCCAGAAATGCTCGCAAGGTAAGCAGTCCACGATCCAGTCCCCGTTCAACCATTGAATGGAGCGTTGATTCAGTTGCTCTACCTCTTCGGTAAGCGTACTGTGAGGTGTTTAAGGGCAAAGCTTTTTGAGCTACTCCCTAATCCAAGTATTTCAAAAGAAATGAGGTGGGGCTTATGTTTTGGAAGCTCTCTGGGTCCATATATTCGGTTAATGAATTTCTCAAGGAATGGTAGTCTTAATAATTCTGGCCAATTTGTGTCGATAAAATTTATCACAGGCCCCTTGATATGAAATTCATCCTCATCCAAAAATTTAGTTTTCAAGACTTCTGAGAGAAGCAACTCAAAACCTTACATCTTCTGGTATACCTCCACCATATTTGGTAACACCGCGTTCCTCCAATCGAAATTTCTTTAAAAATTGTGTCCTGTTGAGTAATAAATTCATTAATGAGGTGGATATCGGCAAAGTTCATCCATATAACATGTCTAAAAATGATGCGCTACAACGTAGAAAACTGTCACCTTCCTCCACACCTCAGAGACATAACCAAATGCGATTATTATGGCCCAATTTACGAAAGATTCTTGCAACAGCCAAGGGGCACATTCTGGTAAAATAATCAGCGATTGAGAAAACAATTGAATAATGATCTGTGGCCATCATTTATTTCTCTTATCAGCCCTACAGCTGGGAGCGATGGGCGCTTTAGTAGAGCAATCGACAATTACGATAATAATTAACTTCGCATGGTAATTGTTATGTAATTTGATATCTTGCTATGAAGTGACTCAGGTGTTGTAACCGGCAAGGTTGTATCGTTTGTTTACATATCCGCGTTGTGAGCAAAGTTTATTTCCAAATATGGGGGCATTAAAGACCAATGACTGGGCTAGTGAGTATCGATTAGTTATCAATCATCGCCGCATCAAGCTTCCGTTCGGTTCGGAATACTTGAAAGTCAGTTTTTTGCAATAAATAACGAGCTATATGTGTTCAAGTAATTCGGAAGTTTTATTCGTTGTGATTAATTATTTGGTTTTTATGGTGTAATTGCTTAGGGGTATGTCCTGAAAATGGGATCACTGTAAGGAGACAGCACTACGGTCTCAGTCTTAAGAAGGACTGAAACAATGGAAGCGAGGCTTTGAAAGTCGACAAAGTTGAAATTGAAAATTTCAAACAGTACAGGAAGGTAGCGCTGGAGTCCATGCGCAGTTCTTTCTCAAGTCTGGGAAATGCATCGAGAGCAGAATTTTTTACTTGTGCAAGATTATTTCTTTAGGCAGCGATTATGTAAGGTTAAATGAAGATACCAAAAACTGTTATATTTTCAGCTATGGTTGATCTTCTATTTTAGGTGCGATATCTGAACATAAAAGGCACTTTCATTATGATTTTCCTTCTCAACATTTCAGTTTCTAGAAGAGGTTATCGGTGCTAAACGTAAATCATAAAAGTATGAAGCAGGTTTCACTCGATTTTTTTCCTTAGTTTTCCCACCATTACAAACAATTTTGAATTTCGAAATAATATCGTTCAAGTATGGGCGAGGTATGTTGCAAGACATCTTTCCTATCGTTGGATTTATCTGCAAGGTAACTAATTAGGGATATGTTTTGTGGGTACGGAACAATTTGTTAATATAGCTACTTGAGGAAATTTTTGATCCTCAAATAATATAGTTTTTCGAAAAGAAAACAAGTTTTGAAGTTAAATCGTTAATTTCGTACTTATATATAAACTTTTTGAAAGCACATAGTAATACGAATAAAACAAGACCAAAATGGTCGTGCAATAAGTAAAACGAGCTGAATTCGAAAAAAATTAATATAATATTTTCAATTGCAAATCAGCTCATATTTTAGAGGTTTCAGCATTGCATACTCAAACTGGAACACATCGGAACAGCTTTGTTAACACATACAGATTCGCAAAGTCACTCAATATGTAATTTGTAAATTTTAATCAAAAATTGTACCCCTGCTCATTAATTTAATTTAATTTTTTGAAACTTATGTAAAAGTCCAATTATTTTATATTGATAACATTTATTTTGCCATATCTCGTTGTATTTTAACAAAAGCTAACTGTAAAATTATGGAGCTGGAATTGTATTTGTATAGCAGAATAATTTTTCTGGTGCATCTGGAGCTCGCTAGCTATGCATCCGGTAGACTCTAGCTAATCACTCAATCGGTTCTCATTGTGGAAAAGGCATTCAAAATTGTATTTCGAGAAGCGGTCGATTTCTTAAATAAAATATTAATGAGTTAGGTAGTTGTGTTCCAACGCTGCGTTTACCAGGTTTAAACAGCCAAAGGCTAAAGAGCAGCGATGGCCAAGCTGTTAGGTATAAGGGATGCGTTCTTCATAAAAGTCTCGAATTGAAGTTGGAAGCATTAAGAAATTTTCATATTTTTTATAAAAAGTCCAGTAGAATAGATTTACTACGCAGTGAATTATTTTGTTCGGAAGAATTCAGCAGATCTATTGCAATTTTATTTTAGTGTATCCGATCCTATCACGTAGTGCTTTCTACTCTGAACCTAAAGTATAATACAAAATGAAAAGAATATAATTTCTTAGAGAATTTTTGCCTCTTTACTCCTTAATATAGAGCAGCAGTTATGGCCATTTAAGTTACTGGGTAATGAAACTTAACTACTTAAATCTTATTTTGGAATTAGCATTTGGAATTTTAGTTTAAAAGTGGAGTATCCATACGACATGTATAATAGTAGCAGATATATAGAAACTGGACAACATTGCAACATGTGTTTGTTTGCTCCACAAGAGTGGAAAATGCTCCTAATAGGAGCAACACTTCACAATGAACAATCACGTACGAGAGAGAAGGGCACACCCGCGGATAAGCAATAAATATTTCCAATTAAGCGGTGAAATATTAAAAAATTACTTTATTCATAATTCGAAGAAAATAAAACTTTTACTTTATTTTACATGAAAGATTGAAATTTTGCTTTTATTATCAATTTTTTTGCATTATTTTTACTAAATAATTGCGTTGAGTGGCAACGACGAGCAGTTGACATTTCCATTTCTGCACTCACGATTTCCTGCTTAAATCTCTTTTGAAGTATTTCTTACTTATTTTACCTTATAAACCCATCAATATATCGAGCTCTTTTCGGTTGAAATATCAAAGAGAACTGATCACGTCCAATATTCGGAACCAACTGAAAACTGTTGGACGAAAGTAACAGATCCAGTCCACGTATCACACGGACATTAAAAGTATCTCAATTTATGAATGAATTCAGTCGGCATTTTTCGGCCGAAAACGGTGCATATATTCAGATTTCAATAATTTTAGTCATAATGCATAATAAATTATGATAATTAAACCTAAATCTAAATATGCACATTGATCTTGTGGGATAGCCGAGCATCTTTGTATTAAATACAGTTTCAGAGCTGTAATGAAATCTTTAAAGCCGAGATTGGGCTTTACTTTTCATGTCCAGTTCCGCCTTCATGTTTGTGAATAGATGTGTGCTTCTACATATACATGAAAGTGGCTTGTATGAATCTTGTCAGAGATGATTTCGAGTTGTCCTTGGTGTTGGGAAAGACTGAATAAAAGCTTCGAAGATTATTACAAAAGAGAAGAATGGTGGCATATTGTAAAATTTACTAAAATTGATTGATAGATACTATTTTGAAAGAAATAAAAAATTAACTGATCTTCGTCGAGGTCTGTTTAGTCATTGTAATCAGTGCCAAAGTTTTATATATAATAACATAATTATGTTTCTTCACCCAAAAATAAATTATACACATTTATTTTACCTACAACCTTTTCCAAAAACTTGTTAAACTGCCGAGGCATTCAGGTCAAGATCAGTCCTTTGATGCAAATACTCGTAACGGTGATAATTTGGAAAAAATCATTAATTAGGCCCATTTAAGCAATATTGAAACTGGTTTAAGATGCTCTTCCAGGGTCATATGAAATAAATGTTTTACTTCAATATTTCAAAATTTCAGTTTCACTTCGGTTCGGCTCTAGTCAAGAAATATTTATAATTTGTCCGAAAAATTTGTCACGCGAATTATGATAATACGAATTTTTCTATTATTTTTTACTGTTTTGATTTGTGTAGCTGGTAAGACTTATTTCTTACACCCGTTATATACTTCAGTGAGTACTTAAGAAATCGATTGTAGTCAATTGTTTGTATTTCAACAGGTAATGGAGGAGGATTCTTCTCCAATCAAGATGGATATGTATACCAAAAGCCTCTATTTCCCGCTTCACTTGGAGTACCTGAGTATCGACCACAATTCACCCAAAGACAACCATTCTTTCAAGGAAATACTCAACAAGGTTAGTGAACAAAAGTTGTACTTTATTCCTTTTTTAAATTTAGACTAAAATTTACTTCATAGTGCAATACTTTTTAACGTTCGAAAAAATCTTTTGTTTTATACACGAAAATGTGTTAGATATTTATTTAAGTTTAAAAATAATTGTTACGATTGCATGAAAATATCCTGATTAACAAAATTTAGGTTTTATGTGTTCAATGACTTAAAAAATATTAAGTGCGCCGCAACTTAAATATGTGTTCTTATTTGGTTGAGATAAGCTGTGCATTCTATTTTTAATTGTAATTGTAATAAATAGTTTTGCCACCAGATAATATTAGTTAAAAAGGTTTAAAATCCTCGGGAAAATCCGTCTGAAATAGAAAAAATTAAAAAATTAAAAAGAGGAATGTACATTTTTGAATTCCATGGAAGGCACCATTTCGGAATTTGGTTTAGTCCATAATCAGGCCGCAATAAAAACAGTAAAGATACTAAGCACGCCAAAACTAAATAAAGTAAATAAAATGAAAAATCGAAATTGGACATTAAAAAATAAAAAAAATTAATTAAAAATGTAAATGCCATAAAAGCGATACAAGCAAATATAATAACGAACAGCCTTTCCTATAAATGCGTTGTCTACTCTACATATATTTAAAGTGGATGAAACTGCATAAAATCGAGGAGCAAAACGGATAAAATCTAACTCCTCCGTACCAAAACACAGCCAATTCCAACAATTTAATAAAAAGTCAAAGCTTAAAAAAACCATAAGAGATTACTCATTTTATGGGCGTTAAATCAAATATAAACTTAATTCTAATGGGCAATACGTTAGAGAATACTGTTCTTCAGGTTAAACTTTTGTCGATAGTTAATTTAAAGAAAAAATAGGGGCAAGATTTATGTACAAAAAACCAGAAATCTTTTCCAAATAGTTTCTCGGGAAAACTTGCGCTTTCGGTGCAGTTTCATACCTCAACACCAGCCGCAATTTGATATTTTTGTTTTTCGTTATTTCCTTGTCTCGTGGCGAGCATATATGAGAGAACTTACTCTACCCTTTACATTAACATTACAAATGTAATATGCGTCTTCGATAATATTTTTCAATTGCATTCATAATTCGGACTTTTGGATACCTATCCATTTTTATAATATGAGCCTCCATGAAATTTATATCCCGTCACGTATTTTATTTATCAGAGTCTGCGCCAGTTCCCATATATAGTTAGAGCAAATTGCTTACTTGTGTTAAGGGTAATACATTTCAAGAGTGTTTAATTTTGTGGTTATACTGAAAATGGCTTGTAAAAGTGGCGGTTTTCTGCCATAAATAACGTCACGTTCAGGAGCGGCGGGTTTTGAATTATCAGTGAAGTGAGGTGCTACATCAGGATTTTAATAATATTTTTTTTTATGTACACGATGTCGAATATATTTGAATACAAAAAGATAGTGAGATATAAGAACAAGTATTTAATATTTTGCGAAGACTTTTATTGAAATTTAATGGTACATGGATAGTTAAAAACCTACAATAATTTTTTTTTTATAATATCTCCTCTTGCTTTTTTTATCACTATTAATCTCTTTTCGAAAGAGTTACAGCCTGGCATTTCCTCCTAAATGTTTAGATAACTTGCTTGAACTGCTCTAATCGATTGATTTTTCCGTCTTTGAGTTTCGCTACCATATAGCCCAAAGTAAAGAAATCCAAAGGTTTTAAATCTGGTCATCCTTCGGTGAAAAGTCGGTAAAGCTATCAGCACACCACCTGTGAACTACATTCGCGGTGAGCGAAGGCGGTCCGTCCTGTTGAAAGCAGTAATAATCATCTCCAAGTAACTTTTTGCAGCTTGGAAAGACAACTGCTTCAAGAATAAAAACAAGGAAAGTTTGCCTCTTCTACAAAAACCGCCGCAAACCATGACTGACGATGGATTTTGATATCTGGGCACATAGAGTTCATTTTCGGAAATGTCCTCCACTCTGACTGCCCATAGACGATCATGTGGTTGTGGTTGCTCCAGAATGAATAGTTTTTCATCGGAAAACATGCACTCTTGCTTCTCTTGCAGTTCTTTTTCGTTGGATGAGGCTAAAACTCGTTTCTGTTCTTTGTAAGAGTTTGCTCCTAGATCCTTGGTGAGTATTATTTGTGCTGATGACTTTGAGATTCCCATTTTCGTAGCTATTTTTCTCACCGTACGACCTTTTTTTCCGCGAATCTGCTCTCTTACGATCTTAATGCGTTGCCTACTGTATCGATAAGATTAGGGAAAGCTCCACCTTGGAAAACTAAGATTAGGTTTTTTTCCCTAAAATGTAGGTAGTTTTTTCTCCCTCAAATGTATGGAAGTTTTATTTTCTAACCCTTCCACTTTTTCGTTGACCTCCATGGACTTCCTTTTTTGTACGTTGAATTTCACGTTCATGTGTTTTCTTTGCTATTTGTTCAGCTTTCTCTTGTTTAATTTTCTTACTTTCTGCCCTTCTCTGTAAGTTTTCCGCCTTTAATTTTTCTTGAGCTCTTGTCTTCTCAATCTTAGCTTCTTCCGCTTTTTGAAAGATAATGAAAGTTTGCCTTTCCACATTCTTTGTACCTAAACGAGTAGGTGTTTGTGGAACATACAAAAAATTTATTATTTCCAACTGCGCTTCATCAGCAATAGCTATGGGGACGTCGTTAATGTCAAATGCAATATCGACCTATAAAAACCACTTTCGCATTTGAAAAATTCGAAAATGAAACGATTTTTATCAACTAACCTCCCGCGAAAAATCAACATTGCCATCCGTATTCGAGAGTAATTCTGAAAGGATATTTGTTTACCATTTTCTGTTGTTTCAAAGTTCTCTTCTTTATCATATTCGAAAAGAATACTCTGTACTCTGTACTACTGTACTTTGTAAGTCCTGCTCCCTTCGGATATTTTCATCAATCAGCTGAAAAAAAATTATTTTTAACAAATAAAAAAATAAACCAGCGAATTTGAAAAAAAAATCTTCAGTTCCTTCACGCAGAGCCATAACGATTCGTTTATCGCCTGAAGGTCGATGCAAACTTACCGGCATAGTACGAATCGGAAAAGTCAAGCATCGACCGGCAACGGCATTTTCCGTGCACGGATAACGACATAAAACGGAACGTAAACTTTCAATTAAGGCAGGTATCGAGACAAAACTATAGAAAAGTGATAGCCCCATGTTAACTTTGCAACTAGACCAGCAACCGACAAATGCCGGTCTGTTTTCTAGCCACCGATACCGACTGGCAATGAAGTTTCCGTTACATGCCGGTATCTGCAGGTGTCGGTTGATGTGAGTTAGCTAACTTGGTTTCATATAGAAATATTTTGCTTGCCTGTGCCGGTAAGTGTACATCGACCTTGAGGCTTTGCCTTTCTATTTCTCACAATATTAATAGATAGAGACTCTCCAACAAAAACAGTTTCTTCAATCGGATCGATGTGCGTTTGAGTTTTGCATAATATGATGTGCATTAGTGAAAATATATTTTGCAAATGGTTTATGAACTTTTCTACCATAACACCACCATCTAAAACATAGAGAAGATCACGAAAAAATTCTAGATTTATCTGGAAAATGAGCTGAAACCTGAAATAAGTACGAAACGATTACATAAGAGTCACCTGTTGCAAGAAACCTCCACGTTATGGTGAGTTGTTCCTCCATAAGAACGCAATGCCTACAATTTGTTTCTTGTTTCCTCACGTATAGATCGACTGATTTGACAAAGTATTCAAAATCTATTGCTGAAATTCTAGCAATTCCAAATGCAGAAAGGGTTAGATTTTGTAAAAATGTTCGCTTCTCCTTTCATATTTCTCGATTTCAAATATGGGCCCATGTAACAACGTGGTCGATTATGTTTTACTTTTGTTAAACTTGAGAGTACAGTAAATGAAGCGTACGAAATTCTAAGTCACGATCGGAAGACATATGTAGTTTCTTTTATTTTGATTAACTTTGTAATAATTAAAATTTACAAGAGCATTATACATACAGGAAATATTAAAATAAAAATAAATCACATCAGATAATCATGGCCTCAATTAAATGAGTGAAAACATAAAACCTGTGCAAAAACATAAAGATTTTATTAAACCACGTGAATCCACTAAAAAAACCGTCAAAAAAGCTGAACGCGCTGTGTGCTTCAAGTTTCCATTTATATTTGGTTTTCAGAAACAACTGCGAACCTGAAGTTTATTTTAATCTGTTTGTGTATGAACCATGAAAAACCTTGGTGGATACATGCCTTTAAAGATTCGCAAGTGACCACTGTTAAGCTCATGATTAGTTCATTAAATCTTTACATTCGAAAAATTCTCGCTCGCGGCAAGGCGAATCGTCTCGTATTTAATGTTTAGCGACGCGTCTGTGTCAGCTCGATTATTTCCAAACTCTAGTCCAACCACCATGTAAACTATGTAGGTAAGGCGCTTTTCAAAATTCACCGCTAGTAATACTTTGTTGAACGTAGAAAACCGTAGATAAGCGTTGAATAATGTGTAGGAAAATAAAAAAAAACTATGTGAAAATTTATCGTCTTTTGAATGTCAGCAAGAGAACAATTACTATTCCATTTTACGTAAAAAAGCTAAATAAAAAAAAAGAAAAAGAACTAAACTAGATACAGACAGCTCAACAAATTCTCAGTGGATTATCTCGCCAACGCAACTTTATTTTAATGCTCTTGTAGATAAAATAAATTCTGTTTCAGCCGACACTCAAATCTAGGTCTTGCAGTACGGGCGAGTGCTCCTTGCCGAAACTACCGTACACGCTGACAAGAACGACTACTCAACTGCAGCCATCGAGAATGCCAGAGTCACCTATCGTCGATTCAGCCAGGTTAACCATGTCAAAATGACTAATTTTTCAGTATCACTGCCCTTCCTGAGGCGCCCTCAAGACCATATAGTCAGTCAACTCTTAATGCCCGTCCGAGTTGTTATTAGGATATCCTGTAACATAAACCACGTCTTAGTATTCTAAACTGACGCACATGGCCATATTCATATAGCTGTTTCAAATAACCTTTCTTATATGTAAAGAAACCATTGCCCTCTCTCCTCACCACTACTTGGGCGTGTCCTGTACTAGTCAATATCCAGACATCTCCAAATCAATGATAATACTCCGTTGACTGAAGTTAAGCCAGTATTGCGGGAATTAGACTTTACCTATGTTAGGCCGCTGCTAGAGCCGACATTCTTAAATGACATCTCCCTCCACCATTAAACTCAAGACAGCATTACAGGTTTCAGCCTTAGATAGTGGCTGAGCCGCTTTTTAAGGTGTCGTTATCAAACAACCAGTCGCCGAACAAATATCAGCTCGCAACACGGAGCTCATGTCAAGATATACATAGTATATAGCGGAAAAGACATCTCATACATGCTTCAATCATCCTCCCTGAAGGTGGTTAGCTGTGGTGTTCGTTTTAAGAACAATAGCCGTACACGCCAGATTAACGAACATTCAAGACTCAGCAAAAGGTGATTACCTCGACAGTTAGCTGTTGTTGCCATTTTCCCCACAGAAAATGTATCTAAAATCCTATACAGTTTGTTATCCCTAAATGGTTCTCCAAATCTTGCCTAACTTCATTAAGTTGATAGCGTAGCCATCTCCACCTTATCCTCCTTTAATATCCGATGCATGACAAATTCTAGATTGACTATATCTGCACAATTCCCACTGATATTCAATAAAAGTGTATTGACCAAATTTTCCATTAATCAATCAGCATTAATTCTTTATAGACGCCTACTAATGTTTTTTTTTTACCATAGGTAATGGATTAGGAGATTACTCTAATCCACAACGATATATTAATCAACATCAACAGTATGTAAATCAACCTCAACCATATGTGAATCAACCTCAGCAATATGTAAATCAACCTCAACAATATCTAAATCATCCTCAACAATATGTAAATCAACCTCAACCATATGTAAATCATCCTCAGCAATATGTAAACCATCCTCAACAATATGTAAATCAACCTCAACAATACATAAATCAACCCCAACAATATATAAATCAACCTCAACAATATGTAAATCAACCTCGACCAGAAGATCCATCTGGCTATTTTTACAATAAACCTACATCGCCTACTCCTACTTCTACTCCTACTCCATTGTTGCCACCCACATTGCCCCCACCGCAATATCTCCTTGCTGCAAGCTATTCTACCTCAGGATCTAATAGGGTTAGTGAAAGATGTAAGTGAATTTCAGTTATTTGAATTTATTTAATTATTTCTTTAATTTTAATTAATTCGTTTATTTTAAAAGACTGCTATTCTGATTATGTGCCAGACCCCCAGGTTTTTGCCATAATGGGTGGAGATTTGACTAAAATTGGAGAATTTCCATATATGGTATGTACTTTCTTTTATTTTCTAATAGCACATAATAGAAATAATACTTATATGTATGTATAATATTTTTAAGTACATTATATTAATTATTTAAAATTATTTAAATCAAGGGAGTGAGTAGAGCTTTACAATTCTTTACTCGGTACCAGTCACAAAAATCAGAGGTCTCTAATTTACATACTTAATTGGTTCCAGAAAATATCACGTAAGTCGATCAGTGGGAATAAAATCGTTATCCTTCCTAAAAAGGTAGCTGTTAATGTTAAAAACGTCTCAACGGATATGAATAAATTTGCACAAATAACTTTAATTGCCTGCTCTCGAACCCTTACGCTGGTGTTTCTAACCTAATCATTGTAAGACATTGTTGATTGTAAATAAGTTACCTGAAAACATAGTACACCTTAATCCCCTCTTTTCTTCAGGAAGTAATCAAAGAAACTCCACTTTTATATAAATGGATTGTATGAAGGGGGTCGTAATGAGGAGGATCTAAGTTATCCCTACGACTATTTGCTACACTTCGTTTGAAGGTCAGACTGTAAGCAAAAAAAATACTTTAATAATATTTCCCTTGAGGTAAAATTTATTGCCACAGTTTTTAAAACGTTAAAGAAATAGCACTAGGCTATAACGTTTCTAATTTTTCTTTTAATATACAGGGTGTCCCGTAAATAGTGTGAAGCCCGGAAGCTATGGATAGGTCATACGTAGACGAGCAATAAATTGTATGGATGGTGGCCGGGGGGAAATCCTCACGGTGTTCGAGGTAACAGGACCTAAATATATTTGGGTATGTTTTCATAGATCACCCTGTAACCTCTCCACGTTACACCCTATGACGATAATTTAAACTTTGGTAGATAGATAATCATCGTTCAACCTTTCCAGCGGGCTATACATTTTTCCCATTCTCCCCAACGTTTTGAAATTATGGCTCAAAAAAGTTAAAATTTCAGATCTTTTTTTTTTATAAATAACTACAATTTTTATCAAAAAACACGTCATCAATTGAATTTAAGAAGCCCAAAAGCTTAGCTTTAAAATAACCTCTTACACTGTGTACCCGAAATGTGACCCTTTCTGCGTTTTTTGCTCTTTTTCTTAAATTCAATATGAAAAACTGGTCTTTATGACGTATGTTTCGATAAAAATAGATTAAATAAATGAAACGAGTTAAAATTTCGAAATTTTAGATTTGTTGAGCCTTAACTTCAAAATGGAGGGGAGGAGGGGAAAAATTATGGACCGCTAGAAAGTTTATCTCCCAAAGTTTAAGTTTAAGAAATGTGGGTAAATTACAAGCTGATAGGCGAAAACAGACCCAAATACCATTAAGTCCCGTTAACTTGGAAAAGTGAGGACTTCCCCCAACCACCCATGCAATTTTTTGCTCGTCTAAGCATGACCTATCCATTGCTGCCGGGTTTCACATAACGTACGGAACCCTCTGTATATAACAGAAACAGATAAATATACGAAAGTTTAAGATGGTTTAAGATAATGTGCGATCAGAAGGTTTCTTCTTTTTTTAATGGCAGCCGAATATATCTTTTACCTAAAGAAAGTGGAAGCTAACGGTTTGATTATTTTACACAGCAATTCGGATTATTAAAAATGTCCCCCTTCAAAATGTTACGATTTCGCTACTGCCATGACGAAACGAATACAAACACAGAACACTAATACATTGCGCGTGTTGCTTAAGTTTTCACCCAAAACCCCTCAAGAATACATTTAATTAGACACGGACATTTATTCATTTTAAGTGAAGAATAAGGTCCGTGAACATTATTCTCTTGGTCACACCTTAAATTATATCACTTATCAGATAAACACTAGACATTTTAGCACGTGTCACTAAACAGATAAATTATTTTTGTTTTGAACATTACCAGTAAGTGATGAGTCATTGGAATCGTACACAGAGAAACGAATGAATCTCGCAGAAAATTCGAAACATGGGCGCACGTAGTCTCCTTTCATTGTATTTCCGCAATTAGAGAAATTGAGAAATCTCGCGCAAAAAGCGGAATTGTCGTGCTGAGCTCTCTAGTTTCCTCTCATTCGTAATAGAATTAGAGAAACGCAGGAATGTCGGGAGAGGCTCGAAATTCTCATTTCTTGCACAACTTCGAGATTAATTCGAGAAGCGAGCTCGTCGCTAAATTGTTTGCAGGGTCCCAAGCTATGAAACAAAAATCTATATGTGTGCGTTGGAAGTCCGTTCTCTAAAATGTTCTATATTGATAGTTATGGAAAAGTGCCAAATATTGACTTTATATATGCTATAGAGCCTAAACTACTATCCATACAGGAAAATGGTGTAGTAGTAATTTACAGCTTGGTTTCTTACCTTTCCAAAGGCTACACTTACTATATACCTTACTTAACAAAATAAAAAAAAAGTTTTGAATACAAAGTAACCTTACCATTTTACGCTCAATACCTCTCAGCTGAGAGTGATAAAATAATTTTGTTAGGAAAGGTATGAACATTTTATTACGGTTCGGAAGATAAGAAAACAAGCTTAAGATTATCAGAACATAATTTTTCTGAATGAATAGTAGTTTAGGGCGGAGGAGCTATTAAAATCAAACTTTTGTCCGATGGGGCTTGCATGTGGTAGAGGGGAATACGTTTCTTGGCTTGTGAAGTATTCTCGAGGTTTTTGACCTTGCCCAAATTCCTCTCATGTATTCTACACGAACTGTCAAAAGTCGGCTGTACCAGACCCCGGGAGCGCTCATAGTATGTTTTCGCCTTTACAAACTAGAATTTAATGATAGACCCCACAGGTGAAGGAGATTTTTTAACTATATTTGTAAACTTTTCTGGATTACGTTCAAAACAAAATCATCAAATTTTCCTGCTCCGAAATTGATTTATAAACGTTTTGGTGAACGAAATATCGACTAATCCAAAAGTAACACGAAGATTCGAAACAAACTCTGTCGTTTGGAACAAAACAGGATCCATCTATTTAACGACTGGGCCTAAGTCTGCGCATAAATCCACTGAAAATCGATCTCTACCATTTCTTAAAGAAAGGAAATATTCCTGAAATGAGTCTGCCTTCAATTGGCTCCGTAGTTTGGGAGTAATAAGGATAGGATGAAATATCTAGGAAAGAAAATCTAAGCAGGATATCACACATGGTATAGAAAACTAGGAGATAGAAATTTGCTAAAATAGCCAAACAGCTTGACAACAAGATGTTGAGGTCCATGTTCTTTGATAGACGGATTACAGGGACACACAAGCGAACTCGGAGACTCCCTCTTCCTCAATTAAAGATGCTCAACTTCTAGCATTATGAATGGTAATTGACTCTGGCTCGATGATCATAATCTAGTCCGTTGCATACACCTAGTTTATCTAGAGTTACACGAAATAGTACAGCTTGCATGCAACTTGCACTGCCATACTTCTTGCACGTATAATCCCTACTGCCATGCTCGCAGTTCAGCTTTCAGTGAACTTGCATGATGAAAAATCATGGCAGCTGAGATGATAGTTTTCAAGATGGTGGAAAGCAAATGCATGAGAGAAATTAATAAAGTTATACGGGAAAAATGAAATCTTCTGCGATCATTTGAATTACGTCATTTACCAACAACTTCTTCTTCCTTTTTTTGCCTGTTTTCCAACTCTGCTTCTTTCTTTATTGCTATAATTTCCAAAATATGCAAGACTTTACGTTTCAATGAATTTTTTTAGTTGATCTTGCATGCGAGATGATTAGACATCTAGACATCTAGACATCTTAGACATCTTTAAAATCGCATTTTGGATGCGAGGCTTGCATGAAAGCTGTACTATCTCATGTAACCCCCGGGTAACTTGCATCATATGGATGACCTTGGTTGACTACCAGCGCTATCGTCTCGAGCCAGAGTCGATGATAACAATTTGCTCTTATGGGGAACCTATTCAGGACAACCCAAAATGCTGATTGTGTGGGGGAGGAAAAAGATATAAATTTTCTCTGCGTAATTATCTTCAATGAATTATAGAAGGAAAGGCAAACGAGCCAGAAGATATCGATTGAGTCATGCAATTACAATAATAATAAAAGATATTTTTTGTCAAACTATTTGTTATTAGTGAGAAAAAAATTTAATAGTTAAATAAATATTACATATACTGGGGACTAAAACTTCCATAGAAGCTCTAGGTGGGTCAAATTGCTAGTTAACTAGTAGCACCTTGTTGGTCTGTAGATCATGTGATAAAAAGTTGTCCACGGTCAATGTGAGTCGCAAAACGAAACACGTATACTCTGATTTTTTTTATGAGCTATGGCAATTGACCTTCCAATCCGATGTTTATTTAGAGAGTCCCGCGTGGTAATATGACAGAACCAAGAAAGAAGTTGTGCACTTATAGTAACAACCACGTTCCGATTGATCGTAGAAGCGCTAGGATTGTACATAATGTAATGATTAAGTGGAGAAATTACTTTCGACGCGGCCAGACTGGTTATGTATAGGTGTCAACTTCTACGCGGGCAATAGTTCTGAACACAAATAATAATAGAAGAATTCCCCACAAAAACCCGTATTATCTTAAAGCATTTTGAGTATCGGGATACTGCAGTAACCTCAACCCTATTTACAAAAAATAAAAAAAATCAGTGAATAATATAATTTAAGGAATTATTTTTTTCTCTAGGCTGCAATAGGCTACAGGCGACAAGCAGGTGGATATGACTATCTGTGTGGAGGAACAACAATTTCTTCACTTTATGTACTCACTGCTGCTCACTGTAGAACTGCAGGAGGGTAAGTAATCAATAATTTAATTTTCTTAAAGATTTAGCGTTTTGCTAATGAATACGCTATGGAACAGCTATATAAGTTTTTACAATTTCGTGACTTAACAACAAAATATGGTATTTCAAACAGCTGATCTCACAAATGTGTAAACAGTGAACAAATTGCTATCGCCCATCACAAAGATCGATAGAGTAAAAGTGATTTTCCAAGCAACGTGGATTATTGAAGGTTGTAGTCATATGTAAATGAAAAAAGTGGAGAGAATTATTATTATCTAATTCATTTGCTATATGAGCCAATAAATCTGACCTTTTCTCCAATACATTACAATAACCAATCCCGAGCTCTAACTTAGCCGAAAAGATGCGTCCCGTACCACATAAAACGTAATTTCGTTTTTAGATGATATCTTCAGTATTAAATTTAAAATGTAACTTATCTTGATCGAAAGGTTTCTTGTTTGTCTCATAAGCGTTGGAAATCCCCTGGTAAACCATCCACCAATAATTTAGGTGATGTCGGGACAATAAGGCATTGACAGCCGCTATTACTAAAAATTTACCTATCCCCTTCCTTGTATTTTAGAAATTCGTAGTCGGGTTAATAAAGTCAGGAATTTATTATCCTTTATTTACATCCTCTATTGCGAATACGCTTGTTTGAGCTCCAGTGTTCTCCCAGTGTATCAGTTTAACTCTATCCTCCAAAAGCCTTATTTGTGTCGGAAGATGGCTCTTTGAGTGGTCAAAAACATGGCCGGATCAATATAGAAAGATTTTGCTCCTTTCTTTGCAGGGAGGTCCGCAATCTCCTTGAAACCTTCACGTCGTTGTATCCAAATCAGTGTGACCGGCCAATGTGACAATACCAAACAAACTTCAATTGAAAGGTGAACAAATTAATTGCTACAACGCTTGCCTGTTAGTTATACATATATGTTTTTGCTCCTCGCATATTCTATGGCGTGGATCTCCTCCTAAAAAATGATCGGTGAGTGCCTCTGATCTGAACAAGACTTAGAGGTTTGCCATTTTACCAATATAATATTTGCTTTTTAAATTCTACGTTGAAATTAAAATCTACAAAAGAATTTATAGTTTGTTTAAGCTCAACTTGGGCGATAGCCTACATTCCTAGCGATAGCCTACATTCCTAGATAACGTTAAGTCTTCTAAGATCATATTTAGAGGAACGTTTTGAACGCAGCACTTTATCTACTCTGGTTAACGACAGGATTGCCAGAACAATTGAAAAGGAAAGTCATGTGGAACAGTTGGAAGTTTCTCATGCAAAGAGAGCAAGGTAGAAATCGCACGATCAAAAGATAGAAAAAGCAAATCGCTGCCAGCGATACATCTGCTCAATACATTATACAACATTGTGCTTAATTGTCTTCGTAAATAAAATGAAATGCATAATTAGATGGCATATATACAATAATATTATTCCTAAATTATTAAAACTTTCATACTTAAAATTTTTTTTTATTTTTTAATTTCCTACTGAAATCGGCTAATTTCACAGTGGGCTATTTCTCGACCCCCACGGTAGAAAAATCAGGGTTGAAGCTATGGATAGCAATAAAGGGTTAAAAATGTCTGGGACTGATCCTTTCCCCAGTATGTATGTTAAATATTTGCAAATCTGAAATTTTTGTGTGGCAATCCTGCAAAGAAGTTGCCCAGTTTCGACCATATACATATCTACAATTATTACGAGAAAGTCATCATGAACAAATTGTCAGCGTTCTTACTCAACATCTTTCCAAGTACCGTTCATATATATTATGAAAAACTGTGTACCTACTATGTATACTCGTACATAATTTCAGCTCGTGTTATCAAAGTGTGAGCAAACTTAATATACCACATAAGGTATAATTAGGTTTAATCGCACTTCGCTTAGGTACAAAGTAATCCGGGGATATGCGCGAAGATAGGTTCCCGAAAAATCAGTCAGAACCCAGGTACATTTCCATAACACTGTTAGAGTCTTCATTTTTGGAAGTAGATGGGTTTGGAATGCTCTTGAAAAACATCTTCAAGGTTGTATGTGAAAAAGTTTTTTTTCTTCTTCTCAAACAACATCCAGTAGCATTTATTCGCTTGTCTAATTAATTTAGGAACTTACGAGCTTCTTTCGTGAGCAGGGTTGCTCTCTTCAACCTATACATCAAGTAAACATACAACATTTTGCGTGCACTTGGCATCCACCTTGGAATCAACACACATTGAGGACATTATTTTCCATTACTGTTGCCATCTTCATCGTAATTCTCCGTGTCTAATTCAACGTGATCTTCATTAGTGACTTCAGGCTCGCGAGCATCTAAAACTTGTGGAAGTTGTTCGTAGCTCTTGTGTCATGTTCGTCCCATATATATAAATATAATGTGGCGTAAAACTGAGATAAAACCGCATTTAAATTGCGAAAGCTACTAAAACGAGCTCGCTTAAGCCGAAGGATTTGGTAGAATTATTTCTTTTATCACCGACACAAACAATTTCAAATTTAAAATAATTTTCTTCAGTGTCTACCCTATTGATTAAAAAAAATTTTTTCTTGCGATACTATCAGCGAAAGAGTTTTTGGCTATATAAGATTCGTAAGAATAGGACTTAGTTCACTAATATCCAAAAGATTCGAATCCCCATATATGAATGATGAGTAGCTCCTTTAGTCATAAAAGAACTAGCCTGCATGGTATCCAAATAACTGCATTACAATAGACTCACTGACAGACGCTTTGTTTTTATTAATTTGAAGTAATTAAATTAATTAACTAAATTAAATTAAGCAGTGAAATAACGATAAAAAATAATAAAAATATGATAATTTTCTTTTATTCTTGTTGTACTGGTATTTCCATAGTGAGGCTGATGACGCACTCAAATATTAGCTATGTTCGAACTGAAGAGCTCAATATCTAGCAAATAAAAATACTTTGGTTAAACTTTCAATTTCTATTTCCAGAAGCAACATTTATACTTTCTAGAAGTGCTTACATCACTAAACCTTAACAAAAATTTATTCTCATCGGAAAGACTATTCTGTGGTACAAAAATATTACAAATACCTTACAAAAATTGTTTACTTCAGTCATATTGCCAATATCTATCAAAACAATATAATCGATAAAATACATGCTCATTGATGATCATATTACTTTTACAACTTTTACTCTGATACTGATACTTAGCGTATTTTTATGAATGGATCATACAATGGCGGGTGGCTATTCCGATCATATTTCCTTATCATCTGTTTTTCTTGTTGTTAATTTTTTCTTATTATGTTTCCCTTTTATTGTTATGTTTTTCGATATTTATTGTTGAGGTGCTTCCATATGCATTTATTGTTATGGCATGCCTTACATGAGTCCATAAATGTCTGAAAAAATAGTCTCTCTTTTCAAGGCGTTTTAATAAAAAAAAAACTTTTTCATCGCAGACAAACAGCAGCTGTAGTTAAGCCTGGTGGGTCGAAACTTGATGATGATTCCATAGAATATGAGCCCATCGAAATAATGGATATTATCGTACATCCAAACTATAAGAGGAAACAGGTTTACGATGACATCGCTCTATTAAGACTGAAAAAAGCACCAAAGTAAAATATTAATTCTACATATATGTGAAAAAAACATAAATATAAAGTTAAATTCTTTGGTAGCGGTAGAGCAGCTTGCCTATGGACAAAAGATGAGATCAACTACAACACGGCTACAGCGATTGGATACGGTCAAACAGCTACCCGTAGATTGAATACAAAAATTATCATTTTACAAGAGTTATAAATAATTTTTCATTTTAGGCCTAAGTACATCCAATGATTTGTTTAAAGTCGACTTGCAACTGTACTCGAGTCAAGTGTGTAAAGCATACTATACTCCTAGATTTAGGATAGAAAGAGGATTGATAGACAGTCAGATATGCGCTGGTGACTTTAATAAAGCGAAAGATACTTGTCCGGTTCGTATGAGCTAATTAGAATAATTTTTTTCAATTTTTTTTCAAAAACTTCTCTTTTAGGGTGACTCTGGCGGACCTTTATTGGCAAGAAGTACAATAAATAATACAGTTATTCCTTTTATATTGGGCGTAACATCTTTTGGTCCAGGATGTGCTGAAGGCATACCAGGTGTATACACAAAAGTGTCCTCTTATCTTGATTGGATTGAACCGATTGTGTGGCCAGAAGGATAAATATTTATGCTGAAATGTATTAGTAAAAATAAAAAGTTTTATGAAGAAATTAATGATGGTGCAAAAGTATATTTATCCAATAATTTCTGAACAAAATGAATGACAAAAATTCAACCAATAATATAAAAAAAACTGTCCATGACATTTTTTTCATTGCGACCGGGAAATAAAATTAATTAAATAAATTACCACCATTTTCTTGTCTAATAAAATATTACTATTGCTCTTTCCTTCACTTTTACATAATCTCTCTCTGTCCACACGTTGTCTTCTTTTGAGTTTAAATTTTACTATATCTGTTTTATTTTTCTATTTCCTCTTAAAGTGTAGAGGAAATCTTGTTTCTAAGTTTATTGCAAAATCGAAGTTTTTTCAAGCGAAAGTATTGGCAGAAGTAACCTTTTGTTCAGGCCCTCATCTCCTATTTGGTTCTGTTGAAGTTTACTTAGGAAGACAAGTTCCAGATATAGTTGAATGTATTTTCTGCAATTGGGTGGTTATTAAATATTAACTAGTCTGCAACTTGTAAAACTATATATTCTGCCCTGTTATCGTATGCAAATGTCAATATTTAATATTTTATTTTATTATTACTTTATTGGAGTTAGGCCGGAATTATTGTTATTAATCGTTTAAATTAAGTATTATGTCTTTCTAGTATTATTTCCCACTATTATAAGTCTTGAAGCTTATGTGCAATAAATAAATAAATTTGAAATTTTCGAGATGATGTTTTTTATGGGAAACACTGTTTCTTTAATGTAGAGACTGTGGATTAAGTAGCGTAGTTCAAATCTAAATTTTTTAATAAGCGTATTCTCTATAGAAAGATTTTCAGTCAGAAGCAATATTTTCTACCAGATTAATATCACAAATGAGTTAACCCAGATATTCGGAATTTAACTACGAACTTCAGTGGAGGCAATTTTTGCATTCTGACAATTCATTAGGCCAAGCAGTTCCTTCCGACCAAAAATAGGTATTACTGCATTTCGTTATTTGTTTTACTTTGCTACGACCGCCCTACGTGCGCAATTAATGTAGCTCAGTGGAGGTGGGCCTAGCGGAAGTAGATTAGTTCGTTGGGCGCCACATGGTTTTTTTTCTTTCTTTTTTATTTTTTATTTTTGAGTTACCACGAAACTCTGGGTGCGAGACACAAGGCCTCAATGGTTGTTTTATACAGAATATATATATATACATATTATAATTCAAAGTCAAGAACTTGAGTATGACCTACTAGAAATTAAACAGTTTATACACTCGATAATAATCTTATATATTTTTAATTCAACACTCACTCGTTATGCGTTATAAATTCCAATAAACAATTTACATCAGATCATTTCGCACATAGTGCATTTTAAATCCCAGTCAAAGATGTTATAGAGTACCTACTGTTACAGCTCCTGTGGCTGTACATAAAAAATTAATGAAAATGAGATACATAGGTAAAACTGATAAACTGATAACAAGATTAACCTGCTTTTAATGCTAAATGCATTGCGTTTTCTTAATTCTAACAATAATTTAACAAAAAATAATAATTAAATTCAAACAATAAAATTAAACAAAATTAAACAACAATTTAAGAGAAAAAAATTAATTCAAGAAAAAAAAAACTCAACTACGTAATTTAAATCTTAACTTCTACTTATTACTATTACTCTGAAATAAGAGAAAAGAAAAAGATTATTACATTGAAATAGCAATTCAAATTTTGTTGTAAAATAATCCTATATAATCTAGAAAAAACTCATTATGCAAACGAAAAATCTTTGAAAAAAGATATTTTATTGCAAAAAGAGGGCGTTTCAAAAATGTAGGAACCGTATAATCATCAGTAGGGCTTGGTTCCTGCCTGCCCTATACGCCAAAGCAAACAGCCAAGCTGACCTAAAATATATATACTTAAAATAATTTTTAAGTGTGAATTATATGACGCGAACTCTCTGAAATTTCTTTTTTCAAAGATTTTTCGTTTGCATAAAGAGTTTTTTCCACTCAATTCTCGAGCTGCAGACTTAACAGCAAACTGAGTCAGTTTCAGATTGACTTATTTCGTTATGAATTTTCATAGCAAAATTCTCCAATATAATCTGTTCAATATTTGTTAGTGTATAATATCTTGAACAGGTTAGTAGATTTTCTACTTATCAGAAACTCCTTGCGGTATACCTCAGACCTGAATGGTTGATGTAGCTGATCCCTGTGCCCAGCATTCGATGCCAAACTATGTTTCCTATTTACTCATGTATTCTGAACCAAATCAGCAATAAACGCGTGAAAATATCCCAAAAGGTTTTACTGCCGACCTAGGCTCAATTGGAATTTTTATGTAGTATGGAAGTCGTCCATTACTATTTATTTGCTACTTTCATGAAGTAATAGACTTTTTGGTAATATTTCACCTGGAAATGTCCCAAGATGATATGCCCAGTGAAACTCTAATTGAAAGGTGATTGAATGTTTTGCAAATTATTTATTGTCACAAAAGGACAAAAAAAATCTGAAATTATCAATCAAATTCCAATTTCAGTATAACGATTTTAAATGATGACTAAGAGAATTTTCGGTAATATCCCAAAAAAATCTCTTTTTATTATAAAAAAAAAACTAACCTGAAATTATAGTTTATTCTCAGTTTGGTCATATCCCAAAACTTCGAATTCTATTCTAAATTTCAGTATACTATTTAATTTCAAGAAAAGAAATTTAGTTTGGTAATATTCCAAAGCCTTTGCCTACCTTGCGTAAAAACAAGAAATATTAGTTGTGGAAATAACCGTAAAGTGGTGAAAAAATTCTAGTTGTATTGTCCAACTATCTAACCTTTACTCGTAAAAGACCGAGTAACAAATGATTTTTCTGCTGAAATTGCCCCGCTTTTATATTGTTGGGGCCAGCTACTATCCAGCTTTGGAAACACATTTCTGCCTTAGGTGAAGTGTGGCAAGACTATAGCTTTAATTAATTGTAAGCGCATGCTAACAGACAGCAGACCCGATGAAAGCCATAAACATCGGAGCCCTGCATAAACTTTGCTGACCCTGGCTTTAATGTAATCACAACATTTCATGTGTTGATTGAAGACAACTCCAAGTGTTTTAACTTCATTTACAATAGGCAGCGAAACATTATTTAAAGTCACTGGTGAGATTTCAATTAAACCATTATTGTAGAATTCAATACATTGAGACTTTCCAGGATTTAGTATCAAACGATTACATTTGGCCCAGGTGTTAATTCTTTCCAAATCACAATTTATACGTTCAAAACAGTCTTCAAGCAGATCGATCGACCGGCAGAGACCGGTACAGTTATACATCATCGGCATATAAGTGAATCTGTACATCTTGAACTACATCTGGCAGATCATTGATAAATAAGCTGAATATCAAAGGTCCCAGAATTGAACCTTGAGGCACCTCACAGTGTAAACGCAGTGCAGAGGATGAATTATAATCAATATATTGTCCTTGGCTGCGGTCTGCCAAGAAATCCTTTACCAGAGCGATGGCAGAACTACTAAAATTAAAAGAAGCACCTAGTTTCTGGAGAAGGATACGATGATCCATACGGTTGAAGGCTTTCGAGAAATCCAGAAGTGTCAAAACACGGAACTTGTTCTGATACAAAGACTTCCTCAAAACATAACTGCAGTCTCACAGCTGTGCAAGCGTCGGAGACCAGATTAACAACCTGCAAGAAAATTATTGGTCTCGACAAATTCGACTATCTGCTTATATAATAGCTTTTCTAAGACTTTGGGTATGAAAAAAAATAAACTTTTTGGGCGGAAGTCAGCTGGTGTTTCAGTAGAAGAATTCTTTGTAATAGGAAGGACTGTTGCCATCTACCAGACGGCTGGAAAACAGGATGACGTAAAGCTTGAATTCACTATTTGCAAAACGAATTTACCAATAAGCGGAAATGAAAGCTTAATGAACCTAGGTGGAAGATAGTCATGCACAGCTGCCTCAGACTTAATTGAATTCACAGCATTCACAAGCTCATTGTAGTCCACTCCACGAATATAGATGAAGTTGGTATTTGTATTAGATGAGATATCTCTTATCGGATGACCATTTGATATATGAGAAGCAGCCAACTGTATGCCACTGTGGGCAGAGCTGATAGACGAGAAAAATATGTTTAAGTCTTCGGGATTTCAATCACAAGTAATTTTGTTCCCTATACCTCCGCAGACACCTGCATGGCGTAAATTTCTCCACAAAACTTTAGGCCTGAGATTCTGGTCAAAGTTGGGCTGAAATATTGTCGTTTTGCTCGCCTAATTTCTGAAGTCACCATGATGTGGACAGCTTTATATAAAACTCGTGCCTCATCGGTCTGAGTATACCTCCGCCGTTGGTACAGGTATTCACGCTCAGAAATGAGAGATCGAATACGAGGTGAAAACCACGGACAACCCCTGCAATTAGGCTTGCATTTCCTTTTAATAGGTACATATTTTGAATAGAGGTAATCAATAAGGGAGGAGAGGATCTCAACTTGATTGTTTACTGAATCACACAAAAATATTTTATTCCAAGGTAGCTCAAAACATTCCTCCAATAAAGAACTTTAATCAATGCTGTTAAAATCACGGTATTAGTACACGAGAGAAGATGGTTCTTGATTAACTGGTATATCATACCTTAGGAAGAGAATATCGTGACCATTGTGCTAGGGCGATCAAGTTGATTATGCGATATTACCTTATCGTATATACGGCCAAATTTTACTTCAAGGGTGTGGATGTGAGCTCAGGTTACAGCTCGTGTGGTTTGCATTGGAAGAATTCTACGCGTGATCAGGCTAGTAATTTTATCAGAGAGAAAGAAGATAGAGACTTGACATTACGGCGGTGCTCCAGGAAATCAATAGTTGCTATTCATATGTCATCGCCAATAAGTCGAAAGGCCTTTTTTCGGAATTTTTCTAACGCGGACAATGCAGTACGTCCAACCCCTGTCCAAATATTATATTCTCATCTAGGCCTGATATGAGACTTGTAGATTTGCGCCAAATCTGATGGAGTAAAATATTTCTTGCATTTTTGCAAGAACCCTAGGCATTTCATTGCATTTTTGGCAGTACCAAAAATATAATTGGACCAATTAAGATTGTTGGATATTTCAATGCGTAAGATGTTAAGAAATGCCGAGTTCGAGATAATCATTTCCACCTTAGATTCATTAAATAAATCAGTCACACCTTTCATTATTAGTGCCTTTTTAATTATATTATAATCTAGCTTTGCCGAACATAAGCAATTAAGTCAAATCCAAATACATTCGAAGTTATTACCTTTATTTCAACCTTATCTCTCAAACCTAATATTAAATATTTTTTAAAGCTGATTTTTCAAGAAATCATATTATGAATTTTTTTCGAGTTTTTCCTGCCCTTGCAATTCAGTACAAACAAACCTAATTACACCAGCTACTCCCAATTAGACATTATAAAAAACAGGTAAAATTACATGTCGTCCTTCAGGTCTAATCCGATTGAACAATAACATCCGACACCTCATTTTGTGATATACATAGAGTTGTGTCTAAACATCATTTCTGTTCGTTGTAATTTTGTAGTTGCTTAAAAAGTTCGATTTTGTTTTAAAGCCTCACCTCATGTGGGCTTTGACAATACAATATTTTTCCTCTCATTGTATGGCACGAAAGATAACCAGCCGAGCGAGATTTCGGGTTGTGCGATATTTTGAAAGTGGTAAAACTGAAGAATAATTTTTGATTTTATTTCCAACTTGGTCATTTCTTAGGAAGTCCGTCAAATACAATACAACAATCACAAATTTCGTCATTCCTTTGCTGAAGATTAAGTAGCTATTAGGTATGACTGCCGAAACTCAAATTATTTATTTCGTTTTGGTTTTTAAACGGTAGAAGTATAGAATAATATACAAAAAATTTGGAAATCATCAATTTTTGTTAGTAAAAATAGGAAAATATATTTTGTTCAAAATCACGAATTCATCGTAATTTGCAAAATACAGGAATTAAAGTGCTATGCACATTACAGGTTTGTCAGGTAACTTCAGAGCAAAATTCAAGTAAAGACTTTTATGCGGAAGGGAGGATAATGCAAGAAAAGTTATCGGAATAATTTTGTTAAATTTATATATAAAAATCGCAGCTTTTTATATGATCACTTTTACATTCACTCGATAACACAACATTCAGCTTAACCTCAGATGCAATAATTTTGACAGCTTATCTCATTTGCTGACCATGACTGAAAGGTGTATTTTTTTTTGCAAGAGGGGAACCATTTCAATATACTAGATTTTGACAATCCAAAAAAATAACAGACGGTTTGTGAGTAAATTCGAGTAAAAAGTTTTGCACTGGGTAAAATATTTTGATTTAACAGATAAACCTTATGTCTATTTGAAATGACAGAAGAGATACACACTTTAGATATATATATAATAATAGAGTAAACAAAGAATACTTTTTATATATAATATAATTCTTTAATTCTTCTATCATTAATTTATGAAAGCTCTGACAAAATTTGTGCATTGTATTCTGCTTATATACAAACGGTCTGGAATACGATTTCTGCGGTATGGTGGGGATGACTGGAAACCATTTGCTTCCTACGTAGCTAAGAGAAATCCAGTGGCGTGCTACATTCTCCCCCTGTAGCGCCGTGATCGTCTCGATGAGGTGCTGGTGACAAGGCGCGCTTCTGGTACTTTGGCTGGCGTCAGTTCCGGTGTTGTCTTCTTCTTTTTAGGTTGGTTGCGCTCGTGGCCTAATAGGTACTATTGGTTGAGGTACTTCAGTGCTGCTTCCATTATAGGGCGCGAGAGCTGACGTATGATATCGGCCGATTGGGATATCGGGTGACTCCATAGTTGCTATCTCGTAAGTGACGGCTGCCACCTTCTTCAGAATCACGTATGGGCCATCCTTCTTGGGTGCAAATTTAGAGCTAAACTTGAGGGTATGAGTTCGTGCCCATCCCATGTTTCCGGGCTGATAACCAGGATCGGGAGTCTTCGTTTGTAAGCTTGTCGTTGATTTCGCTCTTGAACCTTGTGAGTGATATCCTTGGCATCACGTAGAACATCACTAAGCCATAAGAGTTATGGTGTTATGTGGTTCACAAAGTTCTCACTTTGCTCGAAGGTCATGATGTCATCGGGTGTGCGTAGTTTTCTACCAAATGTTAGATAGGCAGCTGTACGCCCAGTACTTTCACATTGAGCAGTATTAATGGCAAATCGTATTGCCGGGAGTTTATCTGGCCAGGTAGTATGATTGTTTCCAATTAAGATGGCTAACTTTTAAAATTTCTATGCGTTCTTCCTAAGGAACGACGAGTTGACCTTCTTCTGTATCTTCATCAGGTATGTATCGTTGTAGGACTCCATTTGTCATGAGATAGATGTTTCGTTGGGGTTAGCGTCTTCTAAGCAGTCGATGATTTCTTTGAGCGTTTCATCCTGAAGTTGGTTTTGTCGGACCTCTGTGGCATTTCTATGCGGTAGGTCTATTTGGGTACTACAGATGTTATAGGTTACCGTAGAATGTTCGCTGCATGGCGGTCGAGACAAACTATCGGCGACTACATTTATTCTTCTTGATAAATATTGTATCGTGAGATCATTTGATTGGAGGAATAACGTCCACCGTGCCAATCTGCCAGTTGGAGAATTAAGCGACATCAACTACTTTAAAGGCTAATGATCTGTAATTATAGTTGTATGCACTCCTTCAATGTAACCACTGAATTTACAAATGGCCCATACTATTGCATGGGGCCTCCATCTCGATAGTGGAATAGTTTTTTTCTGCTGATGTTAAGAGCCGACTGTCGTATTCTATTGGGTGCTCTTCTGAGCTCTCCCCCTGGATTAAAACTCCTCCAATAGCTTAACTACTTGCATCAGTTTTTATTATGAATGGCGAGTTATCATCAGCTTGCTTAAGTATTGGAGCTCATGTCAGAAGCTTTTTAAAGATGTCATACGTTGATTGCTGTTCATATTGTCCTGCTGTCATCTAAATAGCCATCATAGGATTCAGGCGTGGACTTCTTCAAAGAAATAACGTAATGGTGACGTGACCAAATCACAACAATGAGTTATGAAAACTTTGTCAAAGGCTCCAAGTAATGGTCCGTCGTTCTCAAAGTGCTACACCTGGAAAAGCGAAAACAATCAAAGCTTAACAATGAAGCGAATGATTGTTGTGAACGCACGTGTAAAGTTTGTTATGTAGGTGGGTGTATGCAAAGAAAGACTTTCGGGACGCGTACTGCGCTCGAATATCGAATATTTTGCTACCAATACAGTAAAGAAAACACTAAATTGAAAATGCGAAGCCTATCAATGCCTAATAAAGCAAATGATTGCTGCGAACGCACGTGTAATGTTTATTATGTATGTACTATGTAGGTTTATGCAAAGAAAGACTTTCTATCCGCGTACGGCGCTCGAATATCGAATCTATTGCTACCAATGCGCCTAACATACTCTAAGAGGATTTTGAGAAGACGGACCAAAGCCTGCGCGCAGAGCGAATGTACTATCGTAATCAAATAAAAAAAATACCTCTATGCGTATACTACTATGTCGTTGTCGTGTATCGAGCAACGAGTTGGGCGCCAATTGTAGAGCAAAGAAAGATTACTTTGTATATATAATATAATTCTTTAATTCTCCTATCATTAATTTATGAAAGATCTGCCAAAATTTGTGCATTGTATTCTGTTTATATACAAACGGTCTGGAATACGATTTCTGCGGTATGGTGGGGATGACTGGAAACCATTTGCTTCCTACGTAGCTAAGAGAAATTCAGTGGCATGCTACAATAATAAATTCATGAAATTGTTTTTATTTAACATTTGAGCTAAGCATTCTAGTACAGCCATTGCATTTAACACAGCAATAAAACACTTTTATTCCAAAATAAATCCCTTCCCTTAAATAATATACAATGATTCGTTTGCCGTTGTGAAGCTTCACTGAAATTCTCCAATTACGAGTTATAATTATTTCTTTAAAAGGAAGACTAATCAATGCTGTTTTCAATTTAAAAAAAAACATTCCATAGCCTTTACCCGAATATACTTTGTCCTTCGTCAAACATCGCGCGGAAAGTCGCTCTCATGTACGCGAATTTTATCTGCTCTTGTTGCGGAGTACCCTACTCTATCTAAGCCTTGATCGTAGTACAAAATGAAAAAAAATACAATTTCTCTGCTAATCTTGCCTCTGTACTCCCTAGTACAGAACAGTTATGGCTACTTTTGTTCCTACGTAATGAAACTTGTACTACTTACTAAGATCATATTCATTTCGAGCCAAAGATGTGAGAAAAAAAAAACTTATAATACAAGATTATCTGCTGCTCAAGGTGACGTAAAAAAAGGTTTTGGAATTTTAGTTTAAAAGTAGAGGATTCATTCGACGACATGTATAATAGTACCAGATATAAAGAAAGTTGACAACGTTGCAAATGCATTTGTTTGCTCCACAACAGTGGAAAATGCTCCTAATAGGAGCATCACTTTACAATGAACAATCACGTACGAGAGAGAAGCGCACCCCCGTGGACAAGCCTTAAATATTTCCAATTAAGCGGTGAAATATTCAAAAATCACTTCGAAGAAAATGAAATTTTTACTTTATTTTACATGAGAGATTGAAATTTAACTTATTATTATCAATTTATTTGCACCATTTTTACTAAATAATTGCATCCCGTGGCAACGACGAGCACTTGGCATTTTCATTTCTGCTTTCATTGTGTCTCACGATTTCCTGCTTAAATCTCTTTTGAAGTATCTCTTACTTAATTTATCTTATAAATCCATCAGTACAACCTCTTTTTGGTCTTAAAATCAAAGACAACTGATCACGTCCAATATTCGGAGCCAACTGAAAACTGTTGGCCGAAAGTAACATATCCAGTCCACGCATCACACGGTCATTAAAAGTATCTCAATTTCTATGAATTCAACCAGCATTTTTCGGCCGAAAACGGTGCATGTATTCTGATTTCAATTATTTTAGTCATAATGCATAATAAATTATGATAATTAAACCTAAATCTAAATATGCAAATTGATCATGTGGGATTGCCGAGCATCTTTATATTAAAAAAAGGTAAACAAAGTTTCAGAGCTCTAATGAAGCCTCTTAAGTCGAGATTGGGCGTCACATTTTATGTCCGGTTCCGCATTCAGGATTATGTATACATGTGTGCTTCTACACATACACGAAAGTGGCTTGTACGAAACTTGTCAAAAATGATTTCGAGTTGTCCTTGATATTGGGAAAGACTGAATAAAAGCGTCGAAGATTAATACAAATGAGAAGAATGGTGGCATGTGGTAAAATCTAGTAGAATTGATTGATGGATACTGTTTTGAAAGAAATAAAAAATTAACTGTTCTTCGTCGAGCTCTGTTTAGTCATTGTAATCAGTCCCAAAGTTTTATATATAATAACATAATTATGTTTCTTCATTCAAAAATAAATTATACACATTTATTTTACTTACAAGGTTTTCCAAAAAACTTGCTCAACTGCCGAGGCATTCAGGTCAAGATCAGTCCTTTGATGCAAATACTCGTAACGGTGATAATTTGGTAAAAATCATTAATTAGGCACATTTAAGCAATATTGAAACTGGTTTAAGATGCTCTTCCAGGGTCATATTAAATAAATGTTTTACTTCAAAATTTTCAAAATTTCAGTTTCACTTCGGTTCGGCTCTAGTCAAGAAATATTTATAATTTGTCCGAAAAATTTGTAACGCGAATTATGATAATACGAATTTTTCTATTATTTTTTACTGTTTTGATTTGTGTAGCTGGTAAGACTTATTTCTTTCACTTGTGATATACTTGAGTGAATACTTAAGAAATTGATTGTAGTCCATTGTGTGTATTTCAACAGGTAATGGAGGCGGGTTTTTCTCCAATCAACAGGGATATGCATATCAAAGGCCCCGATTTCCAGTTTCACTTGGAGTACCCGAGTATCGACCACAATTCACCCAAAGGCAACCATTCTTTCATGGAAATACTCAACAAGGTTGGTGAACAAATGTCATATATTATTTATTTTTTAAAGTGGACTACTTTTTTTAACGTTCGAAAAAATCGTTTGTCTTATACATGAAAATGTGTTAGATATTGATTTAAGTTTAGAAAAGTTCTTCTGATTGCATGAACAGAAAAAATGTTGATTAACAAAATTTAGGTTTTTTGTGCTCAGTGATTTAAAATTAACAGTTTTGTCTGTCAGAACTTAAATATCTTAGGGGTGTTCTTATTTATTTCAGATATGTGGTGCATTCTATTTCTAATTTTAATTGTAATAAATAATTTTGCCACCAGATAACAATAGTTAAAAAGATTTAAAATCCATCTCTGGAAACTTTGTTTGAAGTTTATCTTCTTAAAAAATTTAAAAAAGTGAAGTTCCTTTAAATTACGATTTTAACATTAATTTGTTGTAACATTTTGCAGTTTTGTTTAGTCCCTCATCAGGACATCCATTAAAACATTAATAAAGTAAATAAAATGGCAGATCGAAATTGAACACTAAAAAACTAAAAAAGAATTAATTAAAAATTTAAAGGTAGTAAAAAAGTTACAAGCAAATATTATAACGAACAGTAATTACTATAAAAGCGTTGTCTTCTCTACATATATTTTAAATTATTGAAATATTCGAGATGTGACCTCCAACATTGAGCTTCTATGGTTTTGTGATCAGATGAGAAGAGTGCGTGGAGTCAATCCGATCGGACGTTGCATAGTGTTGTAGTTCAAATAAAACAATATAAACATATTCAATCAATTAATTTAAGACAAGTGATAGTGTTGTGCTAAATATCTTCAATATAATCAATTACTATAATTATTTAAATTCCGACGCGACCGATAAATTAATAAATTATCAAAATTAAATTTTATCCGCCAAGTGAAGGGCTCTTCTATGCCCTATCAACATTCTATAAGCCAGCAGCACGGTAACGTTTCCTTTCCTTCTCTTCATCTGTGATCAGTGCAAATGCATTAGCACTTGTCACTGATCAGCAATACGGGTGTCCCCAGCTGTGGTCATTGAACTGCACAGTCTGAGGTATTGAAAGCAGCAATAGGCATAACACTATTGTTGTTTTTTTTTACCTCGCTGTGTCGTTGACTGCGGCTGGTGGCGCCCAAATTTTTGTGTTGTTGTGTGTCGCTTTTTTTTCTTTTTTGCTTTTTTGTTTTTGCCTTCAGCATGCAGAATTTTATTTTAGATTTCTGCAACATTCGCGGATTAAGAGCAAATCGGTTTTCGGTGTACTGCCACCTTAACTCAAAAAATCCGGCAATTCTTGCGCTAAGTGAAACCAAGGTCGTTTTTGATGCTGATATTAATCAGTATCACGTCCCTGGTTACAGCTTCGTGCCTCTTTTTTCTCAGCATAGAGGGATTGCAGTATATATTCGGAATGATGTGGCCTTTACTATTCTTCAAGATTTTCCTTCTGCTAATCCAGAGTTTAATTATATCTGGATTAGGTTCAAACTTCACAAGCACATCATATACTTCTGTTTCCTTTATCGCAGCCCAAATATGTCTGATGACGACACGGTATCCGTATTTGACAATATCTCCAACAATATTGATCATTTGCTTTCTGTTTCCCCCTCTTCCGAAATCGTCCTGGCAGGCGATTTTAATGTTCATAATATACCGTGGCTCAGACATTCTTCTACCACAAGTCCTGCGGGCCGTTTCGTTGAACTCTTCTGTGAATCATTTAATTTGCAACAGCTAGTGGATGCACCAACGCGAATTCCTGATGCAGCTGGAGATAAAGCTAATTTACTCGACTTGTTTCTAACATCTCATCCTGACAAATATTCCATTTCAGTCGGTTCCCCTCTTGGAAATTCAGACCATTGTTTAATCACGGCTCAATTTACCACCTCAAACCTGTGCCGCCCAACTGCTCCACCTACAAGTAGGCTTCTTTGGCACTATAAGAATGCTGATTGGGAAAGTCTCAATAAGTATCTTAAAGAAATTGATTGGTCGGTTTGTTTTGCTTCGAGGGATGTTGATGAATGCACATTACAATTTAGTAACATACTAAATCTTGGCATGCGTGAATACATTCCGTATTCTTACAGCAGGTCTCAACAACAGCATGATCGCTCCTGGTTTAACGATAAGTGTAACCAAGCTATAAAAGCGAAAGAGTCTGCTTTTCGCGCCTATCAATTGCATCCATGTCCGGAAATGAAACAAGTCTACAAGACTGCACGGAACACCTGCAAGTCCATTATCCAGAGAGAAAAATTTCTTTTTGACCAGAATATTAGACAAAGAATCTTGACAAGCCGCAAAGGTAGCAAAGGTTTCTGGTCCCTGGTCAAAACCATCAGGAACAATTTCACCAATTCCTCTATACCTTCACTACTTAATAATGGAGAAGTGATTGTTGACTCCCTGGATAAAGCTAATATTTTAGCTGCTAGATTCGCTTCAAATTCTCGTCTTCCACCAACTTCACAAACACCTGTTTTGCATCCCCCGTGCGGATGTGTACAAGAGCCAATACACATCCGTACGAGGGATGTGTTCAGGGTCCTTAAGGATATCAACGTCTCCAAAGCCGCAGGTCCTGATGATTTTTCGCCCCTGTTAATTAAAAGCTGCGCCTCATCCTTGGCTAAACCTCTGCGCAAACTCTTCTACTTGTCTTATTCGACAGGAAAATTTCCAACTGCTTGGAAGCTAGCTCACGTTCAGCCTATTCCTAAGAAAGGAGAGGGTAGCGATCCCTCAAATTATCGACCAATTGCCATCACTTCGATTCTTTCAAAGGTTTTTGAATCTATCATTAACTCAAAATTAATGAAGTATCTAGAAACTAATCATCTCATCAACGATCGCCAATATGGCTTCCGAGCTGGACGCTCATCTGGAGACTTGCTGACCTTTCTTACGGAACGTTGGAACCGTAGTCTTCACAATTTTGGTGAGTCTAAAATCGTTGCTCTAGATATTTCAAAAGCCTTTGATAGAGTCTGGCATCCAGCCCTTTTAGCCAAACTTAAAGCACTTGGTCTCTCCCCTCCTCTTCTATTATGGATTGAAAGTTTCCTATCTAGTCGCCAAATACGTGTTGTATTAGATGGCGTTACATCTGAACCGCATCCCATAAATGCCGGTGTGCCTCAAGGCTCTGTTATCTCTCCAACTCTCTTTTTAGTTTTCATTAATGATCTGCTTTCCCTTACTTTCAATCCCATCCATAGTTTCGCAGATGACAGTACTCTTGATTTCGCTTACTCCTTTGACACTCTTGCGGAATCCAGGGGGAATGCCGCATGTGTTAAACGAGATTGCATGACTAGATCATTGAATAACGATCTTAACAGTATCCTCGCTTGGGGCAAAGCGAATCGCGTCGAATTCAATGCATCTAAGACTCAAAGCTGTCTCATCTCATTAAAACAAGATCATAACTTAACCACACCCGTTTCTTTTGATGGAGCATTAATTTCTGATTCACCGTCACTAAGCATTCTTGGCATTAATATTTCCAGTAAGTTAAACTGGACAGATCACATCTTCTCTGTTGCCAAAGAAGCATCGAAATGTCTTGGATTTCTGAAAAGGTGTAAGAAATATTTCAGCCCGTCAAATCTAGCGCTCCTCTACAAGTCCTACATTAGACCTAGAATGGAATACAACTCCCATATATGGGCCGGGGCTGGTCGCACAGCCTTAGCTTCATTGGATATTGTCCAAAAGAGAGCCTTCAAGCTCATTGGCGATTTGGCAATAACTTGTCATATCGACTCACTCGAGCACCGCCGCAATGTTGGATGCCTTTCGCTCCTTTATCGCTATATGCATGGTCAATGTTCTGATGAAATATCTAGTCTAATCCCTTGTAGAATGATTCCTGCACGCAATACTCGCGCTGCAAACCGCGCACATCCTTTAACCCTTCAAATTACTTTCGGCCGTACAGTAAAATTCCGAGATGCTTTTTTATCCCGAACAGTGCGAATGTGGAACAGCTTACCATCTTCTGTTTTTCCTCCGGCATACAATCTGCGGAAGTTTAAGGGCGACACACATCGGCACCTCCGCCACTCTCCTCACATCCCCTAATCCTTTCCCTATCTCCTTCCTGCCATGCTGTGCTTTGCATCATAGGGTATCCCCTGAGCTTGGCTTAATAATATAAAAAAAAAAAAAAAAAAAAAAAAAAAAAAATATAAGCCCTCTCTGATCGTTGGGTCGAAAAGTTCAATAATATATTTTAAATGGCTTAAATCGCGGAACAAAAATGAGAAAATCTAAGGGCTCCGTAGCAAAACACGGCTAGTTCTAGCTGTTTATTAATAAATCACAACGTTTACAAGAACCATTTCTTGTGATAAAATGTATTAGCTGCATCTGTGAAAGTAGTTGTAATTACCAAAGATGTGACTGCCGAAAACACGGCTTAAAATGTACCAATTTATGCAGTAATTGTAATGAAAACTGCACAAATAGAGATAAAGAAATATATGAAGACGTAATTAATTTGGAAGAGATTCTTGATGAAGAGTTAGCAAAGAGTGTTTATATTGAAATCTAGGAGCTCGAAGACGTTGATAATCTCGAAGATTCTTCGGAATTTGAAAATTTTATTGTTGAAGAAGAACAACCACAATGCAAATGATGTAAAATTCATAACAATTTTGTAATTTCTCATAAATTTTTTATTTTTATAAAACAATATAAATAAATTAATTGTTCTACTTAATAATTGTGTATTGAAATTATTTTATTCAAATATACCTAAAACATATTACTCATCTTTATACTATTTATTTAGTAAAAAGTAGTAAAATAAACGTTAATAAAGTTGCACACTGGGCCAGCGAGTCTTAAGTCTAGCTTACGACTTTCAGTACGGTACGGTGCATTGCCATAAAAAACTCAGGTTTCAAGATGATTTCCGCCTCTGCCTTCAATTAAATTGATTCAACTTTAGTAATATTACATTAAAGTAAATTCTGTCATTGAAAATTAATCCATTATTTACGTAAATAATAAAAATAATTGAAAATCAAAAAAAAATATTAAACATTCGTGATCCGAAAAGTCGTTTTTTGGTTTTTCTCAATTTTAAGCAGTTACTTCAAAAATAAACCATCAACATATGTATATAGGTAGACCATTTTAAAGTAGACATTTCAACGGTTTAAATGAGCCCAGATAGAATATGTTAATCGAAAAAGACACCAATAAAGTTTTTCGTGGAAGATTTTGGTTTGTTTTTTTCGAAAATTGGAAATATATCGTAAACAACATGTTTTCCAGATTAAAAAAATATTGTGCTTATTCAATGCAAAAGTGTAATTTGAATTCTTTTTACGAGAGAAACAAATATAAAACTGAAAAATCGGTTTTCCGCCATTTTCTAGAATAATTGGAGGTTATGTTGAAAATGGCTTATATGAAAGATTTAGATATTTTTGTTATCTATTGCTTTTGCGAAGAACATTTTCCCCTAAGACTGTCACCCACGGCAGAGATCCGCATTACCGCATGAAGGCTAACTAAAACTGGAGGTCGCCTAGTACCCAGAGTTCGCATACTAGTGGCTGAGCACACCATCAGCCACGCAGCCCTCGGTATATGCTGTTCCATCTTGGCTTGGGCTGGGAGCAGCCTTTAGCCCACTAATCAGTGTCAAGCGCACCGAACAACGGTTACCACCTCGCACTATGTGGAAGTAGCTGCACCCAAGACTAACTCTTTCACCCCACCCACCATTGGACTGACAGAATAGCAGGATCCGTTACTCTGTCTGATGTTAGTCAAAGCGAGGCATCTTTAACTTGTTATACAGCATCAACTAGAAACTAAGTAAATTTTGCTTTACTTAGTTTAATTTGTCCCTATTTGGAAGATTCTCTGCAGTAGCGCTTTGTTCAAATGAATCCAAATCAACATCTTCTATTTGGCTTAGTTTTACAAAATTCTTCGAAAAAATCTGTTTTAATTAATCAAATGTACTTTCGACCTTGCCGATTGGAAGGACTTATTTCATATGTTTGCATTATATGTACGAGTGTATAATTTTGGATATGGCTCTATTAACAATTTCAATATTGTTCTGTAAGCAAAATTAATTTTAGATATCTTCAATTCCGGCGCTTTTGAAGAATTATTCACCGATGGTAATTTCTTATATAATATCAAAGTAGTTGGTCGTTTCGAAATCTTTGCAAGCTGAACTAAGCTGAAGTAATAATTAAGAGTGGTCGCAGCAATGAATATCTCAATACGATACTAAAAGAACCGTTACTACTTGATACGCTCCACATCGATCTTTTAACGCCACGCCTATGGTGGCAAACGTAAAAGGATTACGGGATACATATTAACACTGCCGTGGAAGCTTTCACCACATTTACTTGTTTTTATCCAGTTAACAACTATGTAAAAAGTCATCTCGAAGCTTAGCTTATAAAGAGATTAGCACGTGCTATTCAGAAGATCAAGTAGGATTACAACTGACATGTAGGATCCGTTATCACTTCTTCAAGTTTTAAATTATTCTGAGCGGTGGATCATTTTGATTTGCCGAAACAAAATTTTATATAATTTCGCTGAACTCTATAAAATTTGCTGCGAGTTCATTGAAGAATTAGAGCTGAAGAGATACCAAACATAAATTTGATCCACACCATTTGTATTCATTAGATTAGATTAAATTCATGGAGAGGTTTTCGGAAGTTGGGCTCACATTCACTGTTATCTGAAAGATTTATTGTGAATCACCGTTTACGATTATTCCCATTCGAAGTGAATACTGTTAAAAAAGTCTGGAACCTTTCTGGGATTGAGGTTCCACATATTGTGTGGTGGAGGAAATGCATTCCCCAGATAGAGTAATCTCCACCTCGCTATTGCTGTGCATTCGCAAAGCAGATGATCTGAGGTTTTGTGAGCATTCCCGAAGAAGCGGTAGAATATAGTATCGGTCAGCTCCATCTTGTTTATGTGATCCCATAAATAGTAGTGGCTTGAAAAGTGTTGTTCAATTGTTTTTAGCTCAGTCCTCTTGAGAAGAAAAGTGATAGACAGAAGTGTTGATAGACATTTCTGTCTGGCAAAGTCCTTTCGTTTTTTCTCCCAGTTGTTTAGGATAACTCTGAGGCAATATTCGGGAGTGCCAAAAAATGGCTCTGGTTCGATGGAGGGAGTTTCCATTTCTCTCTTGGCTAATCCGTCACTAATTTCATTGCCTCCATAGCCCCCATGTCCTGGTACCCACATGAGAATAATTTTATTTCTCTGCAATAAAGTTTTGAAGGTTTCTATTCATTCTCTGATTATCCTTAATTTAAAAGTGAAGAGCTTTAGAGCATTAAGACTATCCAACAGGATGATTGTTGTGATGTTTATGACTCTTGTAATGCAAGTGTTATCGCACATCTCTGACGCCAATATCTCAGCTTGGAATAAGATACGGATAGAGCCCAGCGCCCTTGATACACGCCATCTGGGGCTGTGTGTATGCAGTTCAACTCTACTGTTATATTTAGAACTGTCAGCATACCGCACTATTGATCAGAATGACTTGCTGGAACACCATATATACCGGACTTTTGAAACCAGAACGAATGGTCTTACAAAATCTGGGGCTTGGGTGTGATTATATCGAATATATTAGTCATTCTCTCAATGTATAAGATACTCATTGGAGCAACCAGGTCACCTGTTATCATTTTCAACTGCAAATTCAGAGGTATCTAACTAAACTACTGTCTTTTTGTTAGAAATGGATCAGCGATTGAAATTGCAGTCGATATGATAAAATTCGAATCGAACTCACAGGCCTGATTTAGTGCATTCAACAAATTCGGTCGTTTCGTAAACAGAATTCCTTCCTAACTCTACCCAATTTTAATAATGACTCGAAGCAAGGAAGCGACATGAAGGTGCGGGAGAACTAAGGCAATTAAGGTAAGGTAATTAAGGTAAGATGAAACAACAGATGCTTCCACTGAAAATCATTCAGCATTAATAGCTGATTTTTTAAAGTAAACAATTAAAGTTGTCAAGTAGGGCGTCAGAATCCTTGTTTTCCTCGAGGAATGATGATTACTTCTACATTGGAATGTATATATTCATTCCTCATAAATACTTATATTCTTACTGTGAAATGCCCTTCTGGGTCACATTTCCTATCCTATTGTTTCTTGCCACCATATCTAATTCCTCTACCGGTAACCTTAATATGGTGTGCTTCAAGGTTCCGTTCTTCCTCTCACCCTTTTTTCTTGATTTTGATTTTCCATATATTCTTTTGTCTTTCTTACAAATTCTTGCTGTAAACATCAACCATGAGTTCATGATTAGATCATTAAATCATTACATTCAAAAAATTCTCGCTCGAGGCAGGGCGCATCTGTATTTATTGCATCTAAAATCCCATGTGGTTTGTTATCCCGAAGTCGTTCCCCAAATCTTGTGCAACCTGATTAGGTTGATGGCGTAGCCTTCTCAATATTATCCTCCGTGAATATGCTTTGCTTGAATTCCTGGATTGACCATATATTTGTAATTGCCATTTGTATTCAATAAAAGTGGATTGCTCAAAATTAAATTCTGTGTTATCAATCAGCATTAGTTCTATACACACGGCTACTAATGTTTTTTTGTTACCATAGGTAAAGGAATAGGAGACTACTCTAATGCGCAACGATATGTAAATCAACGTCTACAATATGTACATCAACAACAACAATATGTACATCAACAACAACAATATGTACATCAACCGCAACGCTATGTAAATCAACCTCACCAATATGTAAATCAACCTCGACCAGAAGATTCATCTGGATATTTTTACAATAAACCGACGTCGCCAACTCCAACATCTACTCCTACTCCATTGTTACCACCCACATTGGCCCCACCGCAATACCTCCTTGCATCAAGCTATTCAACCTCAGGATCTAATAGGATTAGTGAGCAAAGTAAGTGAATTTAATTGATGTGTAGCTATGTAATTTTTCAAAATTAATTTGTTTATGTTTGAAGACTGCTATGATACTTATTTGCCAAAACCACCCTCCGGGCATGCCTTTGTAATGGGTGGAGATTTGACTAAAATTGGAGAATTTCCATATATGGTATGTAATATTTTTATAAGGACATATATAAATTATTTAAAGTTATTTAAATTAGTAAGAGCTTTACAATCACTCGGTACCAATGGCCAATGTCGGGGATCTACGATTTACATCCCTAATTGGTTTCAGAAAATAACACGTAAGTCAGTCAGTCGATGTAAAATCCTTTCCGACAATATAAATCTAAAAGTCTTACTTTAATTTTAACTTAATAATGGTGAAAAGGGCCGAACAGATCTGAATAAATTAGCACACATATTCTACATTTTAGCCAACCACTTAAAGTGTCTGCTATCTACCGCTTGCCCTTGTGTTTCTTAAGAACGGGTAAATCAAATAGTATCAAACATCGTTAATTGTCAATGAGTTGCCTGAAGAGCATAGATCACTTTAATCCCCTGTTTTTATGATGAAGTAATCCAGCATAATATTTTTCTGTATATAAATAGCATGTGTATGGGGTTATCCCCACTTCCACCTACGTATCCGACTTTTATAAACTACGCTTTGTAATTTGGGGTTTATCCCCGTATTTCTAGTCAGCTTTTGTTTAAGCAAAAAAAAAAAAAAATTTTAAAGAACCTTTGCCTTAAGGTAAAATTTAATGCCATGTTGTAGCTCGACTGCTCGTGCTATTATTATTCTTTTATTAAAAAAAAAATAAAACACAATATTTTGCAATCTAATTCACAAGGGATTAATAATATTCTCTTTAATATAATAAGAACACAATATTTTAAATTTTGTCCAGATTTTTCCGAATTACCGATTTACCAGATGGGTTTAAAAAATTGACTCCCCAAGGATCGGGATAGCTGCCCCCAGCTACCCATGAAGAGCCCCTTCTTTAGCTAAACGTCTGCGCAAACTATTTCATCTCTCCTATTCGACAGGAGTCTTTCCTTCAGCATGGGAACTTCCACATGTTCAGCCAATACTCAAAAAGGAGAGGCAAGCGATCTTTCAAGTTATAGACTCATCACACTCATCAACACCCAACTGTTGAAATATCTAGAAACTACTCACATTTTTAGCGATCGCCAATACGGCCTTCGTGCTGGCCGCTCTACTAGAGATTTACTAATATTCCTTACCGAGCATTGGGGCATTAGATTTCTCGAAGTCCTTCTATAGAGTCTGGTATCCTGCTATTTCAGCTAAACTTTAGCCATTAGATCTAAACCTTCTTTTCTTAAAATAGATTGAAAGTTTACTCTCCCGCCGTTCAATTAAAGTTGTATGGGGCGGAGTACTTCTGACCGTTTTTATAATTCATGCCGGTGTACCGGAAGGTTCTGTTCTCTCTCCTACTCTTTTCAAACTTATTCGTGGTTTTGCAAACGATACAGCCCTTAATTTCATGTATTCGTTCGACTCTATAGCTCATTCTCGTGGGAATGTTTTAGCTGACAATCGAAGCCATATGTTCAGCTCACTCAAATATGACCTTATAACAATAATTGCTTGGAGGAAAGCGAATCGGGTCTTGTTTAATGCTTCCAAAATGCACTGCTGTCTGTTATCACTCAAACGTACTCCAACACCTGCTCAACCCATTTCCGTCGATGGAGAAGATATCTCGAACTCACCATCTATTATCATCTTGGGCATAGAAATATCCTACAATCTGAGTTGGTCCGATCACAGTTTTGGTATTGCGAAAAACGCGATGAAATGCCTGCGCTTCTTGCAAAGATGCAAGAAATATTTTACTGCATCAAATTTGGCGCAAATCGACAAGTCTCATATCAGGTCTAGATTAATTACAACTCCTATATTTGGACAGAAGCTGGCCGCACTGCCTTGCCCGCTGTAAACAAAACTGCTCTGACGAAATTTCTAGCCTGATCCCGTGTCGAATTCTTCCTTTGCGCACTACACGAGCTGTAACCCGAGCTCACCTTTGAAGTCAAAATCGGCCGAACCGTGAAAATCCGTGAATCCTTCATAAATAACAGTACGAATATGAAACAGTTTGCTATCCATCCTCCGTCCGGAAGGGGGTGGTCCCATGAGCCACTAACATTCGACCGTAATACGCGCCATCACCTTCTTGTCTCGACCCAATAATCCACCTTCCCCTAGTTCCTTTACTGCCAAGGTTGTGCTACAGCATCGTGGGCTTTGGCAGCATCATATAAAAAGCTTTTTTTTTATTCTTTTTATTATTTTCTTACGACATGACAATGAAAATCGCACGCGAGAAAATGCAAAAAAAAGTTTTGATGAAGTACAATTGCATCGAGAAGACTGAAATCTGATATGCAGTTGTCGTCTTTAAAATAATAACTTCAACACGGCGAGAAAAATTGCATGCATGTGCAAGTAGAATACAATTTGGAGGAATCGAAGTAATGTATGGGTGCTGGTTTTATGAAACCTATTTTAAGGTTTTGGTATCAACTCAACCGCCGTTTTGCTCTGTACCCATGGAAAAGCAAACTTACTTTGTGGAAAAATATTCTTGTTGATACTTGTAAAACAGAGAACGAAAGGTCCAATGTGTTATTTCAATAATTACAGTTGATAAAAGTGGTCAGTTTTTGTCTCACACATTAAATTATACTTTTGCCACATAGGAAGTTTCATAAAAACAGCGACGGTATGTATGTAATGTACATTAGATTAGAGAAGCTAAAACATATACGAATGTACAGTGTATATACTCAAAGGTAAAGACACTGTACGTATGTAAGTACGCATATCGTGGGAATGGAATACAACAGTTGATAAACGGTTTTCCGAATATCGTCTAACACCCAAGGCTATTCGAACGCATTCGATAATCTGTCTAGTCACAGGCATTTGAAATTTCAAAAAGTTGGGAAAAAATACAGGTTGTAGTAGTTCTCGAGAAAACGGAAAATTTCAAATTCGTTTATAGCTTTGAAACAGAATATATATGTAATTCCAATTGAGAAGCTTCAATGTGACGACCAGGGCTCGAAAATAACCGAGATGTTCTAATTTTCAAAGAAAAAACTCACGTACAAAATAGGTAATACAACAAAAAATTTTTTAATGGTGTGTACATTGTTGAAAGCTCTTTCAACTCATGGTATGACCACGAAAAATTTGACTTTTTTTATGAAAGTAAATAAATATAAGTAAAAATAAAGTTTACAATAAAAGTTTATAATAATTTTTAACGTATATTTTTCAGTCATATAGTATTTTTCGGTCAAACAATAAAAGCATTTTCTTTGATTTTTATTTTCTTCAGCCAGATATTTAAATCACTTGTTAAAGAATATTTCATTTTGGAGTATTTCTGAAAGTACAAAACTCACAGTAAAATTTATGCGGAATTTGGAAGAAATATTGTAAAAAAAGTGTTATCTTATGCGAAAATACGTAGAAAACAAACACTAAAAGCAGAGAAATCTTACTTTACTTGAAAAATAAAAGTGTTCCTATTCTAAACACTGCAAGTAGATTTCTGATGTACTTAATTTCAATTATAAAAAATTTAATGTTGATTAATGAAAAGTGTAATATTCTGCTATTATTCTATGGCACAACATCTTCCAACTTGAATTCCGTTGGAGTGAACAGAATAGAATTTTCGCCTTAGTTAGACTAGAAAGGAGGAAGAACGGATATGAATGCTTGCATTCGGATCATCTTTTATCAACGACAATTAAAGTTATGGTTTGCAATGAAATGTTGATAGCGGATTCAGGAATAGCGAACATCGCAAATACCTGCTATATAGTTATCAAAAGTGTCTATAGTTCAATTCGTTTGAAATTTAATCTCGTTCCGTATCCTACCTCAATAAAACGAACAAATTGGGAGCGAATTCGAAAGTTCCAATTTAAAAAACTCAAAAATTCAGTGAGTAATATAATTTTAGGAATTATTTATTCTTCTAGGCTGCAATAGGCTACAGACGACAAGGAGGCGGATACGACTATCAATGTGGAGGAACAAAAATCTCTTCACTTTATGTACTCACAGCTGCTCACTGCAGAACTTCAGGACGGTAAGAAATCAATAATTTAACTTTCTTAACGGTTTAGCACTTTACTAATGAAAATGCCATATAAGTATTTACAATTTCGTAACTTTACCACTAAATATTATATTCCAAACTTAAAAACACCTTTTACAAAATTTGAGGTCTCCACGTCGACGTATAGTCAAAACCAAAGTTTTGTATGGCAACACCAAGAAGGGGTCGCCGATTCCAATTTTTCTTTCTCTAAAAACTTTATTCGGACTATTACAAACATTAAAAGAAAACAAAATATTACCAAAGTAGAGTCTAACCGTGCTCAAGTTACCAACGAACTCTCTTGATCAACAACTTCTCAAGTAGTGTCAAAATGTATAGTGAAAAACTGTATGCTGTGTACTTCTACACAATTTCAGCAAACTTAATATACTACTTAGGGTGTAGTTAGGTTTAATCACGCTTCGCTTAGGTATAAAGTAATCCATCGATTGGTGCGAGGATAAGTACAGGAAAAACCTTGAGTAAACCGAAATCGCGTACTTCGAGAAGAACTTCCAAAAGCTTTTAGAAAAATGATTTGGGAGCGTAAATAAATTCATCATAAATGCACAAAAATTTTGTATTTAATTGAATGTATATATACCATCAGCGGATAATATATCAACGAGTCTTTAAAACAAATACAACAAAGAAATTAATGAGCATGTTTTTCTGAAAACTGGAATGAACTCGCAAATTTGATGATCATAATGAAAACTACATATATCGGCGAGTATTCTTTGAAATAAAATATCCTTAATCATAATCAGAATCCAGGTCATTTCCGTAACGCTGTTAGAGTCCTCCTCATTTTTGGAAGTTGATGGTTTCTTGAAAAACATGTTTAAGCTTGGATGTGAATATTTTTTTTTTTTTTCAAAAGCATCAGCCGGTAGCATTTATTCGCTTGTCTAATTAGTCTGTTCACCTAAGAGCTACTATCATGAGCACGGTTGTTCTCTTCAATATATACATCAAATAAATATACAATATTTTGCGTGTACTTGGCATCCTCTTTGGAATCAGCAGACGAGATTGGGAAAATTCTTTTCCATCACTGTTGGCATCTTCCTCGTAATTTTCCCTGTCGAGTTCAACATGATCTTCATTAGTGACTTCAGGCTCGCGAGCATCTAACAACTTGTGGAAGTTGTTCGTAGCTCTTGTGCCATGTTCGTCCCATATATATAAATACAATGTGGCGTAAAACTGAGATAAATACGTATTTAAATCGCGAAAGCTACTAAAAAGAAAATAGCGTCAATCGAGCTCGCTTAAACCGACGGATTCGGTAGAATTATTTTTTTTACCACCGACACAAACAATTTAAAATTTAAAATAATTTTCCTCAGTGTCTACCCTACTAATTAAAAAAAAACTTTTTCTTGTGATACTATCAGCGGAAGAGTTTATGGCTATATAAGATTCGTAAGAATAGGACTTTGATCACTTATATCCAAAAGATTCGAATCCCCATATATGAATGATGAGTAGCTCCTTTAGTCATAAAAGAACTAGCCTGGATGGAATCCAAATAACTGCTTTGTGTTTATTAATTTGAAGTATTTAAATTAATTAAGCAATGAAATATCCAAAAAAATAATAAAAAATGAGTCTTAAATGAGTTCAAGACGTTTTTATAAAGAACTTTTTCATCGCAGACAAACAGCAGCTGTAGTTAAACCCGGTGGGGCGAAACTTGATGATAATTCCGTAGAATATGAACCCATCGAAATAATGGATATTATCGTACATCCAAACTATAGGAGGAAGCAGGTTTACGATGACATCGCTCTATTAAGACTGAAAAAAGCTCCAAAGTAAAATTTTAATTCTACTTATGAGGTGAAAAAGATAGAAATATAAGTTAATTTTTTTTGTAGTGGCAGACCAGCTTGCCTATGGACAAAAGATGAGATCAACTACAACACGGCTACAGCGATAGGATACGGCCAAACAGCTACCCGTAGATTTAATGCAGAAATTACCATTTTACAAGAGTTATAAATGTTTTTTTCATTTTAGGCCTAACGACATCCAATGATTTGTTTAAAGTCGACTTGCAGCTGTACTCGAGTCAGGTGTGTCAAGCATACTATACTCCTAGATTTAGGATAGAAAGAGGATTGATAGACAGTCAGATTTGCGCTGGTGACTTTAATAAAGCGAAAGATACTTGTCCGGTTCGTATTAACTAATTAGAATTGTTTTGTGTTGGTTCAAAGACTTTTTTAAAAACATCTTTTTTAGGGTGACTCTGGCGGGCCTTTATTGGCAAGAACTACAGTAAGTAATACAGTTATTCCCTTTATTTTGGGCGTAACATCGTTCGGTCCGGGATGTGCTGAAGGTATACCAGGTGTATACACAAAAGTGTCGTCCTATCTTGATTGGATTGAACCGATTGTGTGGCCAGAAGGATAAAGATTTATGCTGAAATTTTTTAATAACATTTTTTAAGCTTTATTAAGAAATCCGTGATGGCGCAAAGGCATTTTTTCTATTTATTTTCCTAATAATTTCGGAACAAAATTAAGTAAAAGGAATTAAAATGTAAAATTAAAAAAATATTATCTATGACATTTGTACATTGCGGGAGGAAAATAGGTTTAATTAACTCACGAACAGCTAAATGTTTTCCTTTCTTCCTTTGTGTTTTTGTTTTTCCATTTCTGTTTAAAGTGTAGGCTCTTCCTTGTAGATGAAATCCTGTTTCTAACTTCTTGTTCAGCTCCTGATCTCCTGCTTGTATATCCTGAAATCGACTTACAAATATGAGTTCCAAATATATACTTCTGTTTTTGGAACCTTTGAACTAGTCAAGTTGAATCTATTTTCTAAAATGGATTCACATTTTGAACTGGGTGGTTATTTCATATTGTGGAGCTTGTTAAACTATCCATTCTGTGCTTCTGTCGTATGTAAATGTCACAATATACGATGAAATTAATTGAGCTACTCTTATTATTCTTTTCTGTTTGGCATGAAGTAGAATGACAAAATACATTGCGATAGATGAATACTATTAGAATTTGAGCACCTGCAATGCTTTGCGAAATAATATGCACTTACAATTGTTCTAAACTTCTCGAGGGCAGTTGACAAATTTGTCGTACTTTTTATCGTATATTCTGACGTTTACTCACTGCTAACTCATTTTAGTTCATTTTACAGAATCAATGTTTTCTTGGCTATGAGTTGTCCTACCTTTGTCAGGCTGCTGAAATTTTTGTACCGTGTAGTGTTAATAAAAATTTTCGATTGTATGCCGATTGTAAGCCCATTCTAATAAAATATTTTTATCACCGAAATACGCTTGTTATGTACCTGACACAGCGCAACCCACTGCAACAACACTCATTGCAATCGTTATGACTTGTGACCCACTAGACAACATCCCAATAGCTGACCAATGGGGCTCATAGTGTCTTCGTGGTGTAAAATTTGATCGATTCTAAAAGTAATTGTACGGCTAGAGTCATTTAAATAGGCTAAGCATAGGCTCGTTTGGGAGATAAGCCTTAGAAGCTACTCTCGTATTTTATAGTCACAGGAGTTAGATTTCTTAAAGATACTCTAAAAAGCAATAAAAATTTCAGTAACTGAGCCACCGAACTTTGGAATAAACATACTTCAACGTTGTTATAAATTATCGACATCCCCACTTTACGAAAGCCGAAACATTACTGGCAAGATGTAGAGACGCTTAAACAAAATGGGACCCTTATATGTATGCAAATGCCCTGTCTATTTAGAGTAATTACTGTTTCTCTAATATTTTCCTTAGATTTGCTTGCTGATTTTTCTCTGTGGTTCTTCAAATTTTTATATTTGTTTACACTTTTATTCTTTTTTTCTTTTCGCTATTGCTGAGTCTCTTCTTCTTTCTCTTATTTTGTTTTCCGACACAATATTTTATTAGAAGTCATTTAAATTAAGTGTTATGTCTTCTAGTCCACTATTGTATGTCTTGAAGCTTATGTGTGCAATAAATGAATAAATTTGAAATATTCGAGACGATGTTTTTTTATGGGAAACACGTGTTTTTTTATTGGAGCCACTGTGAATTAAATAGCGTAGTTCAAATCTAAAAGTTTTTATAGGAGTATTTACGTTAGGAAAACTACAGCCAGAAGCAACATTTTCTACAAGATTAATATCAGAAATAAGTTAATCAAGGTTTTCAGAATTTTGTACGAATTCAGTGGAAGCAATTTTTGAATTCTGAAAATTTATTAGAGCAAACAGTACCTTCCGACAAAAGATTTGCATCACTGCATTTCGTAATGTGTTTTCCTTAGCTTTAATTTGTTATTATTTTTCTTAATTCATTAATAGAAATAAGTGATTATTGTATAAAATTATTAAGAAATAAGATAATCACTCATATTAACGTGCACATCTCATCGCTGTATGACTATGTATGTTTACTGAAGATACAAATATGATTATGTTTCTAGTTAAGCTAAATAAACAATTACTAACAATATTAAATAGTGAACTCAAATAAATTCTGCTAGCTAGGCAAATTATTCCCGCCTTACGTTAATTAAATAAATCAATCACACAGTGCCTTTTTAATTAAATCGTTTGGCGAACATAAGCATTTAAGTCAAATTCAAGCACATTTGAAATTATTATTTTTATTGCAGGCTCATCTCCTAAACCGAAAATCAAATAGTTTTTAAAATTTATTTTTAAAGAAATAGAATTAATATGAGGGGGGGGGGGGAACAAGAAAGGGAGAGATGTTACACCCTGCAAAGTTAATTCGACCTATTGACACATCCAACTTAGATCTAAAATGTGATGAATTTCTTTTTCGAAGTTTCACTACCCCTCCGCGAATTTCGGAACGTGGAAAGCCCAGTTTTCATACAACTTTAAGCCCGACCGCTCCAGACATGAGAGATATCTTAAACGATGCAATATGATACTCTGAACATATTTTATTAATAATGTTTAGTTCAATTAAGCGGGAAAAGTTTTGACAATCGGATATAGCTTGAGCGACTTACTTGGATGAAAAAGTGGACTTTTCTACTTCTTGTGATTTCGCAGAATTGGTGAGTCATGGAAGATGACTTTCTGTGAGAAAAGTATTCACAACAGAGCAACAAAAATATTTGCGACATGTAGTAACTGAGGTGTATGTGACCCAAGTTCATGGAAATGGATTTTCCGGAGGCAAAAATATTCCGAGAAAGTTCTCTGAATCAAAAAAGATAGTACTTCGCAAGACCTGTGATGTGATACACAACATGTATTGGAACTACCCTCCTCCGCCAGGTGTTCCTACCCCCATCCTAAAATTATGCAGAGAGAAATTTTCTTCTACAAATTGTAGTTGGCAATGAAAGTAGTGAGGTGAACAGTTCTCCGATCGTGCATAACCCTACCGAGTTAGAGCCGATCTAAGGTGCGACAAATTTAGTACCTCAATTCGAGTAAAAAAGAGGGAAATACTAAAAAGTGAGTTTAAGGATGGGTATAAATAGCTATAACCTCCAAGTATAGGGGTGTGGGTAATTAAACTTCTTCTCGGGACCCAAGGAACTCGATTCTGTACTAGATTTCCCAAAATGTATTAGATAAAACTTTGAACACCCCCCGCAAGCCTTTTCCCGCATAACGGAAATAAACAGTGTTAATGAATTATGTTCCGAGTATCATAATGAATCTTTTAAGACATCTCTCATGTCTGGAGGTGTCGGACGTAAAATGGGCACTCCACTTTGTATAATGCAAATTTATAAAATGAAATAATTTTTAGCTTAATTGCAATTCAGTACAAATAACCCAATTACGCTAGTTCATAGTACCAATTATATGTTTAAAAAAACACAGGCTAAATTACATGTCATCCTAATCCGAATGAAAGACGACATCCGACGCATCGCTTTGTGATAAGCATAGAACTGTGTCTGAACACCAATTCAGTTCCTTGGAGTAGTTTAAAAATCTAAATGTGAATAGTTTTAAGGAAAATGGGTTATCTTCACAACAAAAATAATTTTTGTGCATCCCATTTCTAACTAATAAATAGAAAGCCGTAATAAGGTTTTTACTCTTTCGAGACCCATGCAATATACGCGTCTACAGGCAATTATCAACCTACTGCATATGAGCAGAGAAAACTAAAAGACAAGTACCGAGGTACTGTCAGTTTCTGTTCTAAAGCTTAATTGTGAAGACAACACGCTTTCCTTAAAATGATTCACACTTAGATTTTTAAATAAATCTACCTATAAGTAACTACCACCAACTTATTGGCATCTGAGTTTACTGTAGTGTAGTTAGCAGTCCGTTTCAGGGTTCCATTGTTGTCCTGATGAGATCGCCCTATTACTGTTTATCGACACACATTACACACAGTATCTATACTCTCAAAATATTTCTTTATGGATCTCTTAATCTTCGGCTTTAGGTTAAATTATTTATTTCGTTTTGGTTTGTAAACGGTAGAAATATAAAACAACATACAACAAACTTCGAAATCATCCATTTTAGTTAGTCAAAATAAGAAAATATATTTTGTTCAAATTCACCTATTCATCATAAACTGTAACTTTGCAAAATACAGGAATTAAAGCATTTACTTCACAATGAGTAAATGTATTCTGCTGCATTTTTTATATAAAACATAAAAATTTGTTCGAAAAATTCAGCAGATCAATTGCAATAATTTTTTCCAGTGGTGTTCAAAGAGGTCGCACAGACCCCCGCGCCACCTAGCTGTATCTGCCCACTGTCGCGGAGTCCCCCTTCTGCTTTGATCTAAGTACAAAATAAAAAAAAAATATTGTGTCTTAGAGAATCTTACCTCTTTACTCCTTAGTACAGAACAGTTATGGCCACTGGGTGATGAAAGATAATCAGTTATACCTTACTTACTACTATTTTGAGCCTCAGATATGAAAAAAAAGAATATATTTAATGCAAGATTTTCTGCTGCTCAAGGTGTCGTAAAATGGACTTTTGGAATTTTAGTTTAAAAGTAGAGGATCCATACGACATGTATAATAGTTGCAAAACTCATTTGTTTGCTCCACAACAGTGGGCAATGTTCCTAATAGGAGAAACACTTTACAATGAACAATCACGTACGAGAGAGAAGCGCATCCCCGCGGACAAGCAATAAATATTTCCAATTAAGCGGTGAAATATTCAAAAATCACTTCGAAGAAAATGAAATTTTTACTTTATTTTACATGAGAGATTGAAATTTACTTTTATTATCAATTTATTTGCATTATTTTTACTAAATAATTGCATTGAGTGGCAGTGACGAGCACTTGGCATTTACATTTCTGCACTCATTGTGTCTCACGATTTCCAGCTCAAATCTCTTTTGAAGTATTTCTTACTTATTTTACCTTATAAACCCATCAATACAACCTCTTTTCGGTTGAAATATCAAACACAACTGATCACGTCCAATATTCGGAACCAACTAAAAACTGTTGGCCGAAAGAAACAGATCCAGTCCACGCATCACACCGACATTAAAAGTATCTAAATTTTTGAATGAATTCAGCCGGCATTATTCGGCCGAAAACGGTGCATATATTCTAATTTCAATAATTTTATTCATAATGCATAATAAATTATGATAGTTAAATCTAAATCGAAATATGCGTGTGTTGTACGAATTTTGTCAAAAATGATTCCGAGTTGTCCTTGATATTGGAAAAGACTGAACAAAACTCTCGAAGAGTAATGCAAAAGAGGAGAATGGTGGTAAAATTTAATAAACTTGATTGATAGATACTGATTTGAAAGAAATAAAACATAAAATCAGTTTTCTTCGTTGATTTCTTTTTAGTTATGGTGATTGGTCGCAAAGTTTCATATATAATAACATAAATATGTTTCTTGACTCAAAAATAAATTATACACATTTATTACACCTACAAGGTTTTCCAAAAATTTATTAAACTACCGAGGCAGGGCATTCAGATCAAGATCAGTCCTTTGATGCAAATACTCATAATGGTGCTAATGCGAAAAAAAATCAGTAGTTGGATGCATTTAAGCAATATTGAAACTGGTTTAAGATGTTCTTCGAAGGTAATATAAACTAAAAGTTTTACTCAAAAATTTTAAATATTTCAGTTTCACTTCGGTCCGGGTCTAGTCAAGAAATATTTATAAAATTTGTCACGCGAATTATGATAGTACAAAGCTTTCTATTATTTTTTACTGTTTTGATTTGTGTAGCTGGTAAGACTTATTTCTTTCACATCTGATATACTTGAGTGAGTACTTAAGAAATTGATTGTAGTCAATTGTGTGTATTTCAACAGGTAATGGAGGCGGGTTTTTCTCCAATCAAGAAGGATATGTATACCAAAAGCCTCTATTTCCCGCTTCACTTGGAGTACCTGAGTATCGACCACAATTCACCCAAAGACAACCATTCTTTCATGGAAATACTCAACAAGGTTGGTGAACATAAGTTATATTTTATTTATTTATTAAATTAAATTTTTAATTTACTTCATAGTCCATTACTTTTTTTAACTTTCGAAAAAATCGTTTAAATTATACTCGAAAATGTGTTAGATATTGATTTAAATTTAAAAAAGGTTTTTACGATTGCATGAAAATATCTTGATTAACAAAATTTAGGTTTTATGTTTATAGTGACTTACAAAACTGTTAATTGTGTCACAATTTAAGTATATCAAGGGTGTTTCTTATTTGGTTCAGATAAGCTGTGCATCCTATTTTTAATTTTAATTGTGATAAATGGTTTTGCCTTTAGATAATAATAGTTAAATCAAGAACCTTCCGGGGAAAATCCGTTTGAAATAGTAAAAATTAAAAAATTAAAGAGAGGAAAATTCCTTTAATGTACGATTTTGACTTCAATGGGTGTCATCATTTTCATATTTGAATAAGTCCATCATCAGTCCAACAATTAAAAAATTAAAGACACTAAGCACGCCAAAAGTAAATAAAATGAAAGATCAAAATTGAACACTAAAAACTGAAAAAATTACTACAACATTTAAAAGTAGTAGAAGAGTTAAGACAAATATTCATTTCTATAAATGCATTGGATGAAACTTCATCAAATTGAGAACAAAACTGAAAAAATCTAAGGACTCCGTAGCAAAACACGGCCAGTTCTAACAGTTTAATATCAAATCAAAACATGGCTTTACCTATAAACAAAGCTTAACAAAATAATAAGGAAAATACAATAACAGATTACTCATTTTATCAGCGTTTACAAGGAGCATATCGCTAACTTGCGACAAGAGTTTCATAACTCAAAATTGTAAAATTTTGTAATCGTACTGAAAATGGATTGTAAAAGTTGGTGTTTCATAAACAACGTCACGTTCAGTGGTGACGGATTTTAAACTATACAAGGGGGGGGCAATATTAATAATATTTTTTTTTATATATATATACGAGACTGTGATAAGGTTAAAGAACAAACGAAGGGAGCTGAACAAGATACAATGTAATATGAGACGAAAGTCTAGAAAAAGGAAAACTAAAAACGTGGCAAAATATATCAGTTCTTAAACATCAAGAAGTGGGTTACGCAATCGGTGCTATGCACCGCATAGCTTTTTTATGGTTATGTTCCATCATGTTCTTTGATATAACCCTAGCCCGTCTTCACTGGGCTACCCCCTTTTACGCACCTAGGGCAGCGTAACAATTGCTGACTTTATTGGAAAATATATCAACTTTACACTTTACAGCTTCATTTTAATGACGGTAGGTGGCACTTATATTTAAATTTTAGTAATATGCAGTAAAATTTGCTTCATATAAATCGAAATGTTGCAAAAGGATCGTTGATGCAACTCATTTATTGTGTGATGTACTACGCTGTCATTATTTACATTTTAGTAAGATAAAAATTTAAATTATATAAAACCCTCATTATTAAATTAGGGCAAAAAGAAAGCAAAACACTTGTATGTAAATATTCCACAAATATATTTCTATAAGTTTTGACGCGTTTCGCCTTATTGGGGCATTATCTAAGGCTGGTTACTGACTGAAAACAAAGTTAGATTACTTATAAAAATAGGCCTGGTTTAAGTAGCGGAATTCAGTCTGAGAAATCTACTTGATCATTCACTAATACATTGCCATTAGCCAGAGCTCGTCTAATTTCGAAAATTTGAAACTTATCAAGTATAGGAGCATTGCTTAAATTATGTAATAGAGTTAGGGTATTTATGTTAGTACTATGATTTTCTATAGCAAGATATTTTGAGAGACCCGATTGAGGCGTCTTGTGTTTTGGATTTGCGGCATGTTCAGAAAATCTAGTATTTATTTTTGTTTTACCAATATATTCCGCGGAGCAGTCGTCACACTTAATTTGATATATACCTGTTTTTACTAAATTTGAAACTTTATTTTTAATTTTATTGTTAACCAAAATTCTCTTTAAATTGTTATTGTTTATAAAGGCTGGCTTAATGTTATATTTAAGTAGAACATTTTTAACGCTATTAGTTGTACCCTTAATATATGGGACTTCGTATTCGGGTCTAACCTTGAAATATACTAATCTTATGAATAAGCTGATTAACAATAGACCTTTGATTTTTGACAATTTTGATAAATTTAGATTAAAACAGTGTAATCCATCAGCGCCAATTCTTTACAGCCTCCCCAAACTCCATAAAGAAGGCATCCCAATGAGACCAGTTTCAGCTTCTTTTAATGTTCCTGCACAGAAGCTTGCTAAAGAATTAAGTTCAATAATCCCTAAGGTTATTGACTTTTCGCCACAATATTCTTTGAAAAATTCTATAGAATTAATTGATAAAATCAAAGATCTTAAGATAGCAAGAAATTCTAAATTAGTTTCCTTTGATGTGTGCAATCTTTTTCCTTCAGTACCGTTGACCAAACCGAAATCTATTCTTTTTAACTTAATTAGAACGAAGGTTTCGAGCCCGGATAAGTCGTCTCAGTTAATTAAATTATTGAATGTTTGTGTTGACCAAAATTATTTTCTGTTTAATAGTGCTTTTTATTCACAGTCGAAAGGCTTAGCTATTAACACAGTAAAAATGAATTATTAAAACATGTCTTTGTCTGGTTCCGTTACGTGGATGACGTTTTTCGTATTTGGACTGGTACGCAGCGTCAGCTTACCGACTTTGTTAACAACATTTTAAACCACCTTGACGACTGTATGACGTTTACAGTAGACATTGGTAATAACAGTTTAAATTTCTTAGTTATTAACATTTTAATTGCTGAAAATTCTTTAAGTTTGGACATATATAGAAAGGAAACATATTCTGACGCTATGATACCTATGATACCTTTTAACTCCAACCATCCTTGGTCCACAAAAATGGCAGCCTTCCATATTATGCTTAACAGATTAATCAAAGCTCCCTTAAGTCCAATAAATTTAAAAAAAGAGATATTGCCACAAATAACGGTTACGCGAAGAAAATAGTCTATAAACTTTTATACCAAAAAAATAGAAAGGCTGCATTAAATTTAATTCTTCCGGGGTTAATTGCAACAATAAGTTTCAATGGAGAAAACTCCCATATATTAAGGGTTTAACAAATAGTCTCAAAAATGTTCTACTTAAATACAACATTAAGCCAGCCTTTGTTAACAATATCAGTTTAAAGAAAATTTTGGTTTATAATAAAATTAAAAATAAAGTTTCAAATTTCGTAAAAACAGATATATATCAAATTAAGTATGACGACTGCTCCGCGGAATATATTGGTAAAACAAAAATAAAAACTAGATTTTCTGAACATGCCGCAAATCCTAAACACAAGACGCCTCAATCGGGTCTCTCAAAACATCTTGTTATAGAAAATCATAGTACTAACATCAATACCCTAATTCTAATACATAATTTAAGCAATGTTCCTATACTTGATAAGATTGAAATTTTCGAAATTGGACGAGCTCTGGCTAATGGCAATGTATTAGTGAATGATCAAGTAGATTTCTCAGACTGAATTCCGCTACTTAAGGGGAAAACGCACCGAGAAGCGCGAAAAATAGCCATTTTTCTGGATTTTTTTAAGGCAATCTGTAGCAGTAATCAATCCAATTCTTTTTTGAATGATAAAACACATTTTTAAGAATGCACCAACATTTTTTTATTGAAAAATATCAAATATTCGCCGAGTAATCCTCTGGTCCGTAAAGTACCGCAAAAAACAGGCCCTCCGCTGTACGCACTGCATCTTCATCTGTAATCATCCAAATAAAAAAAAACGACAAGATTTTTAAACTGGACAGTATAATCTAGTCCTTGTCATATGCGATTTTGAAAATATCGATTTTTGACAAAAGGGCAGACATTTGAATTAACATAGCGATTTTTTGAGAAAAATACGACCTTATTTCACCGTCAAAAAAAAACTAAGCTACTAAAAAAAAAAATCAATATGACAAAGACTAGATAATTATGTGTAGAATAAGCACAAAAAAAGATAATTGCAATCGGTTGATTAGTTTTCGAGATATCTTGCGGACCGACTTCAAAAACATGATTTCGAGAAAAACGCGTTTGAAAGTTGAGCAATGAATAAATCGCAAAATTCTTCAACTTACATAGAATCATCCACTCCAATTCGGCCGATACTTATAATGGCTCTGAGATTTTCGAGAACCTTTTTTTTATCCATTTTTCACCGAATATATTATTTCCGAACGAAAACTTTCGATATAACGCCCGGTTACGCAGACGATGTTACAATAGGGGCCGATGGCGTATTTCTACCTGAATTTCATTCGGCCGCTCGGCGCTGACTAGATCGGCCATAACTCCGTTATTTTTTCGAATATTTGCATGCGGCTTTCACCAGACGTTCTTAAGAGGTTAAGCTTGAAGAAAAGCCAAACAAAAAGAATCGATAATTTCGAAATTTATCGGTGCGTTTTCTCCCACCAGGCCTATTTTTATAAGTCATCTAACTTTGTTTTTTGTCGATAGCCTCGGGATTTTGTAATGTGTAATTTATAACGTAGTTCTAATTCTGTTAAAACTTAAAGAAATATCTTTCTGTAATATTTGCATACATATGTTTTGCTTCCTTTTTGCCCTAATTTAATAATGAGGGCTTTACACAATTCGATCATGTTCCACCAATTGTCCAAATACTCCTCGATTGAATACTTTAAAAGCTTTAAAATACATTTCGTAATATGTATTGATAAGGGCAATGCGTAATTGGTACCCTCTCATCGTACCGGCGATCTCCTCTTCCACTTAGATCTCTTCTCCCTCTTACATGCGTACCACTTTTCTCTTCTATCTCACTTTTCTGATCGAATTTCTTCTTCCTTTATCTGCATTTTTTTTCGTCTGGAAACGTGCATCATTTCCAACACACTGTTCTTTTCCCACTTCAGCCATCATTTCCATCCTTGTCAGCTTTTCTTCTCTACCCAAGGTATATAGATTACAAGGTATTCCCATTACTAACCATGTTCCCCTATTAGGTGACGTAATTTTGTGTAATGTATAGGAAAGTACGGTACAGAGAACACAATACTCTCTCTTCTCTCTCTGTCTTTCCTATACAAATGTATATACATTAGTCACAGTATTACGTCACATCAGCTTCAATGTGTCAAAATTTTAGTGGGAGTATCTTGTCTTCTATATACCTTGATCCCTACCAACCTCATTTTTGCGCTATCCATATAGAAATAGCATTGTCCGAATATTTGTGCCCATGACTGTATGTGAAATAGTGCAAAAGTGCTAATAATTTCTATTTCTATTTCGAATCAATCGAGGTATTTCAAGATGGTTATCAGCTCATTAGGGAACTTGAGTTTTTCTTTAATTTGCTACACTAATTCATGCAGAAACTAAGTAAGTTTTGCTATACTTCTTTCAATATTTCCCCATTTGCAAGAATCTCTGGAGTAACGGGTTGAGAATCCAAGTAAATGGAACACAGATCTAACAGAATTTAAGGATTATTCAAATCAAAATAAACATCTTTTATTTGGGTTGGTTTTACAAAATTCTCTAAAAAACTCTGTTTTAATTGATCGATTTTAGCAATAAAATGTACTTTCGAGATTGCCGATTGGAAGGACTTTTTTTATTACAATTTGAAAACAACGGCAGTATAAGCGAGCAAATTTAAACATATATTTTATGTACGAGGATGAACAATTTCATGATATTCCTATAAGCGAAATTAATTTTGGATGCCTTCAGTTACAGCGCTTTTGAAGCATTATTCACCGAGTCGTCGTTACGAAATCTTTGCAAGCTGAACTCATCCGAAGTAATAATCAAGAGTGGTCGCAGCAAAGAATATCTCAATACAATACCAAAGGAACCGTTACTATTCGATAAGCTCCACGTGGGTCACTTAACGTCACACCTATGGTGGCAAACGTAAAAGGATTACGGGATGCATATTAATACTGTCGTGGAAGCTTTCACCAAAGTTACCACTACCAGTTAATGACTCCGGAAAAAGTCATATCGAAGATTATAAAGAGATTCGCACGTGCTATTCAGAAGGTCAAGTAGGATTATAAAAGTCGTACAGGATCAGCTTTCATTTGCACTAGTTTTAAAGTATTCTGAGCGGAGGATCATTTTGAGTTGCAGACACAAAATTAAATACAATTGTGCTGAAGTCTATAAAATTAGCTGCGACTTCAGTGCAGAATTAGAGCTGAAGAGATACCAAACATGAATTTGATGCCATCCATATAATTAGTCTTGATTATATTAGATTAGATTTGTGGAGCGGTTACCAAAAGTTAGTCTCGCATTCATTGATATCTGAAAGATCTATTGTGAGTCACAATTTAACATTATTCCCATTAAAAGTTAACAGCTTTAATGAAATCAAGAGCCTTTCTGAAATTGAGGTGCCACACATTGTTTAGTGGAGGAAATATATGTATGCCCGAGTTAGAGTAACCTCCACCTCGCTATTGCTGTGCATTGGCAGAGCAGATGTTCCGAGATTTCGTGGGCAATACCGCAGAAGCGGTGATCCTATAAATACCAGTGGCTTAAAAAGAGCTGTTCAATTGGTTTGAGCTCTGTGGTCTTGAGAAGAAAAGTTTCTATTCTTCATCAGAAGTGTTAATAAACATTTCTGCCTGGCAAAGTCCTTTTGTTTTTCCTTTCAGTTATTTTGGATAACTCTGAGGTAATATTTGGAAGTGGCAGAAAATGCCTCTGTTCGATAAAGCGAGCTTCCACTTCTCTCTAACTAACCCGTTACTAATTTCATTGCCTCCACAGCTCTCATGTCCTGGTACCCACATGAGAATAATTTTATTTCTCTGCAATAAAGTTTTGTAGGTTTATATTCATTCTATGATTATCCTTAACTTAAAAGAGAAGAACTTTAGAGCCTTAAGACTATCCTACAGGATGATTGGTGAGTTGTTTATGACTCTTTTAATGAAAGTGTTATCGCATTTCTCTGACGCCAATATGTCAGCTTGGAATAAGATAGGGATAGAGCTCACGGCACTTGAGATACCCCATCTGGGGATGTGCATACCCAGTAGAACTCCACTGTTAGATTTAGGGCTGTCAGCATACTGAACTATTGATCATTACTGAAAGGACGGTTTGCTGGAACACCACTCAAGCTGGACTTTTCAAACCAGAACGAATGGTCTTACAAAATCAGGATTGTGCTTCAACGAAGAGAGCAGCCACCTTTAAGTTTTGAGATGGGGATTAAACAGTCAAACACAAAACTTGCACTTTTTCCTAAAAATCTTTTAGATTTCTTTTATTTATAATTTTCTTGTTTTAATAAATTTACAATTTTCAATCGGCACTTTTATCCAATGTGTTTACAATTTTCGTTTTAGCACCCTTTTTTTTTAGTTTACAATTTTTCTTTTAAATTTCCTGATTCGAGAATGTTTTATTTATTGGGACTTCCGATCTTTCTCTCTCGACGGGTCGAAAACAAACTCCCCGAGGTTTGGGCAAATTGCACCCAGGTACCCACGATCACTTTTTTAAAAGCTTTTTTATCTTATTGTTTTATTGCTTTCTCACGACGTTGAAAAAACGTACGTGAGAAAATGCAAAAAACTTTGGTAGCAATGTATATGCATGACAGCAAAACTGTAATCTGATATGCACTTGTGCGCCCGTCTTGAAATATTAATTTTAAGCGGGCGAGAATAGTTGTAATAATTGTATGTATGTATGTACATACAATTAGATTACAAATTGAATAATATACGTATGTGCAGTGTACAGTGTACGTACAAAAAGAGAAAAGAAGAAGACACTGTACGTAGGTAAGTGTGCAGTGCATATCGTGGGAATGAAATGCATGCCTGATAACAAAATGCAATTTATGCTAAATTGCATTTTGTTATGATATGTAAATGCATTTTTAAATGCATTTTAAATTTCAAATGAAATTTTAAATTAAATAACTTTTCATTTTCAGGGTCATTTATGTGATACATCAATATATTGTATAGGGCAATATATTGATGTATTGACCTAATGGTTGTGATTCGGGGCATAGGTACCTGAGTCACAACATCCCTCCCCCCTGGGGAAAAGAAAGTTTTATTCTTTCGGAGAAGAAAACTTTCTTTCCTGGCAAAAGAGAAGATAAGATGCATATACTAAAATAAAATAGGATGTAGTTAACTATAAATAATTACAGAGTTATAAAGCTAGAATATATTAAAAAATAATTAAAATATTCTAATTGAAAGTGTTGGTATTATTAATTATATGTAAATATATATGTATATTCATTATGTGCAATTACTGGATATCTTTTTCTTTCTTGATTTATTACTATATAGTAATGTTAATGGTAACAATATTCTCAACAAACAATTTTTTGTTTGCGTTATGTCTTAATTCTATTTGCATAGACATTTTCTTTACAATATATTTATATAATTATAAAGTTAATTTGCAGAAACTATTTATCTTTATTTTAATTTCTGTTCCTTACTTACGATATTCCAAAGTGTTAATAAAAAACGTTATCTTTATTACAAAAACATTTTTCACGAGAAAAAAAAATTTTGTATTTCTCCTTTATGATTTAATTTTTTATTATATCTCTTTATTTCCTTTTTTTTTTATGAGAAAAAAAAATTTCTTATAATTCTATACCTATTTTCCTTTCATGGTTTTATTTCAAATGTATTTAATTGCACACTCGTTAGATGAGATAAAAAGAAATAAAAGGAAAATTAAGAAATTCATTATTATTTTTTCTTTCGATACTATAAGTCGTGTTCGTTTGTTTAGTATTTGTTAAAGTTTGGTACTGCCTGTATGTATAAAGCGAAAGGTAAAGAAAATCATTAAGATTCAATCGGCTAATAAATGTGTGTCAATACTATGATACTGCGAGCTAGGAGAGCAGAAATTAAGAAGAAAAAAAAATCGTTAAATTTCTTTAATAAGAATGGCTTGTTTAATCTAGATATCGTGTGGGTAGATTTTTGGCGCGGGACTCCGTGATATTTTGTTTCGATAAAAATTGCTTGGGATGCAGTTTTATAGTGATTAGGTGGATTATGGGTTTGTGGGTTCTGGTAGTTTGGTTAGTTTTAGTTTCACCATGATATTTGCAGTGGCCATTTCGCGAAAGCCATACAAGGCTCCTAAAGACTACGTAGTAATCATTGATGGGATTTATATTGAGTTGGTTTGGTCCAATCCGGCTAAACTTTGTTTGTCCGGGACGGGACACGCTGACCGTTTGGGGGGCCGAGCCCCATGCCCTGAAATACCATGTGTGGAATTTTTCGCTGTGGCCTGAATACGATATGGCGTTGTCGCCATTGGGTAAGTTTGCTTTTTTTTTTTTTAATTTTTGTTCGTAATTTTTCCTTCTCTATTTGTTTCAGGAGCTAACATGGTTTTAATTGGCCGGTCGTATTACCGCCCCACTCCGCATGCCATGGACGGCCATCCTCCACTGGTGGGACCTGATCCTGAGGCCGAGGCTGAATGATCCAGACTCCGGCGGATTCTTTTTATAAAAAAAAAATATTTTTACTCCTTTTCATTCCCCCTTCTGTCCTAGTACGGATTGAATAAATGTTTTTAATAGAAAAGTTTGGTTTTAGTTTACTTTTCCTATTCACTCCCTTGGTACCCCTTATTTTTTCGAATATTTGGGTTTTGTCGCCTTTTTTTATGATTGGCTTTTTCGATTTGTTTTCTTTGAACCAAAAAAAAAATGTTATGTATTGGGATTGGGATTATGTTGATTTGTATTTTAAACAAAATTTGCCTTTATGCTATTGTAGATGTTGTTATTTTCAGATTTTTGCAAAATATGGCTGTTGAGTTGAATTCCCTAAAGGTTGTCCGGCGTTTTTCTTTTAGGTGCTGGAGTTATGTTGAAATTTAACTTTCTAGGTGTGAGTTTAGGCACATTTTCCAGTTCAGGTTCCGGCGGAATATTTGTAGCGTTGCGGGTCCTTGATTTATATTTCATGTATAGATATGTGCAGAGAATAGATACGATTAAGGACACTGTTAAATATGACAGTGCGTAATGATTAACCTGTGAAAAGTTTCAAGTCATTATTATGGACTCTTTTACTTTTGTTGTTGACCTTTATGGTGGAATTTTCGGGGGAATTGATTTCCATTATCTCATACGGGCCTGACCATAGTGGGGAGAACTTGTTATCTCGAACTCTGCTCTTGAGTAAGACTCTATCTCCTACTATGAAGGATTTCTGGGCGGAGTTTTTGTCGTATTGCAATTTGGACTTTTCTTTATTGGCCATGGCTATGTCTCTAGCTATTTTGAAGCTGTGTTGTAGACGCGCTTTCAGCTCGTTTGCATAATTATCGTAATTATAGCAAACTGCTGGTGCTGATTTCAAATTGTTTGGGATTTCGGCTGGGAATCCGTATAGGAGTTCGCGTGGAGTATAATTAGTACTCGAATGAGGGGTGGTATTGTATACAAACATGGCATATGGGATCCATGTATCCCAGTCTTGTGGATCTTTTGCCACATAAGATCGGAGATATTCAGCTAAAGTTCTGTGGCTCCTCTCCAATGCACCGTTAGTCTGAGGGTGATATGGAGTAGTTTTGAGCCTTTTAATCTTCAGCAGTTTTGACACCTCGGCGAACATGCCACTTATGAGGTTGGAACCTTGATCTGTTAGGATACTTTCTGGAATACCATGTCGACAAACTATTGTTGTCGTGAAGGCTTCCGCTAATGTCTTAGACTCGGTGTCGACTATGGGAATAGCCTCAGAAAATTTTGAAAGGTTATCTTGGAATGTAAGGAGATATTTGTTTCCAGAATGAGAAATTGGGAGAGGTCCTACAACATCTAGGTACACTCTTTCGAACGGTTTGGAGCTTATGCTCGAGATTTTCATTGGAATTTTTGGATTTCTGGATACTTTGTTTATTTGACAAAGTTTACATTTCCTTACGTACTTTATTATATCGTCTGACATGCCAGGCCAGTAGAACTGTTTTTTAATTCTTTTGATAGTACGGGAAACGCCTTGATGGCCTCCCGTCGGTAGTGAATGAAAATCCTTTAAGATCTGCTCGATCTCATTGCTGTCGGATAAATATTTAATTGAATCCTGATGGAGTTTGATGTTTATTTGCTGATTAGCGAAGATCTGGGTAAAAGCGTTTTTAATAATTATTAGATTCTGTGGATCTAATATAGGGAAGGAGATATTTATTTGTTTTAACCGATTTGCTTCTGTGTATGAGCAAATCTCAGTTAAAATTTTCTCAAGGTCCAATCTATCTCTTTGTGATCGAAAAGGTAAATTAATTTTTGAAATAATTACTGTTGACTCTTTTCTCTTGAAGAAGTTCAGTTCATTTTCTAAAAGTGGAGATTTATCTGAAAATTTAAGTTTCGAGTCCAACACTCTTTCAAGTTCTGTATCTTGCATTGGCAAGATGAAAAATTTAGGATTCGCATTTTTAGTCAGTAGGAGGGGAAAATTAGTCTCAGTTATTGTAACTGCGGAATTGCTCACTTGTGATGGAGCTGGATTTTGATTAATTACACTCGTGTTGGGAGTATTCAAATTCGCCTGAGCTCTGGCTTGATTCCTTGTTACCACATTTACGCTAGTGGTAGGTTCTGCGAACTTTTCGTTGCTTTCTGGAATGGCTCTACTGAGAGCATCTGCATTTGTGTTGAGCTTGCCTGATTTATGGACTATTTTGTAGTCATATTCCTCAAGACGTATTCTCCATCTCATCAGTCTTGAGGAGTGATCCTTCAGATTCATGAGCCATACTAATGGTTTATGGTCAGTTATAATTGTAAACTGTCTGCCATAAACGTATGGTCTGAATTGCTCAACTGCGAAAACTATTGCCAAGAGCTCTTTCTCTATTGTTGAGTAACGAGTCTCTGCACCATTGAGAACTCGACTCACATAGGCGATTGGATGATCTTCTTGATCATCAACTTGTGAAAGTACTGCTCCGATGGCGTAGTCACTGGCATCAGAGGTGACAAAAAATTGCTTGTCGAAGTCGGGATATGATAAAATTGGTGCTGAAATTAGTTTGTTGCGTAATTCGCAAAATGCTTCGTCGCAGATTGCGTCAAACTTGAAAGGAGTATCTTTTTTCAAAAGACTTGTAAGAGGTTTCGCAATCTTTGAAAAATTTGGTATAAAGCGGCGATAATAGCCGACAAAACCAAGGAAGGCTTTAATATCTTTTTCCTTCCTGGGTCTGGGGTATGACTGAACTGACTTAATTTTCGCTGGGTCAGGTTTGACTCCATTTTCTGTAATTATGTGCCCTAAATACATAATTTCCTTTCTTAGGAAATGGCACTTGTCTGGTTGGAGTTTCAGATTAAAATTTCGGAGACGGCTAAATACTGCTGTGAGTCTTGTGTTGTGATCTTTTAGATTGTATCCATGAACTACAATATCGTCCATGTATACGAAGCAATATATGCCTTGAAGGCCAGATAAAACATTATTCATGGCTCGTTGAAAGGTTGCAGGGGCGCCTTTTAAACCAAATGGCATGCGATTGTATTCGTAGTGGCCATAGGGTGTGCTAAAGGCGGTTTTCTCCCTGTCCTTCGAGTCCATCTTTATCTGGTGAAATCCACTGGCTAGGTCGAGTGTGGTGAAATATTTCGACTTCCCCAACTGGTCTAATATATCAGTGATATTAGGCAGTGGGTATGCATCGCCAATAGTAATGTCGTTAATACGACGAAAATCTACCACAACTCGCCACTTTTTATTTCCATTCTCATCTGGTTTTTTAGGAACCAGGAGAAGTGGAGAATTCCAGGGACTATGGGAAGGTTTTATAATATCAGACTGCAGCATTTCTTGTATCTGCCGGTTTATTTCAGTTCGGCTTGCCTCAGGAAGTCTATAAGGCTTGGTGTAAATGGGCGGTTTATCTTGGAGGGTCTCGATTTTGTGGGTAATCGCATCTGTATATGAAAGGAAATCCCCTTCTATGAAGAAGAGATCGTTGAATTCCCTACAGATATCGCGAATACTCTCGGACTCTTCTGAATTACAGTGATCCAATTTTATAAGGTTTTGCAGTTTTCTTATTCTGCCCTTAATTGGATCTCTGTTTGAGTCTGTAGAGATGACTACAAAGTCGTCCAAGTCTTGGTATACTGGGTTCACCTCGTAAGGGCCCAGATCGGCGTCCTCCTCATTTGTATTGAGGATTAGGACTTTTGCCATACCATTGACTGGTTCGACGATCGAGTTTCCAAGAAATAAGCCTGGCCTTATTTCCTTCTTGAAACAGACCGATTCATCTTGAAGAGAAGGAGTTGGAATTTCAATGATGAATTCTGATCGAGCCGGAATTTTAATTTGGTTTAATTTATCCGATTCTTTCTGATGTTTGTTAGGAAGGAGATATGATTCCAACTTTTGTGGAATTATGAAGGAGTTATTCGATGATTCCGACTCGATAGAATTTGAAGAAGTTAAACATTTATTGAGATTCCTTGACTTCTTTTTTGATTTATTACTAGACTTCACATTTTGTGAAGTGCTAGATGATGGAGATAGATTTTTGTTTGATGCAGCCTTTTGTGCGGCTGTAGATGGGGATAGATTGTCGTTATTATTTAGTTCCATTTGGGTTGGAACTACTGATGGTGATATTTTTATTTTGGAATTACCTTTGGGCTTCACTTCCTGTGAAGCATTGGATGGAGATAGATTGTTATTATTTTTTCGCTTCACTTCTTGTGAAGCATTTGATGGAGATTGATTTACATTGCTTTGCGAAACAATTGATGGAGATAAATTTTTATAATTTTGTTTGTTGGAGAATGTTATCTCCGTATACAGTAAACTTTTAGTATGAGACCTCTTTTCTGGGTCTTCGCTTTTCAAATAAACATATGGGTAATTTGAATAGTATTCCTCATACGGATAAAATTCATTTGAATCGTTAGTTTCTAGAGAAATGTATTTATTTTTGTAATTGATACTAGCATTGTATCGAGATAGAAAGTCGTGACCAAGCAGGCCATCGTATGAGAGGATGGAGTTATTTCCCACTATTTGAAATGGGTGTTCTAAGATGGAGATATTTTGCTCAGATTCCAGAGATAATTTTGCGAATATTAGTCCTTCTGTACAAGTGGACTCAGTAAACAATGTATTTATATTACAGACAGCATCTCTGTAGCAGATACTGTCTGGCTTTAATGGATGGGGTTTAATTAAACTGATCTCTGCTCCCGTATCAATTAAAAATGTGAGTTTTGGAGCAGAGCAGATATCGATGGACAAGGAAAGAGTTAGCGAATTTTTATTTATTTGGACAGGGATTTGAATTAATTTGTTTTTGTCTAATTTCCTGTCGATATTGTTTCGGGACTCCTGTGAACTTGTGCCTTTGTTTGTATCTGCGAGAGGTTGCCGAAATTTACCTCCCGCTGCTTCCAGTTTCCCTGCCTGGATGCCGATGAACTTCTATTATTTTTCCTCATTGGAGATGGTGATCTTTTTGCCGAGACGTTTGCGTTGTTGTATCTCGGCGGTGGAGCTCGATTTTCTCGGATTACCGGCTGTTGCCAGTCCCTGTTTTGTGGCTGTCTCTCAGCCGTGTTCGTTCGCGGAGTATCGCTTACCTTTTGAAAATTATTTCGATTTCCTTGGCTGCTATTAAGACGATTATTATTTGCAGCTCTAGTCCTGCATTCCTCGAGTGTATGTCCCATCCGATGACAATATCGACAAGATGGAACCTGTGACGGAGATGTAACCTTATTGTAATCTGTAGGACGTTGTTGTAATTGCGAATTAATTCTTGGAATTGTGTTAAAATTTTGCGTTGAGCGTTGTATGACTGGGCATTTTGAAACAGCATGCCCCAGTCTACCACATTTAAAACAAAGTAGATTTGAATTGCTATTCTGTTGAAAGGGATATTGATTTACCTTGTTATTTGCTTGAAAATTAGGTTGCCTTTGCTCTATACGTGATGAGTGATCTAGAATATTTGACCTTAGTGAAGCGAAGGATTTATCAGGATGAACTTTAGCTAAAGTCTGTAATTGTGGATTGGATAATCCGTCTTCAATTGCCCTTACAGCCTGACTCTCATTATCTTTTAATAATGATTTTAGTAGTACTTTATCCGTTGTGTAAGAGTGCGTTGCCTCATTTAATTTGGATAGTGTTGCATTTAGTCTTTGAAGGAAGTCTTTTACACTTTCCTCTCTACTTTGTCTCGAATTACTTAATTGAGACTGTAAGGTGGATCTAGGAGTTTTAACTTCAAAAGTTTGCGTCAATATCAATTTTAGATCAGGCCACTCTGATATCTCATTGTATCTATATACATCATATGCCTCTGCAGATAATTTACTCCTTATTAAGCTAAGGAGGGAGTGTTTTTCGTTCACCGTCGATGCCGTCGCGTATATATCATCACAACTGGAGATAAATTTGTGGAGATCTTTCGGATTTCCACTGAAATTGGGGATGAGCGATCTAGCTTCTGATAGGAAGGAGGTAGATTGGTCTCTAAAGGAGACATTACTATGATTTTCCCTGAAATTAGTTGTATTATTTGTTAAGTTTTGGGATCTTGAGTCCAAGTGTTCTTGGAGCGCAATTATAGTGTCTGTGTATGATGTTTCTATATCGGCGTAAACATCATTTTTAAAATAGTCATTTTCGAGGTCGTTGGGGCTGGTATATGAAATTAATTCATTGTGCGTTGCCTCGAAATCATCCCAGTATTTGTTCAATGAATTTATCTTTTGTGTCAGATATGTCTGTGTTGTAGTCGATAATGAATTAAAATTGATCGATTGTATAATTCGCGATATTGACTTTTGCCTATGATCCTGCAACCTAAACCTTACTGAATTAGATTGATTATTGTCTGTGTTGTCTTGATTATCAGCTGCAGTTGTTTTTTGTGAAGTTTTTGGAAGTGGAATGTAAAACGGGTTATTTGTGCGCTCTGTATGGAGTGAAATGGATTTTAACCTATCAGACAGAGTTGCCTTGGTAAGGTTGTACCAGTCCTCTGTTTTGTCATAACATGACTGTTTATAATAATCATGAGATTCATCGAAATCTTCCTGATTTTGAATAAGGGTTTCCGTTTTTTCGAATGAAGCCCACAAGTCTTCCAATCTTTGAAGTTTTTCGGAAGTAAAATCCGAAGTCCTTTTTCCTTTATTAGCTTTGTGATTTTCGGCCAAGATTTGTCTAACTTCTGCGGTTCTTTGGACCTGAGACAAGCAAAGCTCGTCGAAAGATTTGTTTTCGTCAGTCATGTTGGTATGTATGTAAGATGTAAAAATTAGGAAAAAGGGGAAAAAATATTTCAGCAAAATCTAAGGAGTATACGCTAAGATGAAGACAAAAACACGTAATTGTCAATTTTAAATGTACTCAGTTGTATGTATTGCAACTGCTAAACAGCAGGTTGAAAGAAATTTAATTCTGAAAAGTCGTATGGATGGATTTTGTTCAAAAATGTATTGTATCTATATTAATATAAGAGACTGTAGTGCTCTAATAACTTGTCAAATAACTAAATCAAATCGAATCTGTAAGAATTTGCCTTGGTTGATTCTTATTCGCGAATATTTATTTGGTAAAAGTCGGAGAATTTATTAAAATTTTTGTAAAAGAAGTAAGGAAAAAATTTGCTTTTAATTATAATTAAATATATATCTAATATATATGTGTGATTATAGTATAGAAGATGTGGTAAAAGTACATGCACAAATTTTGCAATTAAAAAATATAAATTCTAAATTTGTTGTGCAATATGAAAAGAAAAATTCTTTTTTCTTAAAAATGTTGTCTTAATCTTTTGTAATTAAATAAAATGAGCAGTTGCATCAAAATTTCTATCTCCAACCAAAATCTTTCTCCTGATCAATAGACTTAAGAATTGCTATTGCAGGGGATTGATTATTGGTTTATCGAAGTCCTCTGGCCAGCAAGTTCACGAAGCCTTACCGCAGAGGTCGCTTCGTGGAGTAGCGTATTTTGCGTACACTCGCAAAAAATAAAATTTTTTTTTTTACACAAATCAGGAAAAATTTTGTAAGAGAAAAAAAAAAAAGAAAAATTGTTTTCTTTTTCTACCTTAGTATTTATCCAAGTATTGGCTTTTAGTTCCGATAGCTGTAGATGATGTTGCTAGAGATGTGATATTTGGAGTCCTTTGTCAGGCGTTCTCGTTTTTAATAATGTTGCTGAGGAATGGAGATAATGATGATGATGATAGTGAAGATACGTCGCGCGTCCGGGACGACGATTTCTTGTAGTCTTCCTTCTGGGAATCGTCTTAGTGAGGCAGGGATGAAGCCTCCTTGGGTCCCACGGTGAGCACTTAGGCGCTTAAACTTTTAACGCCTCTAAGTACCTCCTGGGTACCCGGGATATTTTTTTTTTGTATTATTTTATTATTTTTTTTTCTTTTATTTTAAGAAAACGAATTATTTTTATTTATTTATATATTTTTTATTACACTGACTTGGGTTGAGTTCCGCTGCCACCAAAATGTTTTGTGCCTGCTCCGTGCTTCAACGAAGAGAGTGTGGTGTAATTCGGTTTTGTCACCCACAAAGGACTGGGAGTGCTTCTGACTTCGCCAGGAAGTTGCACCAGCCCCGTCGATATCAAGCCTTAGTAATCGGCTATGCACAGCTTTATTGATAATCTTCTAATTTATTCTTTAATAGAAGTTATTAGGATTTTGCACAATTAATTTAGAACTTTTATTGGTAGTCTTTCAATTTATTCTTCGATAGGAATGAATAAGATTAGCACAATTAATATAGAACTTTTATTGATAATATACTTTGAATTTATTCCTTAATAGGAACGATTAAGATTAACACAATTAATATAGAACTTTTATTGATAATATACTTTGAGTTTATTCACTATTAATATAGAACTTTTATTGGTAATATACTTTGAGTTTATTCACAATTAATATAGAACTTTTATTGATAATGTTTCAATCTATTCTTTAATAGAAGTTAACAAGATTTACTCAACTAATACAAAACTTTTACTGATAATATACTTTGAATTTATTCCTTAATAGGAATGATTAAGATTACACAGTTAACATAGAACTTTTATTGATAATATACTTTGAGTTTATTCACAATTAATATAGAACTTTTATTGATAATGTTTCAATCTATTCTTTAATAGAAGTTAACAAGATTTACTCAACTAATACAAAACTTTTACTGATAATATACTTTGAATTTATTCCTTAATAGGAATGATTAAGATTACACAGTTAACATAGAACTTTTATTGATAATATACTTTGAGTTTATTCACAATTAATATAGAACTTTTATTGGTGATATACTTTGAATTTATTCTTTGAATTTATTCCTTAATAGGAATGATTAAGATCACACAATTAACGTAGAATTTGAATGTATTCCTTAATAGGAATGATTAAGATCACACAATTAACGTAGAACTTTTATTGATAATGTGTCAATTTATTCTTTAATAGAAGTGATCGAGATTTACTCGATTAATACAGAACTTTTACTGATAATATACTTTGAATTTATTCCTTAATAGGAATGATTAAGATCACACAATTAACGTAGAACTTTTATTGATAATGTGTCAATTTATTCTTTAATAGAAGTGATCGAGATTTACTCGATTAATACAGAACTTTTACTGATAATATACTTTGTTAATCTCAATGGTTAAGATTTGCGCGGAACTAACCCGAAAGCTTTTTTCTAGAATCAAGTCGCCCGCCGGTTCTTGATAGACTGCCTGGATGATCTTTTTCAGCCGCCCCTACATGCTTTTCGCTGCCAACGTTGTTTTCCACGCTTTTTTGCTGATCGAGCGATTTCGCGATAAAAATGTGTGGAGAAAAATAATCGCGCGTTGTTTTTTTGATGTTGAGAAATGTCGGGAGGAAATATCCTCTACTAAGAAATATTGTATTTCTTATCGTTGGTGGGCAAAAGGCCCCACTTCAGCATTTTTGCATGTGAGCAAACAAAGTATACAAATTGTACACTTTGTATGACGGGAAATGAAATGAAATATTTTGTTATCGGGAGTACATATTTGCACGGGTATGCAATGTACTCAGGTTGGTTAGGCGTTATGAGTGCGAACTCATAACACCATCCCCCATAGAAAAAGAAAATTCCTACGTCTGATCAGGAGTAGGGATTTTCGATGAGCACTTGCCACACAAATCAAGATGAGGAGAAAAGAGAGAAAGAGAAAAAGGATAAATTTCTATATATATAGTAGTCCGATTTTTTTTTATGTAGATTTTTTCGTTCTCTTTCGCTTAATTTCTTATAGTCTAATTTCCATCGGTTTAGCAATAACTGATGAGATTGAAATTTCCAAAATATATCACCCATTTATTATTTACAAAACTTACTTATTACTTACATACTTATTAAATTGTATTATGTTTAATTATTCCTTATTATATGCTCCTGTGACAAACAAGGCGTTCAACTGGTAACTCTCCCACTTGAGACGTTCTTATAATTTTTTTTTTGTTGTCGACCAGTGGATAAAAAGGGGGTTTACATAATTCCTTTACATAGTGGGCTGGGCCCATCCTCTTTAGAGGTTACATTTATACTTAATTCTTGTGCTGTTACACTAGTTGCGTTGCTGGATTCAGAGAATTTCCCTCTTTGTTTCATGAAATAGAAGTACGCAAAAACGAAAATCAAAACAACGACGATAATAGTGGTGTATGAAATAGAATAGTGGTGGATGTCGTGAGCATTCAGACCCTGATCTTCGATTTGCCTTATTTCCTTTATAGAGGAACTTAACCGTTGCAGTTCGTTGTCGGAGGAAAATTTCAAGAGGTGCGTTCTGGTGGTGTTAGCAATTGGGAGTTTAATAATGTTAGGAAATCTCAAAGATGTAGATAGGTTCAAGATAGGGACGTAGTAATTGTGTATTTCCGTGTTTTTAGACGAATGGGGTTGGATAGTTAGTGTATCGCCTCGCAGGTAACACTTGTCCGACAGTTCCAGTATTCCAGTACCCAGTAGGGTTTGGGGGGAAATTTTGTTAACACAGACTTCGTCTAGTGTAGTGTTCTTGGTTAGGACAAAAAGCCATTTGTTCGCTTGTGAAAGCTGGATCCAAAAGTTACCTGGGGTGGCCTTCCGTATGTGGCAAGAGTCGGGCAATTTAGTGACGTGCTTTAGAAGCTCAATTTCACAGATGTTGTTTTCCGGATGCACGCTAAATATTGGGTGCATTAGTCGGCAAAGGTAATGAAAAGCATCTCGGGTGAGGCAATTCTGAAAGTCGAAGTTATTGAGGGTATAGTAGTGTTCTCGATTATAATCAACTACTAGATAGTGGACGGATGGCTGGATGTAGACGAATTCGTTTTCATAGGTGGTTGGCATTGGGGTTACTTTATATAGTTGGTATGCCATACGATAGGGTAAGGGTATTTTGAATTCGAAAATTATTTTATTTTCACTTCTAGCTGTGCTTGTCTGGCTCAACGCGTATATGCCGAACAGGTCCTGTAGGCCGGGGGAGATTGGGAGCCTCAGGTTATCGGGGAGCTTCTGTTGTATTACTAATAGAGCGTTTCTTAATTGGTTAGGAGTCAGTATAGCGGGGTGCGGCTTGCCATGTTTCACGTCTATCATCAAATCGAGGATAGAATTTATGGTAGACTCGTATCTCATTAACGAGAGTGTTACGGCATTAATAATTGACTCTATTTGGAGCGTCATGTTGAACTGAGATTCCGAGACGAGCGTTGTGTTCATTAGTACTTCCAGATTCTTAATCCTCCCATCCAAAGACAAAAAATGCGCCCTAATTTCGTGCTGACTCCTGTTGAAAATATTAACCGTCGTGTCTATTATCGACGTATGGTTCCTCAACAGGCCGAGGAGGCGCCTTTGATCAGTTTTCACACTGTCAATCAGGTGATCGTACTTAATGGCGTCATCCTCGTCTAGAGTTCCGAAGAGCATTTTACTCAGGGAACCCACTGCGTTAAAGGGGCTGCGTCTTTGTCGAACACTAAGGGGAGACAACAAGCTTTCCTTATCCTTAATGTTATCGAAGATATTCAAAATCTGTTTTAAAGAAGCTTGGCAGAGGAGGGGGTTGTCTGCGTAAGAGGTTAACCGTTGACAAAGACTTTTGATTACGCGTACGTTACCCTCTATTAGGTTGAACTCATAATTCAGACCTCTCAGGTCAAAGTAAACGATGATATACCACTCTTGGCTAAAAAGGCCCACATTACCTGTTTCCTCGAAGTAAATCCCTGAGTTACCTTCCAAATAAGTGACGTTTAGCCCAGTCGCGGTGCTCCATAGATTTAGTAGTTGTATAGATAATAGGAGTTTGCCCTTGTTTGACATCCTGAAAAGGGAGAGAGCTTGACTTACTCGACGTACAATTTCAAATCATTATTATGTACAATCTTAATTTTACTTCCTATCTTAATGGTGGTATTCTCGGGAGAATTCAATTCTACAACGTCGTACGGTCCGAGCCAGAGCGGCGAGAGTTTGGACCTTTTTGCATGACTCCTAAGAAAAACCTTATCTCCGAGATTAAAAGAACGCTCCACTGAACTTTTGTCGTAATAACCCTTCGATTTTTGTTTAGATTTCAGAATGGTCCGACGCGCCATTTCAAATCCATGCTGAAGACGAGCCTTTAGCTCATTAGAATAGTTATCGTAATTGTAGCAGGTTTCCGGTTCGAGCTTTAGAGAAGTAGGGATTCTCGCCGGGAATCCATAAACAAGCTCGTGCGGTGTGAAGCCAGTACTAGAATGAGGGGTTGAGTTGTAGACAAAGACAGCATACGGCATCCAGGTATCCCAAGAGAGAGGGTCTTTATTAACATAATGGCGGAGGTATTCAGCCAGTGTCCTATGACTACGCTCCAACGCGCCGTTAGTCTGGGGATGGTATGGGGTAGATTGTAACTTATGAATTTTAAGCAGTTTGCAGACTTCCGTAAACAGTCGGCTAAGGAAATTAGTACCCTGGTCAGTTAGGATACAATGGGGAATTCCGTGGCGGCATATGATTTTAGTAGTGAGCTCCCTAGCGACGGTATCCGCTTCGGCATCTGGCAGGGGAATACCTTCCGAGAATTTGCTAAGATCGTCCTGGAAAGTTAAAATGAACCTATTACCATTGTAACTGGTGGGTAGTGGGCCCACGATGTCGAGAAATACCTTTTCAAAAGGTCTCCTACTCGTAGAGGTTATCTTCATTGGGATCTTTTTGTTCCGATTTACTTTATTGGCCTGACAGGAGGGACATTTCTTTATGAAGCTTATGATGTCCTTATTCATATTCTGCCAATGATAGGCCATCTTTATTCGTTTTAAGGTTCTGTGCATACCAGTATGCCCTCCTAGGGGAGAGGTGTGATAATCGCGTATTATCTGCTGGGTATCTTCCTTGTCACTCAACTCGATCACTTCGTTGAGGAAAATATTGACAGGGAGTTTTGATGTTGAAAAGACAAATGCACACATAGATTTTAGTTCCAATAAGCTGGCGTGGTCTATGGCACTAAAGGAGAGCAGCACCATTGCGAGTTCAGATGATTTAGCGTACTCAAGGTATTCCATTAGGACAGTAAGAGCGGTCCTCTTTTCGGAGGGACCCGACAATGGAAAGGGGAGCTTGACTATTAGAATTTTGTTTTTTCCAGTTTCACATATTTTTAGTCTTGCAGGAATGGTGTTTAGTTCTAGACCGGTATACAACTCGAGGCTTTTCTTCGTTTTGTCGTCGTATGGGGTTAGTATAAAAAATTTTGGAATGGGGGTTTTGAACCTTATTAAAGAACCTTTCTTCTCGTGGACGAGCGAGTAATCGGCTGTGCCTTTCTTCATGTATTCGGCGTAGGCCTCATAAATGTCGGTTGTAGAGGGAATAAAGGTAGCGATGGTGTCAGAGTTGGGTAACTCAGTGCGAGTTTCACCCTGACGGGCATGTTGTCGTGTTACTGCGTTAACAGTACTATCGACAGGAGGTATGCGACTTAGAGCGTCCGCATTGGAGTTCAGTCTTCCCGACTTATAAATTATACAATAGTCGTATTCTTCTAATCGAATACGCCATCTCATCAGTCTTGAAGTAGGGTTTTTTAGATTCATGAGCCAGGTAAGTGGCTGATGATCAGTTATAATGGTAAAACGTCGACCATATAAGTAGGGTCGGAATTGTTCAACAGCGAACACAATAGCGAGGAGCTCCTTCTCAATAGTAGAATATTTTATTTCAGTCGAATTAAGGGTTCGACTAACGTAGGAGACAGGTCTATCCTTGCCTACTTCGCCTTGCGAAAGTACAGCGCCAATAGCGAAGTTACTAGCATCGGTAGTGACCAAAAATGGTTCATCGAAGCAAGGATATTTCAGGATAGGAGCAGTGATAAGTTTAGATTTCAATGTTCTAAAGGCTTCATCGCAAAAGGCGTCCCATGTAAAGGGCACATCCTTTTTAGTGAGGTAAGTAAGGGGTTTTGCGACTTTCGCGAAGTTGTCAATGAATCTACGATAATATCCCACGAATCCTAGGAATGATTTGATATCCTTGACCCGTTTTGGGGTGGGGTAGGTCCTTACGACTTTAATCTTTTCTGGGTCGGGATGAATGCCCTTTTCGTCTATCACATGTCCTAAATAAGTGATTTGCCTTCCGAGAAAATTGCATTTGTCAGGTTGCAACTTCAGTCGATGGTGTCTCAAACGGTCAAAAACTTTAACGAGCTTGGCATTATGGTCCCTAAGACTGCACCCATGAACCACAATGTCGTCCATATACACGAAACATTCTATGCCTTGTAGTCCCGATAGGACGTTGTTCATTAACCTCTGAAATGTAGAGGGGGCATTCTTCAGTCCAAAAGGCATCCTATTGAAGTGAAAGTGTCCGTACGAAGTACTGAAGGCAGTCTTCTCTTTGTCGACTTCGTCCATCTGGATTTGATGGAACCCGTTCGCTAAGTCCAGAGAGGAAAAATATTGAGACCTACCCAGTTGGTCTAGTATATCTGTAATGTTGGGCAAGGGAAAGGAATCACCGACAGTTATGTCATTTAGCCGCCGGAAGTCTACAACCACTCGCCAGCGCTTGTTTCCTGCTGAATCGGGTTTCTTGGGAACAAGCAGCAAGGGGGAATTCCACGGGCTTGAGCTTGGGCTTATGATCTCCCGTTCCACCATTTGGGTTACCTGGTTGCCGATTTCCGTCCGTTGAGACTCCGGTAGTCGGTAGGGTTTGACGTTTACAGGGGCTTTATCGGGAAAAGTTTGAATCTTATGACGGACTGAATTAGTTACTGTAAGAAAGTCACCCTCCAAGTGAAATATATCGTTATAATCTCGACAGATTTGCAATATGCTGTCTGCCTCTTCCGAGTTACAGTGCTCTAGGTTGAGTCTCTTCTTTAACTGGTTAAGACGTTTCTCGACTTTGTTTTCCATATAAAGACTTTGGACTATAGAATAGTCATCTAAAGGTTCGGCTTCCAGTTTTAGAGTGTTTAGGTTTACGGAAACGTCTTCGTCTCTTACGTTTAGTAGTATTAGATTAGCCTTGCCATATCGGGGGCTAGAAATAGAGTTACCTAAGTACACACCAGGTATAGGTTCGTGTCTGGTTACCAAAAAGTCTTTTGTTTGCACTGTAGGTACTCGTACAATGGTTCTTGATCTAGGAGGCAGTTTTACAAAATCCAGCTCTAATTCTTCCGTGACAACACTTGTCTTGCTAGTTACACCAGGTTTAGATTCTTTGTTTTTGGCATTAGGGTTAAGATTATCTACTTCATCTTTGTTAGTAAAATCTTTTGTTGGTCCAGAGTGTTTCGAATGAGGAGTGCAGGCACCTATACAGGTCGTTAAGTCCCCATCTTGCGGAACGTCTGTCGCTTTCAGACTGGGTTTACCTACTCTTGGAATTGTGTACATTTTATCACTACAGCCGGAACCCTCTATCAGTCCAGGGTGATCCGAATGAGGAGTGCAGGCACCTATACAGGTCGTTAAGTCCTCATCTGACGAGACCCCAACCGGTTCTGACAGAAGATTCCCCCCAAAATTGTCTTCTTTGCATCTGATTATTCCCTTTTCATAGTCAATGCCACACGCGTGTTCGCGCAGAAAGTCATGTCCAAGAATTCCGTCATATTTTAGGTTTACATTACCATCAATTACATGAAATGGGTGTTCAATTAAGACGCCAAAATCGAGGACGCCAAAGGCTAGTCCCAAGGTAGACATTTTGTCACTTGAAATAGTTGTGACATTAGTTTTTTGTGAAGGATATATTAAACAGTCACCTTTAGCTAGGCTGGCTTTGTAGAGGCTTATTTCGGCTCCCGTATCTATCAGAAACGTACTGAGCCCATTTTTAGATAAGGAAAACGGTATTGTAAGGGTGAGGGCGTTTTGACTTATATTTAATTTAGCGTCTGCGATTGATTTTCGTGTATCTCGGCTTGAGTACTTATTTGATTTAGGCGTGCTGGTGTGCCGAGTTTCTTCAGCCGCCAAGATGAGTTTTCCGGGCGATGAGATTGTACACTAGTAGAGGCCCCTTTCAGCTCATCCGAAAAATGAACTAGCGTATTGCGCCGATTAGTCTGTTCTCGTGGAGCTGGTACTCTACTGACTGTATGTAATTGGTCTTGCCTTCTGGGCGATTGATCGGCTTTCCTCGCGTTGTTATACTCGCGGGATCTACATTCCTCGATGTGGTGACCCGGCCTCTTACAATATGCACAATGGGTCCTATAGTCTTCCTTCTTGACATTGTTAGGAAAGGGTGGCCGTGTCCCTTTATTGACGAAACATTGTTCGAGGGTATGTCCGCTACGCCTACAGTGGGTACAGTAGAGATTAGCGCTTGGTCGAAGATGGGGAAGATGAACGTGTTGTCCTTCAGTCTTTATTACTGGGGACTTATGGTTGTGGACAAAATTTGTATTGAGTGTGGAGGGAGAGTTCTTTTCAATGCGGGATGCTTGTTCCGTCGCATAGTTTATTGCTTCACGCAACCCGGTCTTTTGAGCTGCTTTGGTGAGGATACGGAGCTGATCGTTACGTATTCCGTCCTCGAAAGCTTGTAAGGCGAGTTTTTTGTTCTCACCAAGAAGTAGGTTCTGGAGAGTAACATCAGTGACTGAAGTAGCTGTGGCGCTATTTAAGAGGGCAAGCTGTTTGTTAACTCTCTGGGCGTACTCTTTTACGTCTTCCTTATATTGTTGGCGAGTTTTCATTAGCTCGTTTTGCAGAGTGGTACGAGATAAGACTTCAAGAAATTGGTCTTGAAGCTCCCTCTTTAACTCGCACCAACGGTGATGGGTCCCGTACTGGATGGCATCATAAGCGCGTCCAGTGAGTTTTGTCTTTATTATACTTAAAAAGACGGCCTTTTCCCCTTCGTTTCGTGAATCTACTTGGAATAGGTCACAACAAGAGAGGAAACGTTGGAGGTCGCGAGGATTTCCGTCGAATTCGGGGATAATAAGTTTCGCGTCGGAGAATGATAAATGCACACTATTAGGTGTCGAGACAGAACCACTTCCTCCAAGAGGGGGAGGAGGGGGAGGAGGAGTAGGCGGGTTATCTGGCATCCTGAGTCCCTTTTGGACAGTACGACCACTGCGTAGGGTAAATATTTTGAATTTGAAAACGATGTATCACTGGTGAGGATTAATTAGTAGTATACATGTAGTAAAGTAGGATGCTATTCTAAGGTAGGTACCTCGTCCCAGTACAGACCTCGTTTCTATTCCTTATTATCTACGCTAGTCATACAACTGTGTAGAAGGATACAGACAGTTTAAAAATTCGTTCCTAGCTAGGTAAATTCGTGTTGGTATTCCGTACAAGCAAAAAGAAAAAACAAAAAGAACGCAGGTAATTAGGCGCAGATGTTAGAGGTCATAAGTCACTTAAACGCCCATGTTGCATAAAATTAAAACAATAACATACTAACATCTCGAATCAACCAAGAAAGCAAACGAACAGAGATCATGTATTCAGCAGTTGTAAGCCGATTAGAATGGAACGCTTCAATAAAACAATCAGTCATCACCAAATTAGCAACTATCGCCCATCATACACTTTGCAGTAATCCACCAACTCAAAACTGTTATGGCGTGGAGATGCATAAGGGCCGCAGAAAAAAAAACGCTTTAAGTTGTTCAGTTTCCTTTGTAGTTAGATTAGGTTTAGCTCTAGAATGGTCCACTCACGATTCCACCATTATGAGAGTATTATCATGAAATAAATTGAATTGAATTGAGTTGAATTGAAATGCCCAAAAATATTTTATCAGTCGTTAGTGAGTAGGCAATGGATGTAACCGACAAAAAAAGTTAAAAGGAAAATTGGATATAAAATGTACATCCTGCCTTCGATAAAATAAAATAATTAGTGGTTTTCCGTTTCCATTAATAGAGTTTCATAAATATGCCGAGGGAAATTCTCACTTTCACAGTAATATATACAACATATGTATAAAAAAAAAGCACTTTATATATATCTATTTGGAACTAAATCTTTTACAGAGTATAAGTACATCCGACTTACTTGGAGTTTACCAGCCGCTGATTACCGGTTCCATCCATCGAGTTCTGCTCCATTACAGCTTGAACCTGCGTCCGTCCAATGGTCCAATATTGTGCCTTGCCTGGAGGTCCTTTCCTTCCAGGTCTTTCATAAACTATTGGTAGGATTTAAATATCCCACACCGCTGCCACCAGATTTTTATGTGGTGTAATTCGGTTTTGTCACCCACAAAGGACTGGGAGTGCTTCTGACTTCGCCAGGAAGTTGCACCAGCCCCGTCGATATCAAGCCTTAGTAATCGGCTATGCACAGCTTTATTGATAATCTTCTAATTTATTCTTTAATAGAAGTTATTAGGATTTTGCACAATTAATTTAGAACTTTTATTGGTAGTCTTTCAATTTATTCTTCGATAGGAATGAATAAGATTAGCACAATTAATATAGAACTTTTATTGATAATATACTTTGAATTTATTCCTTAATAGGAACGATTAAGATTAACACAATTAATATAGAACTTTTATTGATAATATACTTTGAGTTTATTCACTATTAATATAGAACTTTTATTGGTAATATACTTTGAGTTTATTCACAATTAATATAGAACTTTTATTGATAATGTTTCAATCTATTCTTTAATAGAAGTTAACAAGATTTACTCAACTAATACAAAACTTTTACTGATAATATACTTTGAATTTATTCCTTAATAGGAATGATTAAGATTACACAGTTAACATAGAACTTTTATTGATAATATACTTTGAGTTTATTCACAATTAATATAGAACTTTTATTGATAATGTTTCAATCTATTCTTTAATAGAAGTTAACAAGATTTACTCAACTAATACAAAACTTTTACTGATAATATACTTTGAATTTATTCCTTAATAGGAATGATTAAGATTACACAGTTAACATAGAACTTTTATTGATAATATACTTTGAGTTTATTCACAATTAATATAGAACTTTTATTGGTGATATACTTTGAATTTATTCTTTGAATTTATTCCTTAATAGGAATGATTAAGATCACACAATTAACGTAGAATTTGAATGTATTCCTTAATAGGAATGATTAAGATCACACAATTAACGTAGAACTTTTATTGATAATGTGTCAATTTATTCTTTAATAGAAGTGATCGAGATTTACTCGATTAATACAGAACTTTTACTGATAATATACTTTGAATTTATTCCTTAATAGGAATGATTAAGATCACACAATTAACGTAGAACTTTTATTGATAATGTGTCAATTTATTCTTTAATAGAAGTGATCGAGATTTACTCGATTAATACAGAACTTTTACTGATAATATACTTTGTTAATCTCAATGGTTAAGATTTGCGCGGAACTAACCCGAAAGCTTTTTTCTAGAATCAAGTCGCCCGCCGGTTCTTGATAGACTGCCTGGATGATCTTTTTCAGCCGCCCCTACATGCTTTTCGCTGCCAACGTTGTTTTCCACGCTTTTTTGCTGATCGAGCGATTTCGCGATAAAAATGTGTGGAGAAAAATAATCGCGCGTTGTTTTTTTGATGTTGAGAAATGTCGGGAGGAAATATCCTCTACTAAGAAATATTGTATTTCTTATCGTTGGTGGGCAAAAGGCCCCACTTCAGCATTTTTGCATGTGAGCAAACAAAGTATACAAATTGTACACTTTGTATGACGGGAAATGAAATGAAATATTTTGTTATCGGGAGTACATATTTGCACGGGTATGCAATGTACTCAGGTTGGTTAGGCGTTATGAGTGCGAACTCATAACAAGAGCAGCCACCTTTAAGTTTTGAGATGGGGATTAAACAGTCAAACACAAAACTTGCACTTTTTCCTAAAAATCTTTTAGATTTCTTTTATTTATAATTTTCTTGTTTTAATAAATTTACAATTTTCAATCGGCACTTTTATCCAATGTGTTTACAATTTTCGTTTTAGCACCCTTTTTTTTTAGTTTACAATTTTTCTTTTAAATTTCCTGATTCGAGAATGTTTTATTTATTGGGACTTCCGATCTTTCTCTCTCGACGGGTCGAAAACAAACTCCCCGAGGTTTGGGCAAATTGCACCCAGGTACCCACGATCACTTTTTTAAAAGCTTTTTTATCTTATTGTTTTATTGCTTTCTCACGACGTTGAAAAAACGTACGTGAGAAAATGCAAAAAACTTTGGTAGCAATGTATATGCATGACAGCAAAACTGTAATCTGATATGCACTTGTGCGCCCGTCTTGAAATATTAATTTTAAGCGGGCGAGAATAGTTGTAATAATTGTATGTATGTATGTACATACAATTAGAATACAAATTGAATAATATACGTATGTGCAGTGTACAGTGTACGTACAAAAAGAGAAAAGAAGAAGACACTGTACGTAGGTAAGTGTGCAGTGCATATCGTGGGAATGAAATGCATGCCTGATAACAAAATGCAATTTATGCTAAATTGCATTTTGTTATGATATGGAAATGCATTTTTAAATGCATTTTAAATTTCAAATGAAATTTTAAATTAAATAACTTTTCATTTTCAGGGTCATTTATGTGATACATCAATATATTGTATAGGGCAATATATTGATGTATTGACCTAATGGTTGTGATTCGGGGCATAGGTACCTGAGTCACAACAAAAGTATAAGATACTCATATGACCAACCAGGTCACCTGGTTCGAATTGTCGTTTTCCTTTACAATATGATGGCCCTAGAGGAGGTTGCTATCTTTTTCAACTGCAAATTCAGAGGTATCTAACGAATCTACTCTCTTTTTGTTAGAAATGGATCAGCGATTGAAACTGCAGTCGATGTAATAAAATTGGAATAGAACTGGCATGCCTGATTTAGTGCATTCAACATATTCGGTCATTTCGTAAACTCAATTCCATCCTCACTCTACCCAATTTTAATAATGACTCAAAATAAGTAAGTGACATGAAGGTGCGGGGGAATTGAGGCAATTTTTTTATGCATATTAAGGAACAAGTTTTTTGCAATAATGGCAGATGAAGTAACAGATATTTCCAGTGAAAATCATTCAGCATTAATGCTTCAAGGTTCCGTTCTTTCTCTCACCCTTTTCCTTGATTAATGACTTTTTATCCCTTATATAATTACCGATAACATTACCTGTGATCTGCCGTACGTTCTTTCGTCGTTCTTCAGATTCACGCTGTAAATTTCAACCATGAGCTCATGATTATTTATTTATTCTCGCTCGGGGCAGGGCGATTCTGTATTTGATGCATCTAAAATCCCATGTAGTTTGTTATCCCACAGTCGTTCTCCAAATGGTGCGCAACCTGAGCAGGTTGATGGTGTGGCCTACTTAATGTTATCATCCGTCAATATCCTTTGTATGAATTCCTGGATTGACATTATCTTCGAAATTGCCGTTGATATTGAATAAAAGTGGACTGATTAAAGTTAAATTTTGTTTTATCAATCAGCATTATTTCTATACACACGGTTACTAATGTTTTTTTATTACCATAGGTAATGGAATAAGAGACTACTCTAATCCGCTACGATATGTAAATCAACGTCAACAATATGCACATCAACAACAATATGAACATCAACAGGAACGCTATGTAAATCATCCTCAACAATATGTAAATCATCCTCAACAATATGTAAATATACAACAACAATTTGTAAATAAACAACAACAAAATGTAAATCAACCTCAACCTAAAGATTTCAACAACCTAAAACCTACGTCGCCTCCTACTCCTTTGTTACCACCCACATTAGCCCCACCGCGATACCTCCTTGCATCAAGCTACTCAACATCAGGCTCTAATAGGATCAGTGAGGAACGTAAGTGAATTTAATTTATTTGAAGTTATTTAATGATTTCTGTCATTTTTCGAAATTAATCCGTTTATGTTTGAAGGCTGCTATGATACTTATTTTCCAAGGCCAAATTCCGTGTTGTCTTTCATAGTGGGTGGAGAAGTGACTAAAATTGGAGAATTTTCATACATGGTATGTAATAATTGTATAAGGACATATATAAATTATTTAAAATTATTTAAATTAATAACGTGGTCAGAGCTTTACAGTCACTCGGTACCAATGGCCAATGTCGGGGATCTCTGCTTTACATCCCTGATTGGTTTGTGAAAATAAGACGTAGGTCGGTCGGTCGGAATAAAGTCCTTTGCGACAACATAAATCTAAAATTCTTACTTTAGTTTTAACTTAATGATGCTGCAAAGGCTCGAACGGATCTGAGTAAATTGGCACGCATATTCTAAATCAAGTACTATTAAATTTCGTTAATTATCACAGAGTTGCCTGAAGAGCATAGATCACCTTTATCCCTTGTTTTTAAGATGAAGTAAGCGACAGGCGCGAATACAGGGGGGGGGGGGGGGTCACAGGGTTATGACCCCCCCCCCCCCCCCCCACCCCCAGCGAAGCGCGCCACCTAACTTTCGCGGTGATGTGAGTAGTAATAGTGGATTGGGTATAATTGTCATTCGCTCGTAGTTCTTTTCTTCCTTTTCTTTTAAACGTGTACAAATTTTTTTGAATTTTCTTGCATTTTTAAATAGTGTCGAAAAGTCATTAATCATACCTATCACAGGATAGTAAGTAATTTTGGAATGAATATTTATTTTAGTATTTGGTTGTTTAGAAAATGGCACGTAATACTTCGCAGCGCAGTTATGAAGATGCTTTTATATTTTTGCTGCGCCCATTACTCATATATGTACATATATATGAAAAAAGAACACAATTTCGAGTTTAAAAAGTGTTATGTTTCTAAGAAATTGGTAAGCGATTATAAATTTTTTTTTACCTATCTGATTTTCCGACGGTGGATGGCAGCAGGAAATTCACTGTCAAAACAGGAAGTCGAAAAGCTACGATTGTGAAAGAAGAAGATACTGAGATTTCATTTGTTATTATGTTTTGAGCGTTTTGAAGCAGCTTTTTATCGACAATATTTTACATTATTTTGAAATAATTGCAAAGGACCAAAGTGTTGAAAGAAAAAATTTAAAATAAAGAAATTAACTAAATTAAAATCAAACTAAATGCCAAAAATATCACAATTTTACCATTTGTATTTAAACGCCTCGAAATATTCATCTAAACCATGTATTTTGTGTCAACACATCTACACTGGATGTCTTGTATGTATCACAAATTATTTTATGATTTGAAACTTCATCAATTTTTCGTCAAAATTCATTTGAAATCGATGTGCGTCTTACAACCTTGACAAAAATAAATGCCACAACAGTTTCATTCGTTTGAATTTGTGGCGACGACGGCAATATTAGAAATTGATCAATCCCGACGGCAGCTTCGTCCACCTGTCACCTGTCGAAATTTGGGCTTTCGCATAAGACACAGTACTTTTAGAATTTTAACAGCGGCATTTTTTCGTCGTTTGCCGTTGCCCGTCGCAATTGTATTTAAGCCTTGACTTAAAAAAATTTGTTTTACGGTTCTTCCATCTTCCCAGATTCTTGCCAACGAAAATTCCTCATTTTGGATATAAAAATCCCTTAAAATCCCTTAATACCATATTTCAAACAAATCTTTTAAAATACCTTAAGAATGGGTTTGTAAAGTGACATAATCAATTTCGAACAAAATCATTTATTTCAGAACGAAATTATCACATTGAATAAATCTATGGTGAATAAAAAAGTAACAAGAATAAGTAAATAAATATTTTTCGCATTTGAGTAAATGCCTTCACTTTTTGGGACACTCATAATTTAAAAAAAAATTTTATGCATTTTTCTGGTAGAATGTCTTTCTAGTTCATATGTTCCACAAATAAGAATTTTATTGCAAGCCTATAAATTATTTGAAGATTTGAATGATAAACAAATGTCAAAACCGCAAACCTTGTATTTAGCTTTTTTTCGGTCATTGTGCTTTTGAATCCAGGCTTTATATTTAATATCGTTTTCCAACCAGCAATCGGAAAATTTCTTGACATATTTTTTGTTTTCAACTTTTTTAAACTGTCTTATTTAAAAATTTTTTTTTTTTTGAGGAGTTGAAATTTAGAATTCGCCATTTCCTTTATTGAAGAAATATGTCATATTAATACCTAATGTTTCTTCCACTATTTAATATCTTTCTACTTTACTAATTTATTTCCAATACAAGATATTTCGCAAAATAGACCAACGGGAAACTAAGCACACGTACACCGTAGGGCATTGGGGTAGGCTTATTATTATGTAACAAATATAACATAGTATAGCATAGTGGCAGTACACAAGTCCCTCACAATTAAGTAAAAACAGTAATTCGGCTCAGAAAATATTTTGTATATGTGATATTAATAAAGAAAATACTCTAAATTTGCTTACTCAGTCAAAATGCCTTAATTTGAATATTTTGTCTTTCAACCGAACTTTCAAGGAAAAAACCCTTAAATCCCTCAGATCTGGGAACACTGAAAAACCCTAGTTCCATGCAATCAACGTCTAGGCAACCGTTGATTTTTCATAGCGACTCTGATTCAAGAGTTGTTCAAAATTTTAACGTTCATAGCATTAAATTTTTCTTAGAAATACACTTGCAAATTGTTCTTAAGAATTTGAATGAATAATTATTCACCGACAACGATCTAAACCAAAACCTTCGAGAATACTTCACAAGCCATTAAAGAGACTCCCTCCCTACCACAAGCAAGGCCCAACGTAGTCCTTACATTCTAAAATATTTGCAGTGTTCTTATGTAAAAGTGACAAAAGTTTGATTTGAATAGGTCTTTCGCCCTAAACTATTATTAGTACAGAAAAATGGAGTTCTGATAATGTTAAGCTTGCTTTCTTATCTTTCGAATCGTAATAAAATGTTCATACCTTTCTTAACAAAATTATTTAAAAAAATTTATCTTAACCAAATGACTACGACTCCTCAAACAAAAATTCTCAGCTGAGCAATCAATGTTTGACGCTGTGGCGTCATGGCATGCGTGGGCTGATGATATCGAATGTAGCTGCCTACAGATTCGGACTACGGCTGCACTTACACACGTGCAATTATCACTCAGCTGAGAGGTATTGAGCGTAAAATGGTAAGGTTACTTTGTAATCAAAACTATTTTATGATTTTGTTAAATAAGATATATAGGAAATGTGGCCCTTGGGAAGGTAAGGAACCAAGCTTTAAATAATTACCAGACTATTTTCCTTTATGGATAGCACCTTAGGCTCTATGGCATATATAAAGCTAATGTTTAGCACATTTCCATAAGTATCAATTTGGAACATTTTAGAAAACGGACTAAGCACGCACACATACAGATTTCTGTTTCATGGCTTGGGAAGTATTCTCGAGGGATTTGTCTAAACGAATTGATGCATTAATTCTGGTGGCTCACTCTTTCGGACAGCGGCCCAAGCATTCAGTTTTCTTAGAAAGATCTGAAAATTTTTCTTTAGATTTTTCATGGACTATTGGGGGCGGACAATGATCCCAAAGAGTTATGTTGATTCAGGTGCCTTGGCTGATCTGGGTCGCTAAAGATATTTATAAGCGTTGGCAAGCATACATTTTGTTCTTAGAAATTTACTTAAACATTTTTCTTTCGAATTTTTATACACTATTGGTTGCTTAAAACGATCAGTTGGATTTATGCCACTAAAATTGATTCTACAATTTTTACGGCAAATAAAAACCATTCGCTTTCCTTTGTGGTAGTTGCCGTTGCTGTGCTTGTACTTTCGTATTTAATTCAAGTAGTGCTGTTTAATTTAAATTCACGTTTACTTTTAATTAATAGGAGAAGAATAAACTTGCTACACCAGTAGCGATGGAGGTAGAAATAGTAGCGAAAGTGGAAAGCAAAACACTGATAAGACCATTGATAACTATTTTCAGAAGAAAGCAAGATCAGTTAAGTTCCCATCAAAAGATATATTCAGTGACATATCATACACTTATACTCCTATTCCTTTGAATGTCATTCAAGGTGCAAGCTCTTACTCTCAGTCATTTACTTCACCCGTGACAGAATCGGTTGCGTCACAACTATATCTGCAATGTTTGCACGAGAAAGAAAATCTGGATATGAGTCCTTAATGTCTGTCCACTCTGAGATCGACATTTATGTGGATAATATTATCGACAGGTTTTCCAAATCAAACCGAAAATTGGGTTTTGTGATATATAACTTAAATATTATAAAAAAAAATTAAAAGCGTCTACCTCCGACTTTTTTCTCCCCTCGAATATTTTAGGTGTGCCCCCACAAGCTGAACGTCTGGATACGCGCCTGGTAAGCAAAGAAAACGTTTTTGTGTATATAAAAAGAGGGTGTGTGGGGTACATGGTTATCCCCAATTCCACCTTCGTGTTCGGCTTTTATAAGTTATGCTTTATAATTTGGAGTCCATCCCCACTATTTCTAGTCAGCCTTTAATTAAGCGAAGAAAAAAAAACCTTTATAGAACCTTTCCTCTAAGGTAAAATTTAATGCCATGTTATAGCACGTCTGCTCGTGGCCCTCGATTAAAGAAAATGGAGCAGCGGTCGCTGGAAAAGGGATTTATACCAATATTTTAGGTTGGTTCACCACAAAAAAAAAAAAAAACAGATTTTAATAAGGTTCACGTTCGGTTGGTATTGGTCTTTTTATTCTAACAAACGCGATATTTTGAATCAAGTCCGCAATGGACTATTATTATTATTTTTATTCAAAAACAAAAAATTGTGCCCTTATCTCTTTTAGCTTAAATTCAGGCATTAGATCTAAGCGTTCTTTTCTTAAAATGGATTGAAAGCTTTCTTTCTCGCCGTTGAATTTAAGTTGTATTGGACGGAGTTACTTCTACCGATTTATAATTCATGCCGGTGTGCCGCAAGGTTCTGTTCTCTCTCATACTCTGTTCTTCATTTTTATTAATGACCTCTCACTTTCAATCCTATTCATGGTTTTGCAGACGAAAGAACCCTTAATTTTGTGTACTCGTTCGACTCTACAGCTAATTCTCGTGGGAATGTTATAGCTGACAAAAGAAGCCATATGTTTAGTTGACTAAAATATGACCATACAACAATACCTGCTTGTGGCAAAGCGAATCGGATCTTGTTTAATGCTTCCAAAATGCAATGTTGTCTGTCATCATTCAAACTCACTCCATTTCCGTTCATGGAAGAGATATATCGAACTCGCCATCTCTTAGTATCTTAGACATTGAAATATCCAACAATCTTAGTTGGTTGGATTACATTTTTGGTATTGCCAAAAACACGAGGAAATGCCTTGGCTTCTTGCAAAGATGCAAGAAATATTTTACTCCATCAGACTTGGCGCAAATTTACAAGTCTCAGCCTAGATTAAAATATAATTCCCATATTTGGACAGGGGCTGTACGTACCACACGAGCTGTAACCCTGAAGTCAAATTCGGCCCTACTGTGAAATTACGTAAATCTTTCATTAAACGGTATGAATGTGAAACAGATTGCGATCCTTCCACTAACATTCAAGCGTAATACGCACCGTCAGCTACTTGTCTCACCCAATAATCCTCAATTCCTTATCCCTCCTTCCTTTACTGCCAAGGTGGTACTACGGCATCGTGGGCTTTGGAAACATCATATAAAAAGCTTTTTTTTTATTCTTTTTATTATTTTCTTACGACGTGACAATAAAAATCGCACGCGAGAAAATGAAAACAAAGTTTTGATGAAGTACAATTGCATCAAGATGACTGAAATCTGATGTGCAGCTGTCGTCTTTAAAATAATAACTTCAACACGGCGAGAAAAATTGTATGCATGTAGAAGTAGAATTCAATTTGGGGGAATCCAAGTAACGTATCGATGTTGGTTTTATGAAACCTCCTATGTGTCAAATTAAGCTATTTTGAAGTTTTGGTATCAACTCAACCGCCGCGCCGTCTTGCTCTGTACCCATGGAAAAGCAAACTTACTTTGTGGAAAAATATTCTTGTTGATACTTGTAAAACAGAGAACGAAAGGTCCAATGTGTTATTTCAATAATTATAGTTGACAAAAGTGGTCAGTTTTTGTCTCTGTTATTAAATTGTAATTTTGCCACATTGGATGTTTCATAAAGACAGCGGCGGTATGTATGTAATGTACATTAGATTAGAGAGTTATGACACATACGTATGTACAGTGTCCATACGAAAAGGCTAAAGACACTGTACGTTGGTAAGTATCCATATCGTGGGAATGGATAGTGTGTCTGAGTATAAACTGCAATTTATGCTTAATTGCTATTTAAAATGTGAAATAGTGACTTTGGATGAAATTGAAATTGAGTTGAAACGTATTTCGTTTTTAGGTTCATTTTTGCAATACATTAATATATTGGAAATATGGGATAAACCTAACCCAAATCTGACAAAAAAAATATTGGGACTGAGCATACTTTTGTCAATTCTCACTGGACACTCTTTTCTCAGGGGTCTCAAAAGTGGCTACAATTGAAAAATGTCAATAAACTGAGATATTCTTTGTTACTGCTTTTTATTGACCAAATCATGGGTTACTGTCAACATACAATCGCGAACGTAACCACGTTTAAAACGAACACTCTTTAACGAAACAAAAAGGAAACAAAAAGCATTGAAGTACAAGAATAAAGATTTAGTTAAAACGCGAGGCTTAATAGAATGGCCGCTATTAAGGCCGAGGCAAAGTGCAAGCTTACTCGGCTTCAACTCAACTGACATTTGATAATTTCAGCATGGTCAACTTCTTAAAATTTTAATTGAAAATAGTGTGAGCGTTGACTACTATTATTTCCTGATTTTTATCTGTTTTTAAAGATGTCTACAATCCCGGCATTTTAAGTCATAAATTAACTGTACATCTCGTATCAAACCTATCAACTTTGCTTGAGAATACACTTCCCAGTTCACTGAAAACAAATCAGCTGCTGGCTGTAAACGCCAAAATCATGCTACCAGTTGTGATGGAGTAGAAACTAGATCTACCTTAGAGTTCTCTCAGGAAAGTGCGTACAGCCGAGCTCACCATTAGACTGTGCCTACTTTAATACTTCACATGTATTCTACACGAACTCTCAAAGGTCGGAAGCGCCAGACCGCGAGATCGCTCGCAGTGTTTTTCGGCCTTTATAAACTCGAATTTACTGACAGACGTCAAAGGTGAAAGGATTTTCTGAGTAAACTTTTCTGGATTACGTGAAAAACAAAATCGTCAAATTTTTGTTATATGTATAAACGTCCTGGTGAACAAAATACGTAAACAGTACCAACAAGCTTCGAAGACACTCTGCGGTTTGAAGCAAAACCGGGTCCGATTAATTACTGACTGACTGGGCCAAAGACTGCCTATTAATACCCCGAAAATCGATCTCAAGCATTTCTTAAAAAAAGGAAATATTCCTGAAATAGCCTGTCTTTCATGAAACTTTTGTCAATTTTCCATAAGAACACTGCAATTATTTTAGAATGTTAGGACTCCGTTGGGGCTGTCATGGGGTAGTGTAGTCTGTTTCATGGCTTGTGAACTATTCTCGACGGTTTTGCTTCTGGTCGTGATCGTGAATGTAGTTTGGACCTCACAATTGGAGCGACGATGCCCGATTTTTCAGTTCATCTCTTCTGGAAGAACAATGTCATAAATCGTTCATAAAACGTTCAGAAAATGTCTCAACTTTCAATAAAAAAGAGAATTTAGTGGAACAATGACGCTTTTAAAGGTTGCTCCTTCCTTTTACAGTTTGGGATTGGGATATTATATTAAGTATAAATGAAAACAAGTAAAAAAGCTAGAATTGGTCTAAGACCAATTCTTATGATAACCTAGATGAATGCCCGTACTAAATTTCGTAAGGTCACCGATCTATTCAAGTTTGATTTTGAAGTTGTTTTTCGCATATATTTCTAGAACGGTTTGTCGCACAGAAAAAATGATTATAATCAATTTTATAGGATTTCGTATTCTGCAGAGGTTTTTGGTACAATAAAAATGTCTTGGACTTATCGTTTTCAAAGTATACGTAAAAAACCTAAATTTTTATATGGCAACACCAAGAAGGAGTTGCCCGATTTAGTCTATTTCAGATATTTTAATTGCTAATGTAGTAAAAACATCATGTACGAAATTTCAGCTCCCTACGTCGACGTGTTCTCAGGCAGTGTCCAAATATATAGCGGAAAACGAAATTTTTATATGACAACCCTACGAAGGAGTTGCCCGATTTGTCTCATTTTCGAACTTAATTTTACCTTTTTTTTTTTAAAGTCCATGTACAAAATTTCAGCTCTCTAGGTCTACGCGTTCTCGAGTTATCGTGCGCACGGACGGACAGACGGACATGCAAAAATCAAAATAACTTTTAATATTATGAATGGGTGTCCAATCCATTTTGCTCTACCATCATTATTTCGAGGTGTTACAAACGGAATGACAAACTTAGTATATCCCTATAGATTTCATCTAGGGTATAAAAAGTATCTACCCAATTAGCTAGAACTGCGAAACGTGTGAGGATCACTATATGAAAGCCTATAATGGTTGAGGAAATTTCAATCGATATAACAGTTCTCAAGGTAAAGGTTTGTCTACTTAATCGAGAAATTAAAAAAAAATCGGGAACCTGCACTCTGATCTTTAGGACTACCTATTCTAAATATTGCAAGTTGATTTCTGTTGTACTTAATTTCAATAATAACAAAATTTAATGTTGATTAATGAAAGGTGTAATATTCTGCTATTCATTCTATGGCACAATATCTTCCAACTTGAATTCCGTTGGCGTGCACAGAATAGAACTTTCGCCTTAGTTAGACTAGAAAGGTGGAAGAACGGATATGAATGCTTGCATTCGAATGAAAAGCTGATAGCGGATTCAGGAATAGCGAACATCGAAAATACCTGTTATATAGTTCTCAAAAAAGGCTATAGTTCAATTCGTTTGAAATTTAAGCTCGCTCCGTATCCTACCTCGTTAAAATGAACAAATTGGGAGCGAATTCGAAAGTTCCAATTTAAAAAACTCGAAAATTCAGTCAAAAATATAATTTAAGGAGTTATTTATTCTTCTAGGCTGCAATAGGCTACAGACGACAAGGAGGTGGATATGACTATCAATGTGGAGGAACAACAATTTCTTTACTTTATGTACTCACAGCTGCTCACTGCAGAGTTTCAGGAGGGTAAGAAATCAATAATTTAATTTTCTTAAAGATTTAGCACTTTACTAATGAAAATGGAACAGACATGTAAGTATTTAGAATTGCGTAGTTTTACCGCAAAATGTTATATTCCAAACTTAACAAGTAAAAAAGCTAGAATTGTCTAAGACCAATTTTTACGATACCTTAGTTGAATGCCCATATGAAATTTTGATATATGCAAGCTCGATTTTTGACGCTGTTTTTCGAATATATGTCTCGAACGGTTGGTCAGATAGAAAAATTATTATAACCAGTTTTATATGATTTCGTATTCTGAAGAAGGTTTTAGTACAATAAAAATGTCAAGGACTGATCGTTTTCACAGTACATGTAAAAAACCTAAATTTTTATATGGTCACACCAAGAAGGGGTTGCCCGATTTAGTCAATTTTTAAAATTTTATTTGTTATTACTATAAAAGTACCATGTACCAAATTTCAACGACCTATGTCTACGCATTCTCAAACAGTGTCCAAATATATTTATGTATGGTGTGGAAAACGAAATTTTTGTATGGCAACCCCACGAAGCAGTTGCCTGATTTGTCTCATTTTCGAACTTAATTTTACTTTTATTTTTAAGTCAGTGTACAAAATTTCAGCTTTCTCGAGTTATCGTGCGCACAGAGGACGGACGATATTGCAAAAATCAAAATAACTTTTAATATTATGCGTGAGTGTCCAATTCATTTTGCTCTACCATCAATATTTCTAGGTAGTACAATTGGAATGACAATTTCTAGATAGTACAATTGGAATGACAATCCGAGTATACCCTATAGATTTTATCTATCGTATAAAAACGCCACTTATAAAATTTGAGTTCTCTACGCCGACGTAGAATGAAAAGCCAAAGTTTTGTATGGCAACACCAAGAAGGGGTCGCCGATTCTAATTTTCTTTCCCTAAAAAGCTTATGCGGACTACTACAAATATTTAAAAATAAAATTTAATTTAACCAAATCATTCAAGCCGTGCTCAACGTACCAACGAACAGCATTTCATTTTTAGGGTTCCGTACGCACCGGGTCACCGGGCTGTATCTCATGAATTGTAATAGGTAGACAGTTGAAATTTTCCCAGAATGAGTATTTCTATAGCCGCTATAACAAAAAATAATAAAAATAAAATTAAATTAAAAATTAAATGGGGCCCCTATACAAGAAACGTGATTTTTTCGGCGTTTTTTTCCTCGTTTTGTTCTCATTCATTATTATTATCATAGGTAGGCATTATTTTTTCAAATAACAGCGTGTTGACGGAGCAATTGAAATCCCCAATTGCTAACGTAGAATAGAAAAGTACTGTCAAGCAGTGGCAGCCCGTTGTTGTGGTTTAAATGGGCAGCAAGATGGCAACCCTCATAAAGGTCTCATTTAAAAGAAAGATATTAAATCTTGACAACAGTTGGTCTCAGGTAGTGAGTGAGGGCAGTACCTTGAGATCCTTTTAATATTCAAGAGCCAACACATTGCACTCCAGGTCTTGACAAGGGGCGCAACAATGGGTTAGCCTAGCTAGGGCAGCACAATAGTTTAAGTGTAGTGTGTTGAGTTATTCAAATGTGTTAGTGAGTTAACATTAATCAGAAGTGAGATCACCTGAGCCTTGAGGACTACCGGCTGTGTTCAACAAATGAAGATAAGTAAAAAAAAAAGATTCAAAGAATTCTAAAAAAAAATGATAACAAAATACGAATCCTTTTTGGTGTTCTGTCTCCAATATCCAATTTTCTAAGAAATATGTACTGCTAATATTCAGTTTATTACACTACATACCAAAGAAAGTGAATGGACGGAGACGAACAATTCACATTGCCTGTACGTTTATGCGAAGGGCTGAGATCAAGGTGCGGTTCCCTCTAAAAGGATCATAAAAATAAATTACACAGTAGATAGTGTTCATGGCTCTTAATTACGTTTTGCGCCCGGCAAGTCTTACTGACATTATTAAGATTATTGCTCTAGAGACTAAGTGCCTAGCAAAAAAAAAATTAAAAGGGTCGAACACGTCATAATTGTTAATGGGAAACTTCAGCAAATCTTAAGAATGAAGTACGGTTCTTTTTTGTTAAAAATATCTTAAAAATATTTTGTGTGCGTGGGTCAATAATATAGATGGGAATTAGGGACAGCTGTAAGGAGTACTGCAGCGAAGGTGAGGTAAAATAAGGTGAGCTACACAATTTTTATTCTTCATTTTAAGTATTGGATTTGCTGTGGGAAATATCTCCGTAATTGGTATAACGTGTTCTTTTTGAATTAAATTGATCAAGTGAGTGCAGTTAAAGTGCAAATATAGAATATACAAACATTATATATAGTGTGAAGTGTAAAGTGAACGTGTCGTGATATTATTTATCCAAAAAAGAATGGCCAGGAAAAATAGTAGGGATGCTCTTTTGAGAGAATTACAAGAAAAGACAAGTGAAATTGAACAATTACGGTTAGAGTTAAGTAGAAGTGCATCCACCTCAAGAAGCTCAGTTGCAGATACGTCAGGATCATCGATTCACTTGGGTATAGAAGAAGTGCAAGGTTTAATTCCCCAATTTATAGCTGGCAGCAAAAATACTTTAACCGCAGTGGATTGGTTGGAAAATGTGGAAAATTTGCAGAAGATTTATAACTGGTCCGAACAGCGAACAATGCTGCTTGCTTCTCTAAGACTTGCGGGAGCCTCGAAATTCTGGTATATAAGTCAGCAAAATGATATAAAAACTTGGTCGGAGTTTAAGAAAAATTAATAATCAGTTTTCCAAGTGGTGAGGATGAGTCAACTATACACATAAAGCTGATAACAAGAAGACGAAATGCAGAAGAGCCCATTGAAAACTACTTCTACGAGGTAGTATCACTGGCAAAGCGGGCAAAACTCAGTGAAGCCGCTACAATTAACTACATTATTTCAGGATTAGGCGACAATTCTTTAATTAATGTATTAACTGCCGCTAATTGTTCAGGACTACCAGATTTACTCCAAAGAATAAAATCATATGAGTGTATTAGAGCTCAAGAAAACAGCCGGGAAGGCTTTTTAAAAGGTACGCGTTTTGCAAACAATGAAAATATGAAGGATAGGAAAAGACAATTGGAACGCGAAGAGGAAATCATTCCACCACCAAAGAAATTAAAAAGAAATTTTTATGGTAAGTGTTTCAGATGTGGACAGCAAGGTCACCGAGTTATTGATTGTGTTGTGAAAAATTATGATACTCCAAGGAAAGTTATTGGTCATTTTCGGACGCATCAGCCATTTTAACAGGTTTTGCCGGCTGTAAGTGTACCTCTCGAGGAAAACTCGATAAATTTACAAAAATTGGTGAAGTGAAACTAATGGTAGAACTAATAGTTGTAGCAGACAATGTTCAAGATACTCCTGTCATAATTGGACAAATTTTTTTAAATCATCCGGGAGTAAAAGTGATCAAGAGTTGGAGGAAATTACAAGTGATAAACGATGATGATTACGAAACTTCTTCGTACAGCAAATCTACTGATGCTCATCAGGAAAAACACGTAATGAAAATTTCCCTAAAACCTTTATCATTAGAAGAAATAAATTTTGGTAAAATCAGTGATAATTGGAAAGAAGTATTACTGTTACTATTGAATAAATATCGCGTTTGCTTTCCATTAAAAACTAATGAACTCGGTAATACGTCGTGGGTTAAAATGAATATTAAATTAACGGAAAACAAAATTGTGAATTACAAACCATATCGCTATGCAATATCCGACCTTCGTAAGAACGCCAGTAAATCCTTTCATTCTGTGTATTCAGCTGATAAGATGCGATCTTGGTGCAACTTAGAAGAACTGAAGGAAGCAGAAGAAAGTTTTCATACAGACGATGATGACTCTCAAGAAGAAGACTCCAACTAATCACCATTATCAGTGCTGCGTAATAGTTAAGCAATTTTAAGAACTTGTTTACCGACTTTAAAAAAAAAAAAAAATTAATAATGATAAAAAAATAAAAAAAATAAATCATGGGATTTATATATTTAATGTGTATTATTGGAGATCCTGAGCTGAGAGCCGTAGCCTTGAGCTGTCCTGTTGGCTAATGAGATACGTTGGTTATGCCGACTGGTAGTATGATCAAAATTGACAGATTGATTATTGAACGGTTATTCAAGATCAAGGTATAAGTCTTGTCTGATGTCAACAAGAAGTGTAAACTAGAGAGAATTAGTATGTAGAGAATAGTACGTCCTTTTATTGCATGAAGTGTAGTAGTAGTAGTTAATTAAACACTGTACTAAATCTTAGTTTTAATATCAGTAGAATTATATTAGCATACTTCATAAATTGTCGCTGAGGGCAGCGACACGTAGGATGGCCGAATGTTGACGGAGCAATTGAAATCCCCAATTGCTAACGCAGAATAGAAAAGTACTGTCAAGCAGTGGCAGCCCGTTGTTGTGGTTTAGAATGGACAGCAAGATGGCAACCCTCGTAAAGGTCTCATTTAAAAGAAAGATATTAAATCTTGACAACAGTTGGTCTCAGGTAGTGAGTGAGGGCAGTACCTTGAGATCCTTTTAATATTCAAGAGCCAACACATTGCTCTCCAGGTCTTGACAAGGGGCGCAACAATGGGTTAGCCTAGCTAGGGCAGCACAATAGCCTAAGTGTAGTGTGTTGAGTTATTCAAATGTATTAGTGAGTTAACAAGCGTTATTATTTTTTTTCTTCAAATCATATTTAGTGCTATATATATATATATATATATATATATATATATTTATCTACAGTGCTATGCACCGAGCGGACCGTTGGTTGACGAAGTGCTGTGCAATCAGATGGTGCACTACTCTTTATCATTGCATGGTGGTAGTTTATCCACCGTGGCATTCCAGTATTTTACTGGTACTTTTCACCACTTCCAGTTAAGGATGCTATTATTATTGTTTCTTATTGTTTGCCTCAGAGCGTTGTGATAGTTGAACAAGGTTCTGTTTCTCTTTGATACTTTCAAGTTCTAGTTTTAATGACTGTCTTCAGAGACCTCTAATTCAAGCTCATGGAGTGTTATATGACTCGTTTTGGTGTCCAGGAGTATGTTTAGTTATAAACCATTAGTATTTTTATTTATATCGATTATTGCGAAGACATCGAGTACAAAGTCTCAACTCACTTGCTCAACAACTTCTCAAGTAGTGTCGATCGTGTCTAGTGTCAATGGCTACTGAGTTGACGTGCCGTAACTCACTCCTTCAAATTATTATATATTTTTTTGTTTTATTTAAGTCTTTTTCCATATAAGTACGCATTTAATTTTTGCTTTCCGATTTGAAGTAGTATTTTTAATTTTCATTTGGTGAAGTTTCCGATTATATATTATTAGTATTATGGCGCTTAAAGTAGAGAAAACGCATCATCTTCTGATAGTAATCAGTTCTGATTAGAGAATGTGATGAAAAGTATCAAAGCGCTTGGATCTTCAATTGAGGCCAGATTCAATAAATTTGATAAAGTCCTTGAAGGGCATTTAAACAGTCTGATAAAATTTCATATGTCCTGAATTCAAATGTTAATGAGCTGATGGATAAATTTTTCAACTCAATAGCCGAGGTGAAAGGTGATTTGGTTGGCCTTTGTTTCTGGACCAGTGTACTTGTTGTGAAAATCGAATCACTTGAAAGTTTCTCTAAGTCTACGGATGTGTGATCAAATGGTATTCCTTTAATGCCTAAAGAAGGTTTAAACATGAGGCTGAATAGCATTTTTCAAAAAGTTATTTTTAAACCAGAGGTTAATCCGATTGCTTTTCGTCTGCGCAATAGTCATAAAAAAACGCTCGCTATTGTTATGAAGTTTTCAAACATGCATATGCAGAAGCAGTTCATTAGAGCCACTAAATCAATAAAACCACAATTGTCTGATATTGGATTGTCTGGCTTTACCGGAATTTTTGTTCAGGAGAGCCTCACTGCCAAATCATTAGAATTATTCCGTAATGCAATGGAAGATATTTTCGGTCTTCTCTGTCAATGGCATTGTTTATTTTCGTTGAACAGCTGAGGAGTCCCCGGAGAGTATGACGTGTGACATTCCTATCGAATTTGCGGAGTAATTGAGTAAGACGTCGGAGCTGCATGGTGGTCATCATTATTATTGTAATTGTTATCTTTCAATTTCATTTCTTTTGTTCTTCAATTTCAAGTTTTTTTGGTATGATGGAACTCGGTCACTTTCTTTTCTAAGTTTCTTATTCGTTCTTGTTTATTTTTTCAGATACTTTTTGATATATTCTATTGAGTTAGCATTGTTAGATTATTTTTCATTGCTTATTTTAATCGTGTGTGATGCTGCTGATTTGTGGTTAGCCTTGTATGCCGCAGATTGCTGCTCTAATTATGATTTCTCATAGTATTGAAGTTAATGACACTAATGGAACTACTCCGATCTGTACGCAACTTTCAGCTTATTGTTCCTCGCAGTAACTGTAGGCAAAGTGAGAGATCTTTTTTTGTTTATGGTGTTAAAATTTTGAATTCACTACCATTTGATATAAAGAGATTGACAACAGTCAGCAGCTTTAAAATAGCTGACTTAAATTATTTTTCTTTTATGTACTTGGTTTTTGGCACGACTCACTGCATCAACACGATGCCCTTCTTTATGTTACTTATTATTTTTTTCTTCTTTCTATTATTAACTTTGCTAAATTATATTGCATTTGTAGCTTTTGACTTGGCTCTCTGATTTACTTTTTTTTCTATCTCTTTCTTAGATTATAGTTAGATATATTCTGCACTACAAATTAAAAAACCTTTTTCTTGCGATATTATTTGGCTACATATAAGATTCTTAAGAGTACGACTTTGTTTACTTATATACAAAAGATTCGATTCCCAATAATCAAAATAACTGTTACTATTGACTTACTGAGTCACGCTTTGTGTTTAATAATTTGAAGTAATTAAATTAATTAAGCAATGAAATAACCAAAAAAAATTAGTCTATAAATGTATGAAAAAATTGTCTCTCTTTTCAAAACATTTTTATAAAAAACTTTTTCATCGCAGACAAATAGCAGCTGTAGTTAAGCCCGGTGGGGCCAGACTTGATGACGATTCCGCAGAATATGAACCAATTCAAATAAGTGATATTATCGTACATCCAAACTATAGGAGGAAGCAGGTTTACGATGACATCGCCCTTTTAAGAATGAAATACGCACTATTGTAAAATATCTATTCTGCATATATGTGAAAATAAAATAAAGATAAATTTTTTGGTAGCGGCGATCCAGCTTGCCTATGGACAAAAGATGAAATCAACTACAACACGGCTACAGCGATCGGATATGGTGAAACAGCTACTCGTATATTGAATATAAAAATTACCATTTTACAAGCGTTCTAAATAATTATCAATTTTAGGCCAAAGTACATCAGATGATTTGTTTAAAGTCGACTTGCAACTATATTCGAGTCAAGTATGTCAAGCATACTATACTCCTAGATTTAGGATCGAAAGAGGCTTGATAGATAGTCAGATTTGCGCTGGTGACTTTAATAAAGCGAAAGATACTTGTCCGGTTCGTATTAACTAATTAGAATAATCTTGCTGTCGGTTCAAAGACTTTTTCAAAAACAATCTCTTTTAGGGTGCCTCTGGCGGACCTTTATTGGCAAGAACTACAGTAAATAAGACAGAGGTTCCCTTTATTTTGGGCGTAACTTCCTTCGGTCCGGCATGTGCTGAAGGCATACCAGGTGTATACACTAAAGTGTCCTCTTATCTTGATTGGATTGAACCGATTGTGTGGCCAGAAGTATAAAGATTTATGCTGAAATGCTTTAATAAACATTTTTAAATTTTATTAAGAAATTCGTCATGGTGGATAGGCATTTTTTCTATTTGTAATTTCTGAACAAAATTAAGTAAAAAAATTAAACTGTAAAATTAACAAGAGAAAATATGGCCGAAGACCAATAATATTATACACTAGATGAAATCGTTTACATGTTCAGTGTAACATGAGCTAAATTTTGTTTAAATATTTTTAGATGTATTGTCCGCGGCTATTTATTTGAATATTCGCAGCTAACCTATATATGTGTGTTACCGTCGTTCCACTATCCGCAACCTGCAGACGCACCCTATAGCTAACATTATGGCAAAGGGAGACATGTAAAAAAGGCAAATAAACAAATACAAACTAAACAAGAACAAACCACAAATAAACAATAAAGAAATAAATTATTTACATATATTTAAGAAAAAAAAAAAAAACAACGAGCGGCGATTTCATCTGGGGTATAATAAGGCAAACGAAGAAGTGAATAGAAAAAAATTCAGTAGCGTAAATTGAAATATTATGTGTTTCTCTACTAATTGAAAAGGTTTCTTTCAAGTCTTACGCAAATACAGTCGTGGTAACTGTACGCCATCTCATACGTTGTTGTACTAACTGCATTTTTGTCCAGGCTTGAAAACGCTTAATCTATTTGAATACGGCCAGTAGTGGTAGTAGTTTGCTCATGAAATAAGCTTTGAAGCCCCAAGCGAAATAAGTTGCACCTCATGGAATATCTTGGGGCACTAATGCGAATATGCTCGTTAAAATCACCCAAAATAGAAATTTGTTCAATACTGTGGTATTCAAAAACGCTGGATATTACAGAAACTACCAGACGTTTTGTGTATATAAGACTCCTATAAAGAATAACAAAGTGAGAATTGTAGTACCGGAATCAAACGTACTGGAATACGTTGTTAGAGCTTAACGAAAGGCTTTTGCTTTCAAGTACCCTTATTTCATTTGAATATTCAGACCTATCCTTCCGGATAAGTAGGTTTCAACCGCTCAAGAGTATTATTTCCAGGAATCGAGTATTGTTCGCCCGGAAAAGTCCAAGTTTCCAAGAAATAAAGCAGCTCAGAAGTGGTAAAGAGGCTATCACTCATTTTGTCCTGATAGTGAGCATATAAACTTTGAACATTCTGATATAAAACCAAACATGGAGAAGATTCAGAACGATTTCAGAGAAAATCGAAGTACGTAAAGAAACTATTTCAACTTGAACAGGGTTTGTGGGGGAGAAACGTTTCGGTGGATTTAAGTTCCCTATGAGCAAGAGTCCTGAAACATGCGAGGCCCTATTACAAGAAACATTTTAGGTGCGCAATTAAGTTCCCGCTGTTTTTCAAGAGATGGCTCCACTAGCAAGTGCTGGTCGATTGTGACAAAACCAAAACGTCATGAGCCAAGCTTAGACATATGGTAAACAAACAGCTTTGAACCATTAGTGATTTTGTTTTTGCGTCGTATACTTTTGGTTGTATGAAAATGTTTGATTTTGTGCCAAGTTATCGCCATTTGAAGAAAACGGCGGCTGAAGCGCATCGAGGACTCCAAAAAGTATACGGAGATGCTGCTCTAAGTGAAACAACGTCCCGTGATTGGTTCCGTCGCTTAAAAAACGGTGATTTCGATGTTGACGACTGTTCGCGTGAAAGAAGGTCGCTGAAGGACGCTGAATTGGAGGCATTACTCGATGAGGATCCGTGCCAAACGCAAAAAAAGGTTGCTTAAGCATTAGAAGTTACCCGCCAAGCCATTTCCAAGCGATCACATGGGTTGCGAATAATTCAAAAGCAAGGAACTTGGGCCAATACGAGCAGAGGTACGAAAAAGTGATTTTACAGCATGGCAATGCTCGGCCTCACATTGAAAAACCCGTTAAAATCTACTTAGACATGCACAAATAGGAAGTCCTACCCCACCTGCCATATTCACCAAATATTGTGCCGTCCGATTATTACTAGTTGCGTTCGATGTCACATGGGCTGGCTAATCAGCAGTTCCGCTCATATGAAGACATCTCAAAATGGATTGATTCGTGGATAGCGTCAAATGACGAACACATCTACCGTGACGGTATTCGGGCTCTGCCAGAAAGATGGAAAAAAGTTATCGATAGCGATGGGCAATATTTTGAATGACTCATTTGTAACAATTTTTTCACAATAAAGTGACATTTTCATCAAAAAAAAAATAGCGAGAACTTAGTTGCATACCAATATAAGAAAGACCTGGTCATCCCGAGCTTTAGATGAACAGGTATCTTCGAATATGTGGCGCCCTGACTTTTATGAATTGTAATTCCTTCTGCTGGCACTACTTGAAATTGGCTGCGTTCGACTGAAGTTTGGTTATTCCTCTTATACTGAAAGGACTTCGCAATCTTTTCTATGGGAATTCAAGAGGCATTTTGTATATTTGACCTCTCTTGCAAGAGAGTCCACTGCCCCGTTTTCAAATTTTAACCAGCTACGAATAGGAATGCGAGAACCAACCCCCACAGTGCCATAGTCAATGTGCATCAGTTGTCCAGAGGCACCATTCACAAGAACGTCAGCGGTGTCAACATTGACTGTGATCATGTACTTTGCACTGACCTTCAAGCAAATACTACTAGGCAGCCCCGCTGTTTCAGTAGTCTTGAACAATAGTACTGATCGCAGAATATTTTGCCGACCATTTTGTGGGACAGGACCTCTTAAGTTTGTCTACTGCCGGTGAGGTAGTGAACTCAGTGTTCAGTAGTCCCGGTTTATAGCAATTATATAACTTCGTCATTTGAGTGAAATAGTTGAGTGGCCTCGCGGGCCTCAGGAGACACCATTAGGTGCCGAAAAAGGCCAATGTTGGCAACGGTCAGAGCTTTAATGGCTAAGTTATTCAGAGCCATTGCAAATGTTTGACGTTTCCTTTGTCGCATAATTTCAGTGAACTTGTTATTCTTGAAAAGATCCCACAGAAGAGTATAGTACTGTAGGGATATGTCCTATTTGGAGGGAATATCCAATGACTCTTTCTCTTTTAGAGTCAATGTCCCTGAGCCAAAAACCATATATACAAAACGAATAATTTTGTCTGAGGTCTCATCTCTTTTTGACCCATTGGGATGGTTAGCACCTTGTCTAATTACAGCCAAACTTCTCGTTCAGAAACTCTGGCTCTCAAAGTGCGATTGGGATGACTCAGTACCCTTGGAAATATCAATACAATGGAATCGTCTTAAGGAGCAATTACATACAATACAAAGCATTCAGATCTCACGTTGGCTAGGCTATCAACCTAACTCAACAGAGATGGAGCTACATGGTTTTTACGATGCTTCAAACAATGCTTACTCATCAGTTCTATATCTTAAAATGTAGTCAGTTGAGAACTCTAGAGTACAAATCATAACTGCAAAAACCAAAGTGCTGCACTCAAGTGCATTGCCTTTTGTAAGTTTATGTTATTCATTCATGAACGAAAATTTGTGAATCATCATGAATGCATGAATGAAATTACTGATGACAATGAACCCAACTGCTTCTTACTTTTACAGATTTTGTTTTTTTCTTAACATGTGCATATATGGTTTTCACGACAAATTAACGCCAAGTTCCAGTAAGTTGCGGTGCTAACTTGACATCAACGTAGCACCACATCCAGTTTCCTTCAGAAAAAAGGACACGACAAATTTATGGTTTTCACGAAAAATTAACGACAAATTCCAAGATGTAAAATTTTCCAATCCGGTAAGGTTTGGCCGAGTTCCAGTAAGTTGCGGTGCTAACTTGACGTCAACTTAGCACCACATCCAGTTTCCTTCAGAAAAAAGCACACGACAAATTTAGAGTTTTCACGACAAATTATGAGATAGCTGCGAAGTTTATCAGCCGAAGTTGCGGTGCTAACTTTACGTACATGAATACACTTGCTAAAGACTCTACATAGTTGACTCAATAAATAATTGGTAGATTATACATTTTACTACCAAAGGTTTATCTGCATCATACTCGTATTTTTTAGTTAGTTTAGCTAATATATTTTTTTAATGCTACAAAATAATCCCTTATTCCCTTGTTCTCTGGTACAATTGGTTATACGTTTCCTGCATTGCAAAATTATTCGTTGGCTTTGTTTTCTTCCAAGTTGTATTGGTAGGAATACGAATGACATCTAAAGTTGGATCTTACTTATGATGTTTCGTTGGGCTGCATACTGCTGTTCCTAGGCGCAATTTTCCAGAACTGTAGAAAAAAATCGACTTCTTGTAGAAAATTGGAGATGGTGTAATTTCCATCGCCTTTAAATTCATTGATCCTATCCTTTAAGGTGTTTATGGAAATTTTAAATGGAGCTTGTGTTAGCACAGATTATGTTAATTGTTCCTGTTGTGCCTGTTCTATTGATTGTATTTCTTGCGTCAATTAGGATGGCCGTAGCATTGATACTGATTGCTTTTGCATATTCATTTTAATATACCAGTGATAAAAAATTCCAATTTATTATTTTATTTTATTTACACTTTGCACTTCAATGGAAATCTTAAGACTTTAGTTTATTTCAAGAAAAATTTATTATTCGTTTTTGATTTCTTATATTTAAAATGCGATTAAATTACTTTCTGTGGTTTAGAGAAGATGAATACTTTCATTTAAATAAATTCATAATTTCACTTATATGTATAGCTTCGTATAGATGTTTGAAAATATTAAAACAGAAATATAAGTTGAGCGAATATTAAGATTTTCAATTTTCCGTTTGCCGTTTTATTTATTTAATATTTAAATATTAAATTCTTCATCAGTTCGAATCACTGGATATCCTTGTTCAGAAAGATCGACTCCGTCAGGTAAAACTTCCGGTAGGTTATCGTGAAAAAATAAAAATATTAGGAGAAAAAAAAACAAAATATGAAATAAAACCAGTTTTAGAAGTTAAGTTAATTTAAACAAAAAACCGAAGACTTAAGTATTACGATTTTTACATATATCCTAAGACGTTTGACAATAACTGAGACTTGAGACTCAAGTTAATTATAATTTTTCAGCCTGACTTAAATTCATTTATCAAATGATTTGCTGACCTCTGATTTCAACTATAGCTTTATGGGAAACTGACCCATGGGAAAATTTTATTTTCTGGATTCTCATAAGCGATAGGTAAAATGTGATTTGTCGTCACATGTTTTTGCAGGTGACTGAAACTCTGGAATTTTGTTATTTCCGTTGTTTTCATCGTCGCGATGACGTAGCTCACATTTTCCAGGACACAAAATAATGTGGAAGCCTCTGGTACAGGTATTTAAAACTATATTATTATAAATAAAAGACACATACGCTTTTATAGTTTGGTTAAATATCTATCCAATGAATTAATTATGAACAAATTTAAAGTGCAACAATCAAGATTCAATCGACATGCAAAAAACGAAATAAAACTGTTTTACGTAACAACGATTTACAAATTATTTTAACGAGAAAACTAGAATTCTTATGATTAAAAATTAAATGAATTGAACTTTATATATATATTTTTTTAAATAAAAAATTTCATTTTTATTTATGCTAATTTTTTGTAAAAGGAACATTATTTTTCTTCTGAGTTAAAGCATAGTTTTTCTCTAGTTGAGAGATTTTTATATGTCATTAAGAGATTTTGTAATGAGAGAAATTGAAATGCGATTTTGGAAATGTCGGATTTTAATTTGCGGTCAATCGTACCGAAACTTTTTGAGAATTTTGACCTCGAAGAGAAAAACGTTCTTTAATTTACACAAAACGAGCTGAATTACAACAAAAAAAAAGCATTGCAAGGAGCATATTTTCGAAAAAAATAAAACTAAAATCCACCGTAATTTCAAAAATAAGATGAAAGTCGAAAAAAATGAAGCATAATATTTTCGATTGGAAATCACCTCATCTTTCAAGCGTTTCAGTATTTCATACTCAAACTGGGGCACTTTGAATCAGCTTTGTTAACACATACAGATTCGCAAAGTCACTCAATATGTAATTTGTAAATTTTAATCAATAATTGTACCCCTGCTCATTAATTTAATTTAATTTTTTGAAACTTATGTAAAAGTCCAATTATTTCATATTGATAACATTATTGTGCCATATTTCGTTGTATTTTAACAAAAGCTAACTGTAAAATTATGGAGCTGGAATTGTATTTGTATAGCAGAATAATTTTTCTGGTGCATGTGGAGCTCGCTAGCTATGCATCCGGTAGACTCTAGCTAATCACTCAATCGGTTCTCATTGTGGAAAAGGCATTCAAAATTGTATTTCGAGAAGCAGTCGATTTCTTAAATAAAGTATTAATGAGTTGCGTAATTGTGTAATAATTTATTTCGGTTGTGCTCCAAATCAAATATAGTCTTTGCGGCGGAAAAAACGCTGCGTTTACCAGGTTTAAACAGCCATAGCCTAAAGAGCAGCGATGGGCAAACCGTTAGCTATAAGGGATGCGTTTTTCTTAAAAGCCTCGAATTGAAGTTGGAAGCATTAACAAATTTTTTGTTGTTTTTTTTTTTTTTGTAAAAGGTGCAATAGAAAATATTTACTGCGCAGTGAATTATTTTGTTCGGAAAAATTCAGCAAATCTATTGCAATTTTTTTTAGTGGTCTTCATGGAAGGGCGTACACATCTCGCGGTACTTAGCTTTATCTGCTCCTATCGCGTAGTCCCATCTACTCTGAACCTTGACTTTAGTACAAAATGAAAAGAATATAATTTCTTAGAGAATTTGGGGTTCTTTACTCCTTAATACAGAGCAGTTATGGCCACTTATGTTACTGGGTAATGAAACTTAACCACTTAAACCTTTTTTTGGAATTAGCATTTGGAATTTTAGTTTAAAAGTGGACGATCCATACGACATGTATAATAATAGCAGATATAAAGAAGCTGGACAACATTTTGTTTGCTCCACAACAGTGGAAAATGCTCCTAATAGGATCAACACTTTACAATGAACAATCACGTACGAGAGAGAGGCGCACTCCCGCGGACAAGCAGAAAATATTTTCAATTAAGCGGTGAAGTAGTCAAGAATTACTTTATTCATAATTCGAAGAAAAATAAAATTTTTAGTTTATTTTACATGAGAGATTGAAATCTTACTTTCATTATCATTTTATTTGCACTATTTTTATTAAATAATTGCATTGAGTGGAAACGACGAGCACTTGGCATTTTCATTTCTGCACTCATTGTGTCTCACCATTTCCCGCTCAAATCTCTTTTGAAATATCTCTTACTTAATTTATCTTATAAACCCATCAATATATCGAGCTCTTTTCGGTTGAAATATCAAAGACAATTGATTACGTCCAATACTCGGAACCGACTAAAAACTGTTGGCCGAAAGTAACAGATCCAGTCCACGTATTACACGGACATTAAAAGTATCTCAATTTCTGAATGAATTCAATCGGCATTTTTCGGCCGAAAACGGTGCATGTATTCTGATTTCAATAATTTTATTCATAATGCATATTAAATTATGATAATTAAACTTAAATCTAAATATGCACATTGATCTTGTGGGATTGCCAAGCATCTTTATATTAAAAACAGGTAAACAATGTTTGAGAGCTCTAATAAAACCAATTAAGTCGAGATTGGGCGTCACATTTCACGTCCGGTTCCGCATTCAGGATTATGCATACATGTGTGTTTCTACATATACAAGAAAGTGGCTTGTACGAAACTTGTCAAAAATGATTTCGAGTTGTCCTTGATATTGGAAAAGACTGAATAAAAGCGTCGACGATTAATGCAAAAGAGAAGAATGGTGGCATGTGGTAGAATTTAGTGAAATTGATTGATGGATAATGTTTGGGAAGAAAAAAAAATTAACTAATCAGCTTTCTTCGCTGATTTCTTTTTAGTTATGGCGATTGGTCTCAAAGCTTCATATATAATAACATAAGTATGTTTCTTCACTCAAAAATAAATTATGCACATTCTCCAAACATGATCTTGAACTGAGATCAGTCCTTTGATGCAAATACTCATAATGGTGCTAATGCGGAAAAAAAACAGTAGTTAGGTGCATTTTAGCAATATTGAAACTGGTTTAAGACGTTTTTCCAGGGTCATATGAAATAAATGTTTTACTTCAAAATTTCAAAATTTCAGTTTCACTTCGGGTGGGCTCTAATCAAGAAATATTTATAATTTGTCCGAAAAATTTGTAACGCGAATTATGATAATACGAATTTTTCTATTATTTTTTACTGTTTTGATTTGTGTAGCTGGTAAGACTTATTTCTTACACTCGTGATATACTTGAGTGAGTACTTGAGAAATTGATTGAAGTCAATTGTGTGTGTTTAAACAGGTAATGGAGGAGGTTTTTTCTCCAATCAACAAGGATATTCATATCAAAGGCCCCAATATCCCGTTTCACTTGGAGTACCTAAGTATCGACCACAATTCACCCAAATGCAAGCATTCTTTCATGGAAATATTCAACAAGGTTGGTAAACATAAGTTATATTTTTATTTATTTTTTAAAGTTAGTTTTTAATTTATTCCATGGTGCAATACTTTTTTTAACGTTCGAAAAAATCATTTGTCTTATACATGAAAATGGGTTAGATATTGATTTATGTTTAGAAAAGTTCTTATGATTGCATGATAAGGAACAGAAAAGATATTGATTAACAAAATTTAGGTTTTTTGTGCTCACTGATTTAAAATTAACAGTTTTTTGTGTCAGAACTTAAATATATTAGGGGTGATCATATTTGTTTCAGATATGCTGTGCATTCTATTCTTAATTTTAATTGTAACAAATAGTTTTGCCACCCACCAGATAACAATAGTTAACAAGATTTACAATACTTTTCGGAAGACTCCGTTTGAAATAGATAAAATTAAAAAGACAGATGTTCCTGCAATTTACGACTTTGACTTCAATGGAAGGAACCATTTCGTAATTTGGTTTAGTTCATCATCAGTCCATCATTTAAAACACTAAACACAATATGCTCGAGAAAAGTAAATAAAGTAAGTAAATGACAGATCGAAATTTAACACTAAACATTAAAAAATTACTTAAAAATTTAAAAGTAGTAAAAGAATTTAAACAAAGCTTAAAAAAAACCATAACAGATTACTCATTTTATGAGCGTTAAATCAAATACAAACTTATTTCTAATGGGCAATATATACGTTAAGGGTTACTAAAGGGTTTTTAAAGTTAAACTTTTGTCGATAGTTTACGCAAAAAAACTAATAAAATTTAAGAAAGAAATGATTTATGTACAAAAAAGCAGAGAGCTTTTACAAAAATTTTGTCAGGAAAACTTGCACTTTTGGTCAGGCGCGGTCATCTTACTGTACAATACAATTGTTAGTAAAGTGTTTTAATTTACCAAAAACGATTATGTATTTCAACATTTATATAACTTTCAGAGAATGAAACGACAAGTACCGAGGTACTGTCAGGTTGTTGGCTTACAACCGCAAGGCAGAATTTCATGAAGAAATTTTGAGAGTATACTGTATGTATACAGGAGGTTTCCACCTAGGTGGTCCATAGAACAGCAAGTGATACTACTCACCTAGCCAAACAAAAAATTGTATGGAGGTGGGGGGGCATATCTAGAGGGTACAGGGTGATTAAGAAAATCACTTAGCTTTTCACAAAACACCCTGTATATTAAAAAGTACATATCGTACGGTCTCAGTTAAGAGCTCATTGTATGCAAAACTTCACGGCCCTGTAGCCCTGTAAGAACTATTAGCTCTTAACTTATTTTTAAACCTATTCTCAAACCTGTTCCCAACGATAATTTGTTCCCTTAGTAATTGAAAGCATGTCATTTAAAAAGAAATTGTCTAATTGCGGCGTGATCAGTAAGTTTAACTGGTTAATTAACTTAGCCTACTCTTACTCCGTGTGTATCACCAAATACCTCCAAGTATACTGATAAATACCCAATAAAACAAGTGTGTAATTTCGGGGTATTCTATATCCTTAAAAATTGCTGGGTAATTGCAATTACCCTGATAACAGCGCCAACTGGTAAGTCGCTAGAAATATAAAATTTGTGTAAGCACATATTCAGCTATAGACAGTAACAAACCAAAACCAAAGTGGAAATAAAAAGTAATAATTCGAAATTTTTCATATGCATCGCCTACTGACGCTTCGCTTGAATTAAAGCAATTATACATCCATACTGACATGCGCGCTACCATTAAAATTACACCGATTATTAATTCAATTATCCTGAAGCAAATACCTAGCTATATTTACTCTATTAAATTAAAGAGCAGAATATATAGTTTACAGTTTTTATAAAAAAAAGTTAGGTTAATGACCATTTTGTAAAATAAATAAAGGTTAAAGTAAAAACAAAAGGTAAGAGAATACGAAATTTTAAGTTTCGATAATCATAACACTTGAGAGAAGTAGGATACCCATACCATAACTCCTAGGGGGAGAGGAGTACGGGGCAGGTCGAGCAGTCATTGGAAAGGTCAGGAAGTACAATGAGCTCTTAAATGTGACCAAACGCCATGTACTTTTTAAGATAAAGGGTGTCTTGTAAAGAACTAACTTTTTTTTCTGATTAACCTTAAAACACCTAAACAGTTGATATGCCGCCCCCACCCTTGCCATATATTTTCTTGATTGTCTAGCTGATTACTATCACCTTCTGCTCTATTGACCATTTAGACGGAAAAATCCTGCATGTTTCCATCAGCCGTACAAGGCGATCTCATCAGGACAGCAATGAAAGCCTGCTAATTCTCTGCTTAATGCAGTAGGTTGAACAACGCTATTAACCAGAGCATGTGTTAGAATTAAATATAATTTGGAGCGTGTACCGTTATAAAATTGAAAATGCACCCTACTGATATATGAAATTAAGCAGACAGTTCTTGCCTCCCCTGTAAATTAGTTCTTAACACATAGGAGTGAATTTCTTGCAGATCCAATGACGGTATAGTCTTTTGTTTTTCTTACAGATTCACGAGTGACAACTATTAAGATACACCATAAATGATTAAATCATTAAATTTTTAAATTCACAAAATACTCGCTTGTTCAAACTGATCAGGTTGATGGCGTAGCCACCTTTATGTTGTCCTCCCTGAATATCCTTTGCATGACAATTACTAGATTAAGTATATCTTCAAAATTGCTTCTGATATTCAATAAAAGTGGATTGGACAAAAATTTGCGTTAATCAATCAGCAGCATTTCTATACACACGGTTGTTAATGTATTTTTATTGCCATAGGTATTGGAGTAAGAGATTATCCTAATCCGGAACGATATGTAAATCAACCTCGACTTGAAGATTCATCCGGATATTTTTACAATAAACCTACGTCGCCTCCTACCCCTTTGTTACCACCCACATTGATCCCACCCGAATACCTCCGTGCTGCAAGCTACTCAACCTCAGGGTCTAGCAGGATTAGTGAGAAAAGTAAGTGAATTTAATTTATTTAAATTTATTTAATTACTTCCATGATTTTTCAAAATTAATTTGCTTATGTTAAAAGGCTGCTATGATGCTTATCTGCCAGTCCCCGGAAGTGCTTTCATACTGGGTGGAGATTTGACTAGAGTTGGAGAATTTCCATATATGGTATGTACTTTCTTTTATTTTCATATAGAACATAATAGAAATAATTCTAATATTTATGTATAATATTTATAAGTACATAAATTAATTATTTAAAATTATTTAAATCATGAAAGTGATCAAAGCTTAACAGTCGCTCGCTACCAATCCCAAATATCGGAGATCTGAGATTTACATAGATGGTTCCTGATTGGCTCCAGAAAATAGGACGTAAATTGATCGGTCGAAATAAAATCCTTATTCTTCCTAATAACGTCAATTTGAAAGTCTTTTTTTAGTTTTTACTTAGTAATGTTGCAAAAGACTCAACAAATCTGAATAAATTTTGTAAATGCTTGAGATGGTAAAAAATAATGAAAATTGAAAAAGAAAAAAAAATAATAGTAATAACAAAATGAATTAAAAATAGATCAATCTTGGAATGGTTATTAAAAGAATTTTATTAAGTTTTAAAAGCAATGTGTTCAACTCGAACGGTTTTACAAGAATAATCAATTTCAAATTAATTACGATAATAATAAAACAAATTTATGTTCGATAATAAAAAGTATAGTCAGCGATATGTTGCTTTTACTGCGTCGCTCCCTGCTTTGGTGGCGCTGCAGTGATCGATAATGCAACCTATGGTATTTGGTATGGTTTGGCAACATATATTTTACGTTTAAGATTAAAACTATATTACTCTTTAAGTGCCTGCTGTCAACCCCTTACCCTTTTGTTTCTTAAGAAAGGTTAAAAAAATCAAATATTGTTGATTATGGATAAGTTGCCTGAAAAATATAGATCATCTCTTTTTATAATGAAGTAATCAATGAAAATATTTTCTCTATTTTTATATAAATGGAGGATGAAAGGGATTCTTTGAGTAAATTTTTAAACTCTTCTGGATCACGTGAAAAAAACAATCTTCAAAATTTCCTGCACCGAAAATCATTTATAAACATTTTGATGAACGAATTATCTCCTAACCACCAAAGGAAGCTCAGAAATAAACTCTGTTAGGAGCCAAACAGACTCCGACTAGTTACCGATTGGGCCAAGATCTGACCATCAATCTCCTGAAAATCGATCTCTACCATTTTTTAAAGAAAGGAAATATTGCTCCTGACTCCGTACGTTTGAGACTTAAAAGGACAAGGTGAAATATCTGGGAAATATTATGTAGGAAAAAAAAACTGAGCTGAAAATCACACATGGTATAGAAAACAAGGAGATAGAAACTTGCTCGAATAGCTAAACAGGCCTCGAAATTTATAGTGACAAGTAAAATCACAATGAACATGCTGATGAGGTCCGTGTTCATTGATAGACGGATCACGAGGCGTATGAGTTCGTACGACTTGGAGCGAATTCAAAGACTCGCTCTTCTGCAATTAAAGATGCTCAACTTTTAGCATTATGGATGTCGTGGGCTGACAACCAGCATAACCAACTCGGGCTCTATGATTATTATTTTCCCTCATGGGGGAACGTACATAAGATGACCCAGCATTCTGATTGTGCAGGGAGGAAAATGACATAACATTTTCTTTGCACCCTTTTCTTCAATAAATAATAGAAGTTATTACAAATACACAAAAAAATTTATGATATTTGTCAGACGAACTATTTGTTATTAGTTAGAAAATTTTTTTATGATTAAATAAATATTACATACACAGTAAAAAAAAATTCCCCAAAGTGAGTGGCAACAATTTCTGTCACAAAGTTTAGGTATTTTTCGATAATATGTATTAGGGAAAAGCTCCACCTTGGAAAACATAGATTAGTTTTTTTTCCCCCAAAATGTAGGGAATTTCCAAGTTATGTTTTTTTTTTCCTTAAAATGTAGGAAACATTCTTTTAAATATAGGAAACAAGTCATAGTTTTTATAAACTGTGTTTACTCGTGTATTTACTACACCTTTAAAAAACATAATACTGAGCTGAATTTGTTATGTTCCATACGACCATCATGGGCGCCGGCAGTATGGTACAAGGTGGTGCAACTGCACCACCTTAGTTTGATAAAAATGTTTAGCTATTTATTTAGTGCAGCATTAAACTTTAAAACAATACAATTTTTTTTTTATTTTTTTAGTTCTTATTAAATAATTAAGTTGTAACCTACGTGGCTTCTCTGCCAACTTAGACACTATACTTTGCTTACAAAATCTTTATAAACAGCAGTTCTTTTTTTTGGAGACCGAGAATCGTTGTTCGCACATAGTTGATCTTCCAAGTCTTCACTTTTCTCAATATGGAAAATGAATGTTCCTTCGTAGGTACATATTGTTATAGGAAGTGTGAGGCAAATTTTAATAGCTTACATAACTGATGGATAAAAACCTTTGACACTTTCCAATAAGTTAATATAATCAATTTTTAATGTACCTATCTAAGTTTCTTTGGGCTCAATAATAATAAAAATACTCTTCCACAGAATATGCTCGTTGGTTGGCGAATGACACACTCGCGAATTAGGGCAAATTCTTCCCCTGACTTTTCCCTATAGCAATTTAAAATTTCTACCAAGATTAGAGATTGCCGAATAAGGTGAATTCCCTGCAACTGATTAGTGACGCGTTGTAGTATCGATTAATAAATAGAGTTTATGTTCAACAAAATTACTACTAGCTGTCGCAACGTAAAGATCCTGCGCCTTTTGTTTTGTTTGGGAGTTCATACTTGTTGACAATTTGTGGAGTTACTTTAAGACCTTGAGAAATATTTTAAATTTCTCAAAAAAATTAATAAATCAGTTTCATTAATAATATCCCAAAAGGTTTTGGTATAGAACAGAAGATAAAGTTTAATCAGGGATTTTTTGTAATCGAAGACCAGATCAAGGAATATCTGTAGCGTATTTCCAGCTGCACAGTGATATTATCGGCATATGACCGATTATAATAAGCGAAGTAAAAAACACTAGAAGTCACAGGTTAGATATGCGTACAAAACGACACACGTCCATGAAAATGTTTTGATTTATTCAAGCCAATAACTGAACAAAAGGAAACATGACCATCAATGTGCGAACAAAAAGGCACATGACCCTCAATGCATGCAGTTTGTGCGGTCAAAAGGTTATATGTAAATTTTGATTTTATTTTTTTCTCCCAGTATATTTCACATTTTTCTATGCTCTTGACATGCCAGGAAGGGCGCTAAAAGTAGTACGAACTATTAAAATCATAGTGGGATAATTTCGAAAGTCCATTGATTTATACAATTTAATGCGTTTTCTATAAATTTTTAAGAATGGCCCACTCTTCAGTTATCTGGAATACTTTTTTGATTCTTAATAATATGTGATTAATTGTTTGTAGTTAATTATTAACATGTTGCCGAAAAATTTAATTTTTGGAAATCAAGTTTATATTAGGATTAGAAGATTTAATTGTCAATTTTATTGTAGAAAGTTAAGAAAATATATTTAGAGGCTACTTTTAACAGGTTAAAATGTTTTTCAGAACAAAAATGTCAAACACAATACGATGCAGTGCAGTGCAGTGTTGGAGCAGTGTACTGCACTGTAAAGCACATTGAAAGCAGTGCAGTGCTTTGAAAATCATTTTTTAAAGATTTCATATATAAAATTTTGGTTTTTGGATTCATTATTTTGAGAAAAACTCTAACCATTTTTCTTCTAATATCAATTTAAAATTGAACACTTCCTTTATTCTCTAGTATTTAACAAATGTCAACTGATGCAGTGTGCAGTATTTTAGAAATTAGCCTGAACGATGCAGTGCAGGGCAGTGCATGTGAATTGGTTCATGGTATTACATGAGCTCTAAATTTCAATGCAGTGCATTGCACTGTACTGCATCGTATTGTGTTTCAGCCTTTAGGATGAGAAGATCGGGTAATAAATGTTGGGCAGTCATGTACGATTTGTACGAGGGATAGTTTTGAAAATGATGTGCGACTATTCTCATAAAAAAAAAACTGATTTTTTATAACATTTGGTGAAATAAACAAATATTTTTAGATTCACCATCTTATAAAAGATCTTGGCGGCGCCCATGACTACCATATATGTTTTTTTCATTAAAACATAAAGTTAGTGTGGAAGTTAGTGCTGGCGCGCTGGGCACGCTCAAACAAAATAACGAAAAACAATATATGACTTGTTTCAAAAACAATTCGTGAAATATATTAACGAAAAATTTGTAAGTGTTCCATAAGAAATGTAGAATAATAAACGGTTTTCCAATAAGAGGTGTTATTTTGATATTCAAAGAAAAATGCCATTTTTTGAGACAAAATGATCGAATCTTTATTTCATTATAAAGAGGAAGGTATGCCGTTAATAATAAAAAATAACATCAGCCAAATGACCACTACGACCACGCCTACAAGACCATATCCTTTTCATGAAATTTTCCATAACGAAATCGCAAAGTGGCTGCCCTATGTCCTCGATATCCTCACGAATTCCATCTTTGAGGTCTTGAATCGACTCTGGGCTATTGGTGTAGACCTTTTCTTTCATGTGGCCCCAAAGGAAGAAGTCGCAAGGTGTTAAGTCACAAGATCTCGGTGGCCAATTGTGATCACCTCTTCGAGAGATAACACGGTCCGGAAACTTTTCCCGTAAAAGATCAATGGTTTCGTTGCTTGTATGGCACGTAGCGCCGTCTTGTTGAAAGTAAACGTTGTTCAGATCAATACCATCCAATTTCGGCCATAAAAAAACATTAATCATCTGTCGATAGCGCAATCCATTCACCGTAACTGTTGCTCCAGCCTCATTTTCGAAAAAGTAAGGTCCAATGACCCAGCGGGACCATAAACCGCACCAAACAGTCACACGTTGAGGATAGAGAGGCTTTTCAACAATAAGTCTTGGGTTTTCCGAGCCCCAGGTGCGTCAATTTTGCTTGTTGACGAAGCCAACGAGGTGGAAATGGGCCTCATCACTCAAGATGAATTTTCGATGGAATTCCGGATCATTTTCATGCATTTCGAGGACCCAATCAGCAAAAACTCGACGTTGTTGATGATCGGCCGGCTTGAGTTCTTGTGTTACCTGAACTTTATAAGCCTTAAGACCCAAATCTTTATGCAAAATACGGTGTAATGACGTTTGTGGAATGCCTAATTCCAAAGAACGACGAGGAATGGACAAACCTGGGTTTTCTTCGACACTTTCGGCTACAGCACCAATATTCTCGGCTGTTCTTGAGCGACGTGCACTGGTTTTATTCTTCACATCGCTAACTTGTCCCGGCAGCTCGAATTTTTCTACCAATTTCTGTATTGCGGTTCGACAAGGTGCTTCACGACGACGACTAAAAATGTTCGAGTTTTACGAACCGTCTCTGCCACATTTTCACCATTTTTATAGTGAATTTTAATTATTTCAATGCGTTGTTGAATCGTGTATCGTTCCATTTTTATTAATGGCGTAGTTTCTACTTCAAAAAATGACAGCTCCATAAGTGACATCTACCGAAATAGCGGGCTAATTAAAATAACACCTCTTATTGGAAAACCCTTTACATAATTTATTCAATGTTCTCTTCCTTATATCCGAGAAAGATTAACATTTCGGGTAGGTACTGTATAGGCTTTCTGGTGGCAAATTCATAAATTCATTGACTGTTCCATTGATTTGGTGAAATTAACCTGATTTTCCCTTTCTATCCGAGAAAATGAGATTTGTCTTTAGGATAAAACGTGTTTTAAATTTAGAGAATTGTCCTAATTTTTTACAGTATATACTGGATACAAAAACTTGCCTAAAAGCTCTAGGGCGATCAATTTGCTTGCTAATTGGTAGCACCATTTATGTTGTTCTGTAGATCATGTGACAAAGAGTTGTCCATGCAAATACGAATAGTAAAACGAAACAAGCTTAGTCTGATTTTTTTATGAGCTATGCCAATTGGGCTTCGAATCTGAAGTTTATTTAAATCTAAGATGAATAATTACTGATTTGAAAAATCCATTTGTAAGATATCAAGAAAGATCTTTTTATTGCAACCATTTGTTAAAAGAACGTAGTTAGACCCTGTAGTGTTCTTAGAAGGGTAAGTAGAAATAAGTGTATGACTCAAGGACTGGGTAATAAAGGCTGGCAGTTTCCTTACGCATATGCTGAGTGTGTTCATGGTGACTGTTGCAGTTTTGGGTGATGCGTACTTTCGAGAAAATGGTTGTGTAGAGGTCGGTTTTGCTAAAATGAGGGAACAGGAATATGTAAGCGGAAAATTCGTTAAATACCGAAACGGGTTTGAGAAGATTTACGTATTCCTGGATATTGGACTGGCATTCTTAGTCAGTTTTCCCTGAGGAAGCAAAAGTGTTGGCTAACTAGCAAAATTAGAGAAATACCAACATTAGCGACTGTTTTGTGGTGTTGTGTGAATAAAAATTGGTTGTTGACTAATTAGTAAAATTAGCAAAGCATTTAAATAAAAAGAAACTAACGAGTGTTTTGTGATTTCTTTTATTTATAAAAACTGGTGAGTGATCACTGAGGTAGTGCTGTGATGGCTAATTGTTGATTTGAATTAACATTTATTAATTTATTAAGTTTTCGTAAGATTGAGCGTGGGGGTAACGCCATGTCCAATAAATTGTGCTTGTTTTGTTTCAATTCTGCCAAATCGGTGGAAGCGAGGTAATTATCATTGGGGATGGGGCTCCTCCTAATGTCTAGACGGACTGGGGTTGAAGAATTGAGATCGGCTCTCCTCCCTCTTCTTCACGTGGTGAATCATCTCCTCCCCGCACCCATTTCCCACAAGTAACATTGAAGGTAGAATTTCCTATCTTTGAGGGCCGATCGACCTATTTTGGTTAAAATTACGTTAATTAGACTTAAGAATTTAACCCCAAAGGCCACTCTCCTTTAAAGTTAATTAGGAAGGAAACATTACTTAATCATTCCTTAAAATTTCCTAAATATGAGGTAGATTTCAATACTTTTTTTTACCTAAATTTTACTTAACTTTGAGGTCAACTTTAAGTAAATGTATGGACTTTGTAGTTAGATCTATTCCCAAGTTCAAGGCAAGATAACGTAAATATTCCTTAAATAATTCCCTATTCGATTGTGTTCGCCCTCAAAATCCGAATTCCCAAAAAGTGTAATCTCAAGGTAAATTGGACTAAATGGCTACGTTTGGCGAAATCCCTAAAAGTTGAAATTACGTAATAATACAACCAAAAATTAAAGTTCATTTACTTTTGTTTGGCTTCATTATCACTACAATTATTGAACTGCTCCTCCCATTGAATCATATCATCAAGATTACAAATGTTGCTCTTATTTACGACACATTTATATCGGAATCATTCAAGCTCTGGAATTCCATTTGCATCTTTTCTTAAAGATGCTAAACTTGATTTGGGCCAATACACTTAATTATTTTTATTCCCAATATACGCATATTCAACTGCGTTTGCATTCACCCGCTTTTTAACAAATCTTGTATCCAAATGATGATGCTAGTCACATAGTTTACTGTTTTCAAGATGTAAATAAATCGATTCAGTTCTATCAATTGTCAAATCTCTTTTACCTATTTAAGGCGAAATTCCATAATTTAGGGCGAAATGCCTTATTTCAAGTTCAAATTTATTTATAGAAACAAATTATCATAACCTTTGAACACAAAATTACCTAAACAATGATTTTTGCCCTCAAAGACGAAAAATTTGGTCATTACGTCTAGCCATCCAGGAAATTCGTCGTATAAGGAAAAATTGTCAGTCAAACTAACTTTTAGGTCGAGAAATGTAATATGCGCCATATTTATTTAACAAAACATGGCTGCCATATATTAAAGGAATGAATAGAAAAAATGCATGATACGTTAATTTAATTTTTTCCATAGTTATTGAAGAAAACACCAAAATAAATGAATTTTTCTTAATTTCAGAACGATTATAGAAAATTTAAATTGATTTCGGAAACCAAACAATAATTTAAAAAAATTTTTATTTATTATTATTATTTATTTTATTATTTATACAATATTTTTTAAGTGCATTGGTGTTTTTAGAAAAATTATTTCCATATTTATCAATAAAATTTTTCTCGTTTTAAATTGAACGCTTAGGAGCTGCGAGAAATAAATTTGAAGAAGGCAATAATTTCTATATACTTTGTTAAAGCAATACTTCTCATAATCTCTCAATTTGGAGTTATGTGCCTTGTTCATAATATTTACATTACCTACTAGGGCAAATATACACATACAATTCTTATAAAATGTAATTCCCTCTATATTAACACACACCTTAATATGAGTTAAACTAGGTAGAAAATTGGTCGAGATCAAGGAAAATTTACGTAAATTCGATGTGAAATTTACGTTAAATTTACCAAATCAAGGAAATGAGTTCTGTGCCCTATAGGGAAATTTTTCCTAATTTCCCTAATATTTACGTCGATACGAAGTCCACTTACGTAAATCGGACGTAAATATTAGGTAATCTTAACTTAACAACAATTAGTCGCTGAAAAAGAGGAGAAATGTTACTTGGTCCGTCTCCTCTTGTTCGATGTCGAGAGGCTCTCCCTCAACATCGAAACCCCAGTGTTGTAGATTAAAAAAAAATTAGTATTCGCACATAAAAAGGTGATTATTGGGCCATCCCACACGAGTATTCATGTTGCAGTATGCATAGCGGTTTTCTAGGGAAAAGGTGAGAAGAAGCAAAGGAATATCTCTACACTTTGGAGACATATCTCTTTACTTCTTCTCACCTCTTCCTCAGAAAACCTGTTTGCATTCTGTACCAGGAATATTCGTGTCGGATGGCCCATTGTTATGAAATGGCATCTCCGTATAGCTCGAGTTGATAGATAGTAAGTGGCCAGACCTCACGGGTATCTTTATATTCATTACAATACGACATGAAGGAGAATCTGGTTGGCCAATCCCCAAGGGTTATCGAAAGCACACAAATCTGTCGAATAACTCTAAAGTACTATATAGCAAAGTAAATCGAGATAATTAAAAAAAACACTAGTTCAATTTTTGTGTGTGATTTTAATTTTTGTGTTTTTTGGCGTGTTGCAAACAAATTTTCTCTTTACATATTTTTTCTGCATCCAAACTTTTTTCCGTAATGCCAAATATACTTTGACAATAGATGTTGTGTTGTTCAATTACGTAAGAGTTATTTTGAGATAATTCCAGATATAGAGTCCGACGTACAAATATGACAGAATCGAGAAACGAAGGGTGCACTTAACGTACCAATCACATTGCGATTGATCGCTTCTATGATACGATTTATATATGTTCACTAAGCGAAGGGAAAAATGCTTTCAATTTTGAGTGTAGATTTTAAAAAGGCTTTTTAATTTTTTTTTAAAGTCTTAAATTGTTTTCAAAAAATTTAACACTATTTCAATATGGTTGAATAAATTAGCAAGCATTTTGTTCAGCCTTTTTATTTTCCATAATATTTATGATATTGATTTGAAACCTTCGGCAAAATATTAGAAACACTTCAGTTCAAATGTTGCCGGGCTATGAATTTTGAAAAGTTGTTGCGTTTTTTTTTTTTTTAACACAAATAATAATAGAAGAATTCACCACCAACGTCCATATTATCATAACGTATTTCGAGTATCGGGAGATTGGATGACCTTAAACTCTAATTTTAAAAAAATCTAAAATTCAGTGAATAATATAATTTAAGAGTATTTGTGTTCTTCTAGGCTGCAGTAGGTTACACTCGACAAGGAGGCGGATACGACTATCAGTGTGGAGGAACAACAATTTCTTCAATTTATGTACTCACAGCTGCTCACTGCAGAACTTCAGGAGGGTAAGTAATAAATAATTTAACTTTCTTAAAGATTTATTTATTAATTTAATGAAAACGGCATCAAAAAGATACATAAATATTAGTAGTTCCGTGGCTTTACTACAAAATATTATTTTCCAAACAGCGTATCTCACAAATGTGTAAACAGTGAACCAATTGCTATCGCCTATCACAAAGATCGGTACAATAAAAGTGGTTTTCCAAGCAGGGCGGAATATTGACAGTATCATTAACTAATTCATCGGCAGATCGGATGAAACATTTTATCTGATCTTTTCTCTAATACATTACACTAAACAAATCCGGACCGTTACGTAGCTAAAAAGCTTTGAGCCGTACCAGGTAAAACTTAATTTTATTTTTAGACTGTATCTTCAGTATTAAATTTAAAATGTGACTTATCTTGATCGAGAAATTTCTTGTTTGTCTCATTGGGGTTGCAAATCTCCAGATAAACTCCCACCAATATGTTAGGAATATGATAAATACCCGTAAATAAAGCCAAGTAAAGTATTAAAGTATTCCAGTTAAGGTATGATATCACTCTTCTTTCTAGAACAGTTATTCAGTAGAAGTGGCTATTACCAATTTCGTAGGTTTTTGCATACTAAAGAAATCAATGTACTAAAAATGTCTGGGACTGACCCCTTTGCCCGTATGTATGTTAAAAATTTGTAAATCTGAAATATTTGTGTGGCAATCCTGCAAAGAAGTTGCCCAGTTTCAACCTTACATATATCTACAATTATTACGAGAACGTCATGTACAAAGTGTCAGCTCTCTTGCTCAACACCTTCTCAAGTAGCGTCCAAATTGTGAAAACTGTGTACAGTGTATGCACAATTCCACTTCGTGTTACCAAAGTGTGAGCAAACTGAATATACGACTTAGGGTGTAATTAGGCCTAATCGCGCTTCGCTTAGGTATAAAGTGATCCTTCGATTTGCGCGAGGATAGGTTCCTGAAAAATCTTACTTAAACTGAAATCGCGTAAGTAAGTCGAGAAGAACTTACAAAAGCTTTTAGAAAAATGATTTGGGAGCATAAATAATACATCTATTGCACGAAATTTCGTAATTAATTATATGTATAATCAGCGAGTCTAATATCAACGAAATTATACAATAAACACAACGGAGACATACATTAGCATCTAAAGACTGAAAGGAACTTGAAGATTTCATGATTATAACGAAAACTACATAAATAGACGCGTAATTTTTGAAATCAAATTTCACTAATCAGAGCAGAATCCAAATGGAGTTTTCAGAGTGAGTTTTTGGTTTTTTTCTATACGTTCTGGTTTATCTAGTGCTTCCCGCTTTATTATGCTTACTTCAGCTCCAGTGTCTACTATCAGTCGTACGTCTGGGTTTTTGCTTATATTTAACTACTGACACGTTTTCCCTAGTATGCGATTTTTTTGCTTGCGAGCATCCTAAAGTATTTTCAAAAATTTTTTTTAATGTCGAACCGGGATTTTTTCGGTCGGCAGTGTGCTGTTTCCCGATTTTGTAGCCTTCCATATTTGCTTCTGCCTACAGGTGGACACGGTATGACTTCCTCTTCCATAAAAATTACACATCCCCTGGAAGTTGTTAATTCCTGGCTCGCGACTTGGATTGCCCCACTGAGTGTTGTTGTTACTATTTGAATGGTTTTGTGGTGCTTTAACATTTTGTTTACAATATTGGGCATTATGACAGTTCGTTCTATAGTTAATACAGAACGGCATATTTTTACGTTTTCAGCATTCGTCATACGTGTGCCCCTTGCAGTTGCAATAGCTGCAGCTGATCTTATTTAAAAGTAATTTCTGTTTGTCATATATTTTTCTCCTGCATGTTAAGACAAATAATTTTTGCAATCAATCTAACTTCCACGAAGCCGAGACTACCCAGAGAAAACTTATTCGAATCATCTTCAGCCACCAATAACCTATACGAATTCTGAAGAAATATTCTCGATATAAATTCTAAGAAAAAATTCAATTTTTGCTTATATTGAAAAAATTGTTTGGTTCGTACCCATGATATATTTAGCCGAGATCAGCGAGTTATTGAAGTTTGCTATGAGCTCTTCCATACATCACTTTCTTAGTACTAGCGTCCATATCTGGGTATTTCTTGTCTGTGCTAGTAACGTAATATTTTTTTTATATTATTAAGCCAAGCTCAGGGGATACCCTATGATGCAAAGCACAGCATGGCAGGAAGGAGATAGGGCAATGATTAGGGGACATGAGGAAAGTGGTGGAGGTTCCGATAAATGTGTCTCTTAAACCTTCGTTGATTGTAACCCCAAAGAAAAATTGAAGATGGTAGACTGTTCCACATTCGCACAGTTCGCGATAAGAAAGCATCACTGAATTTTACTGTACGACTGAAATTATTTTGAGGGGTGAGAGGATGTGCGCGGCGTACATCGCGAGTATTGCGTGCAGGATCAGACTAGATATTTCATCGGAACATTGACAACCAACATTGCGGCGGTACTCGAGTGAGTCGATATGACAAGTTATTGCCAAATCACCATTGAACCTAAAGACTCTATTTTGGACAATATCCAATGAAGCTGTACGGCCAGCATCAGCCCAGACGTGAAAGCTGTGTTCCATTCTAGGTCTGATATAGGACTTATAGAGGAGCACTAGATTTGATGGTCTGAAATATTTCTTGCACCCTTTCAGAATTCCAAGACATTTCGATGCTTCTTTGGCAACAGAGAGGATGTGGTCTGCCCAGATCAATTTACTGGAAATGTTAATGCCAAGAATGTTTACTGACGGTGAATCTGAAACTAAGGCTCCATCAAATGAAATGGGAGTGGTTAAATGGTGATCTGGCTTTAAGGAAATGAAACGGCTTTAGGTCTTAGAAGCATTGGATTCGATGTGATTCGATTTGCCCCAAACGAGGATAAGATCGTTATTCAATGATCTAGTTATGCAATCTCGTTTGACACATGCGGTACTCCCTCTGGAGTCCGTAAGAGTATCAAAGCAGTAAACTAAATCAAGGGTACTGTCATCGGTAAAGCTGTGGCTGGGATTGGAAATATGGAAAAGAAGATCATTAATGAAAATTAGGAAGAGAGACGATAACAGAACCCTGTGGCACACCGGCATTTATAGGGTCAGGTTCAGATGTAACGCCATCTAATTCAAAACATATTTGGCTACCAGATAGAAAACTTTTAATCCATAATAGAAGACGAGGGGCGACACAAATTGCTTTAAGTTTGGCTAAAAGGGCAGGGTACCAGGCTCTATCAAAGGGCTTTGAAATATCCAAAACAACGATGGTGGAGACTACCGATTAACCTTACGTAAGAAATGTCAGGAAGTCTCCAGATGAACGACCACTCTGGAAGCCATTTTGGCGATGTTTCATGAGTTTCTAGACACTTCAATAATTTGAAGTTAATGATAGATTCAGTTAGCATAAAAGCTATCTTTTCCCTCTTCCCCTAGACACTGCTGCACTTGTTTACAATAGCCTATGAAAGTTTGCATCTTTGTCAGGATTTGAAGACTAATTGCTCCAGGGAACAAGGACAACCTTTGTACAGTAATTTTGACGACTTTTTCGTAATATACAGGCTTTTGTCTGTTTTATTTGGCTGCTCTCTCTGAGAAATATTTGGAGTACTTTATCGGAGTTTGGCGTGATTAACGATTTTTCCGATATTAGGGAGTCTAAACTATGGGCTCTTCCGAGGAAACTAATCAAACTGTGCCTTCTGAAACATTTACTTGAACAATGCTCGCGATACCAATTTATGGATGGTCTGCTTTGGGGTGAATTTCGCTTTACTATTGGGCTATCTGTGTTGTCGAATAAAAAAGATTTTATTGCCGTCTCAAAATTGGAGCTTGTTGAACTTCGGTTAGATCTATACATGGAAGCAAAACCATACTAGTTTCCACAAATAAGCGGAAGAGAGAAGAAGAGGGAAGAAGAGAGAATAAGTAGTTTAACCATTTTTTTATAATAAGCAAAGAAATTTCAATAAATATTTGCGCTGTTTTAGTCACTTATACTAATATCACACTGCTATTATTTAATAAAAACTACTTAGCTATGGAAATACTTATTGAGGAATGAAATATGAAAAGGCGAGAATGACCAGGGAACTTCTTTCTTCAAATGCTTTAGATATATCGTATTTTTTTTTTAATTATCATTATGGCTTTAGCACATTCCAAATGGATTTCGTTAATAACTTTTGTCCCTTTTTTAACAATTTTTAGAGACTTACTTTACCTATGGAGTATCGCTTCTTGAGAAAATGTAAAAAAAAGTGTTGTCGTGTTTTCCCACTATATAGATATGATGGTAGCGTGAGCTTTCTTCAGTCGTATTTTCTCGGCTTTCATATCCAGGTAGTACTATACAAGTCGGAGGCTTCTTTGGTCTTCTTATTAGTATCCGCTCAGGTATCCGTATCGTTATCCTCCGGAAAAAAGGGATACCTTCTATTATGTAGGCTGGCTTAGAAGTGCCCTATTATTATGATGCCAGATTCCAAGGTAAGATGCTCCTGTGCACTCGTAGGTTCTAGGATTAAGAGTTTTTAAGTGTCTGTATATTGAACTAACTTCCTTGATCTTACCGGCTGCGCCAAATTGTTGAGTTTCTTAAGTACTTGCTACGAAACTGTAGTCAAACACTTTCATATGAGCACCTTACTCGTAGATATTCTGGGGCACGGCACATTTGTTGTATGTACGTCTGTGACCATAGGTTGGAGTAGCTAAGATAGCTGTGCTCCTGGTGTATGTGTTTATAGTAGCTAAGGTAGATTTGCTCCTAATGTAGGTATGTTGAAGTAGCTAAACAGCTTTGCTCCTCTTTACCGCTAATGTAATTATGTTGGAGTAGCTAAACAGCTTTGCTCCTAATATAACACAACTTGTGTTGCTGTGAATAAATTACGACTACTCATAATTCCGAACTAGCACCATATTAATATAATTTTACCCTAATTGCATATGAGTAATATTAACCGTACATAAATATTTTGTAATATACAACAATAAAATATTTGTAACTTACCTCACGCCACTTGTTGCTTTATGCGTACATATATAAATAGCGCTTTCGCTAAATGCTTGCAGCTGGCTATTACTGCATCACGTCATTCATCGTGAACCATCAATTTGGTCACCTGTATTTGACCGCTGGCGCACGGTTATCATATTGCAGCGTGCAAATTCTTGCTTGCTTGTGTCACTTGATCGACCTTTATTGTTTCCTCAAGTGAGGAAGTAATTGGTTTGGGTCAGTAATGAGTGAGATGAAATGAGAATGATGTAGGCACGTATGCATTGCTTGACTTTGATGTTGGTATGTATGCACATACCTGCTTGATAGATAGAATAATTAGGTATGTATATACGTAACCAATTTCTTTATTTAAATCAGGTATGTACGTATGTAACACAGATACATTTCCGTAACGCTGATAGAGTCCTCCATTCTCTGCAAATAGATGGTTTACGAATGCCTAAAGTTGAAAGTTTCTTGAAAAACATATCTAAATTTGGATGTGAAGACTTTCGGTTTTTTTTTTTCTAAAACAGCACCTGGTAGCATTTATGCACTTGTCTAATTAGTCTAGTCACTTGGGAGCTTCTATCATGAAACGGGCGGTTTTCCTCAATATATAGATCAAGTAACCACACAAAATTTTGAATGTACTTGGCATCCTCTTTAAAATCAGCTCACGAGGTTGAGGGCATTCTTCTCCATTATTGTTGCCATCTTCGTCGTAGTTCTCCCTGCTTAGTTCAACAAGATCAACTTGACCTCGTCGTAGGTATGTTTTGGTAGCCAAATTCCTCCTATTCCACGTTTGCCACACTCTTGTGCATCGTATAATGTGTAATATTACATAACCATATATAAATACGATGTTGCATAAAACTGAGATAAACACGTCAATTGCAAAAAGCTATTACAACGAAAATCACGTAAAAGTGAGATCGTGTAACACGAGGGATTCTCTAGACGGATTTTTTTTTACCACATACACAAGCAATTTCCAATTTAAAATTATCCTTTCTCGGTTTTGGAAACGCTGTCCGTCTCAACTGCAGTTTCTGCCGTACGAATTAAAAAAAAAAGATCTTTTTCAATGCTGTCAGTGAAAGAGTTTTGGAGAATATAAAAGATCCTTAGGAGTAGGACTATGTCAAGAAGAATCGCTTTCCCACATCAGAATGATTAACAGTTCCTTTAGTCATAAAAGAAATAGTTTACATTATATCCAAATAACCGCATAACAATATACTTATTGAGACACCCTATATGTATAAGTAATTAAATTAATTAACTAAATTAAATAAAGCAATGATATAATTTTAAAAGTAATAAAAATGTGAGTCCAAAAAGGTATGAAAAAATAGTCTCTCTTTTCAAAAAGTCTTTATAAACATTTTTTCTCATCGCAGAAAATTAGCAGCAGTAGTTAAGCCCGGTGGGGCCAGACTTGATGACGATTCCGAAGAATATGAGCCAATTGAAATTATGGATATTATCGTACATCCAAACTATAAGAGGAGGCAGGTTTACGATGACATCGCCCTATTAAGGCTGAAAAGATCACCAAAGTAAACTATTAATTCTATATTTAGTTATGTAAAAAAACAAAAATAAAATAAAACAATTACATTTTTTTTTGTAGCAGCAAACCAGCTTGCCTATGGACAAAAGATGATATCAACTACAACACCGCTACAGCGATAGGATACGGTCAAACAGCTACCCGTAGATTAAATGCAAAAATTACAATTTTACAAGAGCTGTAAATAATTTTTAATTTTAGGCTTAACTACATCCAATGATTTGTTTAAAATCGATTTGCAGCTGTACTCGAGTCAGGTGTGTCAAGCATACTATACTCCTAGATTTAGGATAGGAAGAGGTTTGATAGACAGTCAGATTTGCGCTGGTGACTTTAATAAAGCGAAAGATACTTGCCCGGTTCGTAGTAACTATTAATTTACAATAATATTTTTCAATTTTTATCAAAAACGTCTCTGCCAGGGTGACTCTGGCGGACCTTTATTAGCAAGAACTACGGCAAATAAGACAGAGATTCATTTTATTTTGGGCGTAACATCGTTCGGTCCAGGATGTGGTGAAGGCATACCAGGTGTATACACAAAAGTGTCCTCTTATATTGATTGGATTGAATCGATTGTGTGGCCAGAAAGATAAGATTTAAGCTAAAATGTATTAATCAAAATTTTTTGTTTTATTAAGAAATTCAAGAAAGCTCCAAATAATTTCTAAAAAAAGTAAGCAAAAAAAATTAAATCGGTAGAAAAACAAAATATATCCATGACATTTTGTACAATGCAACGGGAAAATAAAATTAATTACATCATCACCGTTTTCTTGTCTAACAGAAAATTATTATTATCCTTCACTTTTTCATCATTTTCTCCTTCCACACGTATAGTGAAATGTTTCCATGTCTTCTTTTTTAATTGAATTTTTCTATTTCTGTTTATATTTCATTTTAAAAGTGTAGGCTCTTCCTTGTAGATGAAATTTTGTTTCTAAATTTATTGGCAAATAATTGTCGCCTCAAGCTAAAATACTGGCTCAAGTAACTTCTGTTTCAGCCTCTCATCTCCTTTTTGCATATCCTGAAATCGACTTACAGATATGATATCCACATAAAAACTTCTCTCGTTGGAACCTTTGAAATAATCAAGTTGAATTGAGTTTCTGCAATTGATATATTTTCTGAACTGGGTGGTTATTTCATACCAGCTGGGGTAGAACTTGTAAAACTTTTGTCATATGTAAATGTCAAAATATACGATGAAATTAATTGAGTTATTGTTTTTCTGCTTTTGTGTTTGGTTTGATGTAGGACAAAATGAATTGCAATGGAAAAATATTATTAGAAATTTGAGCACGCTATAACAGATAATATTCAATTACCATTGTTCCAAATTTGTCGAGGGCTGCTGTCAAATTTGACATATTTTTTCTCGTATATTCTGACGTTTGCTCACTACTAATTCATTTTGGTTCATTTTACAGAATCAATAGCTGCGTTTTTTTATATTGATCCGGATCATTGGAAATTTCAAGTTGATTTGGTTCTAAAAAATATCTGTAGATAGCTATGATTTTACATATGAGGGAAATTATCAAGTTGCCATGATTTCAATCTTCACAAAACGTCAAAATAGAGCTTGAGTAAAATTTGGTTCAAATTTTGATGTTTTTACCCAACAAAAGCATGGCAATGTGATGATTTCTTATGAATTTAGAAAACCATGTAAATCTATAACCGTTTTTGACACCGACGTCAATCGATAATCTCCTTTGATCCGGATCAGATCGCGGAGATAAAAAAAAACGCAGCTAATGTTTTCTTGGCTATGGGTTGCCTAGCTTTGTAGACTTCTGCAAATTTTGTACCGTATAGCGTTCATCAACATTTTCGATTGTATGCTGATTGTAAGCCCATTCTAATAAAAGTTGTTATCACTAAAACACGCTTGTTATGTGCGTGTATTCGTTCAATATGTGAAAAAAACAAAAAGCTTTGGTAAAAACGATCTCGTGTGGAAAGCAATTTAAGTTCAAACTCATACCTAAATTACCAAGTGAAAAGCCTTAGCAACGCTAGCTCATGATCATAAATAAAAGATCTTGCAAACAACGAGCGCGTTGCAGAAAAACAAGTCCCACATGAATAAAATGGATGACACAGCAATTCTGCAGTGTGCGGCGGCTTTGAGCGCAACCCACTTATTCATGGCAATCGTTATGACTTGTGACCCACTAAGCGGCGCGCTAGAGGGCTAATCAGCTATTGGACTGCATCTCAATAGCTGACCAATGGGGTTCATAGAGTCCTTGTGGTATAAGAATTGATCGATTGTTAAAGTAACTGTACGGCAAGAATCATTGAAATAGGCTAAGCACAGTGAGTACAGCAGGATTATTAACCAGAATACTGAGTGGCTCCTCTGAGAGTTAAGCCCTGCACGCTACTCTCGTTTTTTTAGTCCCAGGAGTTAAAATTCTTTAAAATAATCTAAACAGCAATAAAAGTTTCAGTAACCACCGAACTTTGGAATAAAATACTTCAACGTTGCTGTTATTATATGTAAATTGTCGTCATCCGCAATTTATGAAAGAATACTGGCAGCAAATGCAAAAGCGCTTAAGCAAAATGAGGCAATTACATTAAAAATGCCCTGTCTATTTAGAGCAATTACTGTTTCTCTAGTATTTTCCTTAGATTTGCTTGCTGATTTTTCTTTATGGTTCTTTTATTTCTTCTATTTTTTTTACACTTGTATTCTTTATTTATTTTCGCTATTATTGAGTTTTTGCCATCTCTTATTGTGTTTTCCCATACACAATATTTTATTTTATCAATAGTCGGAAGGGCAGTTTTTTTAGTAATCGTTTAAATTAAGTATTATGTCCTTCTATTTTTATCTCCCAGTATTGTAAGCCTTGAAGTTTGTTTGTGCAATAAATAAATAAATTTGAAATATTCTAGATGATGTTTTTTACGGGAAACACTGTTTCTTCATTCTAGAGACTGTGGATTAACTAGCGTAGTTCAAATCTAAAATTTATTAATATTCTCTGTAGAAAAATTTACAGTCAGAGCAATATTTTCTACCAGATTAATAACATAAATCAGTTCATCCAAATATTCAGAATTTTGTACGAATTTAGTGGAAGCAATTTTTGAATTCTTACAATTCATTAGGACAAGCAATTTCTTCCGACCAAAAATAAGTGTACGAAGCGAGGCGAGGCTAGGCAGTTGAGCAAGGCGAGGTGAAGATAGATCTCGAGGTGTAAATCGCGACGTGAATGCATAAATTACATCATCAGATTCTGAAGAAGAAATTTTGTGTTTGTAACGTAATACAACTATATTGTTTTGTTTTCACATAAGTGTACTTTCCACAGTTTTGCCTGCCATCCGATAAATACGGAACGTCTGGAATTAAACGAATTTCATCATTTATATGAACTTTTACATACTGATCCTCATAGATTCTTCCAGTATTCGAGAATGAGTAAAGAGCCCTTCGATTATATTGTTACGAGCGTGGCCTTAATTCGTTAATATTTCAGATATAATTCAAAAGTTCTTTCTTTATTTAACTTTACTGTTTACTCTCACAAATTCATAAATAATTATTAAATCAACTCTTTATTTATCGCTAGTACTGTACTTCTAATTATCGCAATCCAAATAGTTTACTTCGTTCACTTCGCTGTCTGAAATAATACTCCGCCTCCTAGCTGTCAGAGCGCCGTATTTATACTGTACGAATTATCTTAGAACCTTCCTGAATATTCCCTTCTCCGAACCCAAAGTTTACTAAGATGACACTAACCTAAAGTTGCTTCCATTCCTAACAGATGTCCCTTGATTCACTTTGTGGCACGTAACAATATTAAGGAAAGATTTCAATATAAACTAAAAGAAAAAAAAAACTGGCAAAATTTCCATTCTAAGAATATAAAATTTATCATTTTCTGTTTATCCAGCCCTTTCCGCAGTCTAGCTTATATATGGTGTCACAATAATTAGCGATTAGAATTTGGAGAATTCCGTCATTCACACATATAAATGAGTAAAGAACTCTATAATTATATCACATATGAGAATGAGTAAAGAACACTTCAATTATATCAAAGAAAAAACATATAAGAATATTCCAGCTATCAAACTTAGTCCGCTGCACCTAGCGAAAAAATTAAAAATTTCATTCTGGGAATTTTACAATATTTATCAGCGATACAGAATTATTTCATATTTTTAATTTAGCGTTATTTTTACAAAAATCTGTTTTGCAGAGAATATAGTGATGTACAAAATACAATTTGAACATAACCCTATAAACCCGAACAAAAAAGTTGCTTATATTTAAGAAAAAGTTGATTGAGGGCATTTCTAGGAACATAAGGAAACTATGAAAAATGAAAAGAAAAAATTCAGAATTTTTAGTTTTCCTGAAAAGCTGCCCTCACGATCGTGACACTTAGAATCTACAAGTCTCACAATAGTGAGTGTTACAATTCATTATTTATTTATTTGAATAACCTCCTCATTAATCAGTCTTTATCATTTAAGATTAAATTGAACCTTCTTCTAACTAATTATCTAACAAAAATCAATAAAATGCTCAAAATTAACAAAGTCAATCTCTGACAAACTTAAATCATAGAACTAAAATTATCTCAACTTTTAGGAACAAAAACTAAATCACAAATTATTTAAAAATATAGTAAGAATAGCAAAAATTAACACAGTTTACTAAATATTATGGCTTGAGGTGATAAAATTGGAAACAGTTTTGGTTTCGAGAAAGACACAGGTAAACACCACACTTGGAACATTTGATCTTTGGTCGGCTATGGCATCCTTCCATCATGTAAGACCTTGGTGTCTTTATGTCATCAAACACCTACGTGATCATATCCATCATATCTTTTGCCCTGTGATGGGCGTATTGGTTTGTATTGCCTATTGATTGGAGGTGGCTCGTTTTCAGAATCGACGTCTACATCGTCGCGGCGGTCTTTTTCTGGAAAGTTGGTTAAAGTATCAGCAACACTGAAACGAAAATCCAGTAGTGTCAGAATGTCCTTTCTCGGGTAACCATACGCTACCCAATTATTTTTGTATAGTCGCCAAGAATTGATTAACGCCAAATCCAAAAAATGGATAATAACTTTCAAAGGCCATCTTTTTCGTCTTGATGAAGGTACGGTAATATTCCATATGCTGATCGAGAAAGTCAACACCTCCCATGTGTTGGCTGCACTGTTGGATACTTTTAGGAGCCGCTACATCAATGTAACCTCTTTGTTTTTTATCCCACCGTTTGACGATAGTACCCGACGAAGATCCTGTACAGTTAGATGAAATGATCACGGACTTGTTGTACCTCCATTTGATGATGACGGTCGAATCTCTGGTGTAGCGCTGACTTGCGCCGCGAATCATAGCCAAATCTTGTTTGAATTTGCAACCGGCTCGGTCTGGGATGCGATTAAACATGATTGTGCCAGTGCATGTATATTTCTCCGATTCATTTCTTTCAATAATGGTACCGTAGTGAAAAAACGATCATGATACACACAACTTCCTGGAGATACAGTTCTTGCCAAATGGAGTAGAACAGAAGGTTAGAAGGACCCAAAGACGTATCAGCAAGCACTATATTATCGCCTCTATAAATTTCGAAATCGAGCGTCAGACCTCCGCTAGTAGTTAGAACAAAATTTTTGAAACCAACTGGTCGTGGTTTATTTTTAACGACCTGACGCAAAGAACATCGGCCAGTGAAAGGTATCATCTGCTCATCTATGGAATAATAGGACGGAACTCTTTCCAGTTTGTTGCAGGTATCTTGAGCCCGTTAGATTAGTTGTACCTTCCAAAGTGGATTGTTAGTCTCAGTTTCAGTTGGCTGATCGTGATAAACTACATGAAGAGCATTGCGTAAAGTTATAAATCGGTTGCGAACTATTTAGTCGGCAATAAGTCCAATCCTCATCTAACTCGCCAGTACATCGGCATTCGTGGGTATGGAAGGCATCCCATTAGAATATGCACACCAAACACTTTAGCTATCTCCGCTTTTGTAGTTTTGAGTGCTTGGCTAGTCTTTCGCATGTGATATAAGTTTGTACACCGAACAATATCCTCGTAGAAATCTTCATCAAAATAATCATGAAAATATTCGGATGATGTGCGAACGGTGTTTTCTGGTACGGTTACAGTATATTCATGTGGTTTATCGGTAAAAGGAATATTCTTCCAGGTATCTCCATGACCACGTTGCTGCAGATTTCGCTGAGTCGCCGTAGTACGAGAACGTCCTCTGCGTGACTGCACTCGCTGCGAAGTGGTACCACGAGACCTCCCTCTGCTTCTAATTTCTCGCGAAGTAGTACTATGACAGCATCCCCTATTTGGGGACGTTACCTGACTTAGACGCTCAGGTTTTATTTTTATTGTCATTTTCTTCCTGTTTTCTGAATGACGTTAAAATACTGACTACATTCAAGATATACATATAATAGAGCGCAAGAAAACGGAAAAGAATAGATTCGAAGACAACGTGACAAAGTTCTTTACTTAAACGGAACCTAACATAACAATCAATGTCATCCCACTCATTAAAATGATTTGGCCGAATTCTAATTACGTTCGGTCGTCGGCAGAGTTGTAAATTTAACTCAAAAAATCTTCTTCATCGCTAGAAATGTCTAAATCTAAATCCGTGATAAAATTATTTTCTTGATACAAAAAAACAATGCTACTGTCAAAATACTGTCACACATTTGAAATACTTTTATCTTGAGTTTAAGCCGAGGGATGGCACGGTTTAAACTCTAGTTTATCCCGGGTTTTAAACCAAACTGTGAAACTCATTTGTCGAGTTTAAACTAAATATTTGGTTTAAACTGAGACTGTGAAACTGGCCATAAAGAATATACCTAGTAGCGTGTATGGTTGAAAGGATCGCATTATTGGAAGTTATGCTGCATCTGTTGATTACTAAAATAAATGTGAGGATGATTTCAGGATCACAAAACGTGACGAGACCCTCTCAAAGTTATAGACTTATTGTGGATGTAAGTACCTACTACAATTAAATCTTTAAGCCAACGTCTTATTAATTCAGGCGAAGCACCAATTGAAAGGACGAGGTTAATCGACATTAGCTATAGGACGAACATGATACAGGAATTGAAACAGGTTATTTAGCATTTTATTTCAATTATTGAATCTGACATCCTACATAGAATAAAGGATAAATTCAAGGAAGAATTATAGTTAGAAGACAATTTATAATGAATCTTCTTTGTAAGAGTTGGAGCATAGCCAGAATTGGAAAGGAGTTCCCGGGTATTTCGTAGGTTTCTGTAAACTAGAGATGACCAAACAAAGAATGGAAGTATGATCGACCATGCCAAGAAGAGAGCAGGACGGAAGTTGATATTGCAGTAATGATGTTAGTAATGTGTCAGGAAAACTTTGTATATGTAAGGGTTGATGGCAAAAAAAATTAACATACGGAAATGGCTAATTTTATGTAATTTGAAATAGTTGAATGCAATTTTTGAAGAAACGCATCCAGATACAGAAGTTAATTTTTAAAAATGTTCATTCTTACGTCCGAAGCATTGCAACATAGCTGGCGTAGTGGAACGCATTATGCTTGTGTTTGCAAAATTCTCCAAATTGTAGTACTCTTGATGGAAGCTGGTAAGACAATATCAGCTAACAGCAACATTCATCTTCAGAATTATAGAGATTGTCTATAGACAGGTATTTGTCGTACATTACAGTAATTATTATAAGAATGAATGCCACCGTTATCCAGCACTTAAGTACTTGCACGAAAAGAATGATGCAACCGAAATATCCTAGAAACACTGGACTGCAATTGAACGTTCTACATTGGAAACCCAGGTTTAAATCAAACGAGAAGTTTATAGATATCATATTTATGAAAAGAATTTTAAAACTTCTTCATCACAGTTTTATTGCAATCTAAATAGTTTAGTCACAGACAAGTAATAACAATTAACAGATGTTAAATGTGACGTCACTCAGTTCATATTAACTGACAAGATTAACTGACAAGAATTAAATAACTTTAGTGAACAATGAAATGAACCGACAAAACAATTTCATTGACTGCAATCGATTTTCTTTTGCTTATTTTCGTTTGTAAACTGACGTAGTATTTTTTGTCAGTTGAGTAAATTGTTGTATAGATTGGATGGATTCATGCGATATCCTTTATTTCTCTGCAATGGATACAAGTGCCTCGCTCCAATATCAAATCAACGATGCCTTGACCCAAAAACTCGAAAAATACCTTTTTGTTGTATTGTAAGAAAACCCTGCAGATGCAAATAATAGCTAGATTTAACAGTGTGTCAAAACTTAGTAATGCGATTGCTGGTTTTTCAAGCTGAACCTCAGCTATATAGATTTTAGAGTGTCTTAAAATATTTAAAATTTTACAGTGCGTTAATGAAAATTATCCTTGAATCGACGGCTCGAAGGACCATTAAGAGAAATCAACGGTGTGTTGAATTAAGATTACTTAATTGCGATGATTTGCTTATCCTCTTACCACTGGCGAGGAGTGCATAAGCGCTAGGCTGCTTGGAAGTATAACAACACTTAGTAACTTGATAAGACTAACTGTTTAATCATATAAGAGTTAAGCTATTAATAATAAATAAATTATGGTACAATGTCATATTATTGCAGAGCGAGATTAGATTACTGAAATAGATTTAAATGAGTAGAGTACAATTATTACAAAAATTAAATGAATACAAGCCACAAAATGTATGGTCAGCGTTTTGACTAACCTGGTAAATCGAAAGATTTAAAAAGCGCTCATACATATGTATGTGGAAAAGGTGCAAAGAAAAAATTTAAATATTTTGATCCTGTGAATAAATGCAATCACTTCAGGTGAAAGGAAAGGAATTTTTATTTAATTGTTCATGGGATGAACAATCGTTCTACACTGGATGCTTGGATTGAATTATCTGACGAAATTATAGATATAAACATATATATATCTGGAAAGAATTTTAAAACTTCTTCGTCGCAGTTTTATTACAATCAGAATAGTTAAGAGACTTAAAGTGGACACTTTAACCGGGAGAGTATATTGTTCTCTGTGATTTTGCAGAAAATTACTCTTTTGCTGTGCAACATACAGCGCAAGTATTTCAATGGAATAATGCCTAGGTGATAATTCGCACTTTTATTATTTATTTCAAGGATGAATCTGAACTAGCAGTAAAAACTCGACTCTGACTCTGAGAAGCATGATACAAACTTAGCGCATATAAGAATGGGACCGGTTGATTATTTAGAATATCGATTTCTGGCATGTCACCTCACCGAAATATGATGCAGAAGAGACTGTTCAAAGGTCCGTAAAATTCCTGGAATACAACAATTACACTCCCTTCAGCAGACAAAATATTTTTGAAAATGTAACTAAAATAAAATTAAATTGTTTCAAAAAGTTTCCCACAATTCCATAGTTTTTTAAAATTAAATTTCTTAAAAGATGGCGGAGGTTTCAAAGCAGAGATGTTTCTCATTCTTTTATTCCCTTTTTATACCCAGGATGGTGTCACGAGCATGGCCATATTTCGTTATTTAAAACACAATATTTAAGATAGAACTTTTTTCATTCCAATATATTGTTCAATTTTATAAAATTCACAAACAATTATAAATCAACTCTACTTCAAAGTATCGTAATTCAAACAGAACACTTCCGCCTGATTACTACATTCTTTTCACTATCTGGGACAAGACCTTGCCCCGGCACTGACGAGAGCTTTATTTATACTCTAGTGTTGGGCGTAATCAACTACATTTGTAATCAGATTAATAATCATGATTAAATCAATCATGATTACATCAATCATGATTACAAAGCAATCATGATTACATCAATCATGATTACATCGAGTAATCTTAGGAAAATTACATGATTACATTTATTTTGATTACAAATGAAACTTATCAAGAGATTTCTAAGAAAACAAACAATCTGTGATCGTAAGTAAGAGTTTTTATTGTAGAAAACTCACAAGGCACTGTTGAATTATGTATTAATTGGAGTCAGTACAAAGAATGTCAGTGGTTCGATTGATAGAGACTCGCACATATCTGAGCATCAACTTAAATTCAAGGATCTTGATTATGTGGGAAAAAAGGTAGCGAAAAAGATTAGATTTCTGGGGCGTATTAGAGAGTCGTTGAGCACGGAAAATTCAATAATGCCTTTTAACGCTTTGATTTTGCCACACTTTTCATATTGCTCCAAATTATTATATGCTAGTTCGAATAAATCCAAGGGCAGATTGCAACTGTTGTAGAATAGGACAAAGTGAGTTGTTCTAAAATGCAGCATATATACACCAGTTAGAAGCATACTCCAAGCGCTGCAATGAGTAAATATTACTGACATGACAGCAAGAGTGAGGATGAAAGATTAGATTTATCGATTTATATGTTAACACTTGGTGGAATATGTTCTTAGACATCTTTGATTGAGGAAAAAAAGGCTTGCTCCGATTCCACAATTATTTTATTTAAAAAAAGAGTAACAAACTACGCGTTTCGTCTGCTTAAGACATTGTCACGGTTTGGAAACCCGCAGACGAGTAGGTTGTTACTCTTTTTTTAAATCAAATAATTGTGGAATCGGAGCAAGCGTTTTTTTTTTCTCAATCAAAGATGAAAGATAAGATTTACTAACTACTACCTAACAAAACGATACAGTATTATTTTTGATATCAGAAGATTCTAACTCTACCTCTCTTTCTTAATTACTAATAATTGGTAAACGCAATCAACAGATATCAGATATTCCATTACCATCCCACTACAGATATGTGCTTACAAACATTAATTTATGTGCCAACCGATTTCGGAATAGAAATACAACAATGTTTGTTTTCTTTTAACTACAATTTTTAAACTCTTGCAAATTTGTAATCAAAAACTGTAACCATGATCAATCATTAATCGCCAAAAATGATTACTTTTCTGATTAATATTATCAATCTGTAATCATGATTACAGATTACAGATTGTAATCGTAATCATTAATCATCAATCAGATTGCATTTTGCCCAACGCGCAGAACCTACCCGAAGATACCATTTCGGAAACATCGATTCTCTCAAACCTAAATTTTTTACTGTTCGGTCCGATCAAATAGATGTCGCTTGTTCTCTTCTATTATACGTAGCCATATTAAAAGCTATTTTGATTTTGGCATGTCCGTCCGTCTGTCCGTTGGTTTATCCTTCTGTCTGTCCTCACGATATCTCTAGAACACGTGTACTTAGAGAGTTGAAATTTTGCACACGGAGTTTTCATAAAAATGGTAAATATAATTTTAAAAATGGGCTAAGTCGGGCAAGCTCTTGTGTTGCGATATAAAATTTTTAGTTTTTTACGCATATTGTGAAAACGATCAGTCGTAGATGTTTTACTGTACTGAAGAGCTCGTCAGAATATGAAATCATTTGAAATTGATTATAATAATTCTTACTCTTCGCCGAACCGTTCTAGAAATATATGCGAAAAAACACGTCAAAAATCAAACTCTCACAGAGTGGTGAAATTCAAGTTTTTACTTTTTAACAAATATTTCGACGGATATTCTTCTAAAATCTAACTAAGCTTTTTGAGCTACAAATTTTGCTTCATATCAAATTCCTAACTGCGAAACATTTTTAACGTCGTTAAATCATATGCTGAGTATACATTTGCGCATAATAAGATATACGCGAGCTTTTTTAAACTCATTTACACTACGAGAAAGATCAATGGGGGAATTTGCGTTGTGCGTTAGAACAATGAGTATAAACTGAGAACATAGACGATGACATCAATTTGTTGTAATACCTGAAGTAACTTGTTTATGACGTTCTGATATTTTTACCAGGGGCATATAAAATGGGATTGCGGTGTTCCCAATAAATTCAGTTTCATTTGAGTGCGGCCATGTGCGGATGTTAACAATAATTTATATCGGTAAATTTATTTACACGAAGTTTATATATGCGTAAATATGCTAGTGCCATTTGTTCTATTGTTGTTAACTGCTGTGAATTATGCATCTGGTAAGCATTATTAGTTTAACTTGTAATAAACCAAATATATTTGGTGAAAATGTTTTGAAGTGGTTTTATTTATTTACTTGTAAATTTTGGCAGGTTATGGAGGAGGATATCACCATAAACCATACAGATTTGTACATCAGGAAAAACACTGGCCATCAGAACGCTCGTCCGAAAAACCTCAAGTTCATGCTGTATTTGGAGTACGTGGTGTACGACATCCACCCGTAGCTCATTGGGATATTCATCAAGGTCAGTGAAAATATAGTTTTTTTTTTTTTATCAAGCCCAACTAAAAGCGCACATTGTTTTTGTGGATTTTTTTTTTAATTTTAAATTGACTGGATTTTTACAGGGCTGAGAAGTCTAAAATTTAAATATTTTTTTTGTATGTGCTCAATATTTAAAAATTTTTAAGTACGAGTTAAGGGGAATTTTAGAATGAAAAATAGACAAAATTCGTAGAAATAGAAACAAAAAAGAAAAATTACTGAAACTAAATTTAATTGGAGTGTGTAGTTGCTTATACTGGAAAATAATAGAAAATACTTTGATTGCACTTTGTACATATTATATAAATTGACTGTAAATACAAACTCGAAGAAATCAGATAACTTGTTGGAATTTTACATATTTGTGGGTAATGATTCTCCATCGACTGTTTGTTCTGATAAGATCTCTTGTAATACTCCTCACTCACGGTACCTTAATTGTCCATAAAAGAAACCTGTGCTACTGTGTAGAAAGTAGATTAGAAAACAAGTAAAAAAGCTAATATCGGTCTAAGACCAATTCTTATGATACCCTAGGGCCTAGATGAATGTCCGTATGAAATTTCGTATGGGTACCCATTTGAGCAATTTTGATTTTTGCAGTGGTTTTTCGCATATATTTCTAGAACGGTTCGTCGGACAAAAAAACTGATTATAACCAATTTTATAGGATTTCATATTCTAAAGAAGTTTTTAGTAAAATAAAAATGTCTTGGACTGATCGTTTTCACAGTATACATAAAAAACCTAAATTTCTATATGGCAACACCAAGAATGGCTTGTCCGATTTAGTCTATTTTTGAAATTTTATTTGCTAGTACAATGAAAACACCACCTAACAAATTTCAGCTCTCTACGTCGACGCGTTCTCAGGCAGTGTTCAAATATATAACGGGAAACTAAATTTTTGTATGGCAACCCCTCGAAGGAGTTGCCCGATTTGTCTCATTTTCAAACTTAATTTTACTTTTTTCTTTAAAGTCCGTGTACAAAATTTCAGCTCTCTAAGTGTACGTGGACGGACGGATGGACGGACGGACATGCAAAAATCAAAATAACTTTTAATATTATGCGTGGGTGTCCAAACTATTTTGCTCTACCATCATTATTTAGAGGTGTTACAAACGGAATGACAAACTTAGTATACCCTATAGATTTCATCTAGCGTATAAAATGACGATTTAGCGAAATGCCATTTAACCAAGGTTAGTTTTATTATAATTTTTTTTTATGACATCTATAAGGATCCATAAATCTGGCAAGGAGCATCCGCACCCGTCCGGTGAGTCAAAACACTTAAAATAATAACAATTTCTATTTGTCAACTTTTCTGGCATTTTTCCTTAAATAGTTTTTTTTTATCATGATGAATTTACAAAGTTCGGTGCATATTTTAACACAAAACAAGTAAAAAAAGCTAGAATTGGTCTATAAGCAATTCTAGATGAATTTCCGTAAGTAATTTCATATGGATCCACCTTGTAAGTTTGATTTTTGAAGTGGTTTTTCGCTATTTTTCTAGAATGGTTCGTCGGACAAAAAAAATTACTATTAATATTCTGAACAACGAAAACATCTACGACTGGTCATTTTCATAGTATACGAAAAAAAATCTTAAATTTTTATCTGGCAACACCAACAAGGGGTTCATCGATTTTACCATTTAGCCCATTTGTGATATTATATTTACTATGTTTATGAAAACACCGTGTACAAAATGTAAGCTATCTGCATATTCTCTCTATATTTGGACACTACCCGAGAACACGTTGACGTAGAAAGCTGAAATTTGGTACATTGCGTTTTCATAGCAATTGTAAATAAAATTTAAAAAATGGTTTAAATCAAGGATCCCCTTCTTGTTGTTGCCATACAAAAATTTAGGATTTTTGCGTATACTGTGAGAACGATCAGTTTTAGACGTTCTTGTTGTCTGACGAACCATTCCAAAAATAGAGAGGCGACCTTACGAAATTACACACGCGGGCATGAATCTAGTCTATCAAAAGAATTGGTCCTAGACCAATTGTAACTTTTTTACTTGTTTTACAACTGGGTTCGAAAATGAGGTTTATAGAATTGCTGTGGAAAAAGTAAAATCAGTCCCTGTCTCCTCTTTGGTTTCAGTTGGCATAAGAAACTGGATTATCGTCCTTGTCCGTTTATGGACAAATATTGAAAACAGGTATTCATTGAAGAGCAACTCCCGCTCTATGCCCATGTACGGACCTAAAATTGGGATAATTATGTTTGTATGACCTCGCCACCCTTACAATGGCAGTTTTTTTGTCTTTAAAAGTCAATCTTACGCTTCTTTTAACCTTACCTATGCCATACACTAGTCATTGCCTTTCCACCTACATTCATGCTTATCTATCTGCCTATAATGGTCCTTGCTTGGCAAACAAGTGGATTAGAAGCGCATATACGTTCTGTACTTCATGTAGATATATTAGATGTTTTATCGTACGACAAACTAGTTATCATCTTGATTTGACTAATACAGCAATATAACACCTAAATCACACTTGTTGGCATCGGTAGTAATTTCTGGTAATTGGGTCATAAATTGACAAAACCGGCTTACTACAAATACATCTAATGTCATTTAACGATTTCTATAGAAGCAGAATGAATGAGGATGAAAATAAAAGCATTTAACATTTTTGGCATGTTAATATCTCAACCTTGTCAAGCGAAACCAGCAACATAATGTGGGTAGCTTGTTCTTCCTTGCAGGAAAATAGCAATCAAAGAAATCCAGGGCATTGTAAGGATCATTAACTGTTATAACTGGTCTTATACAAACAATTTTTGAAATACTGGAGTGAGTAGTATAATATTTCCTTCTGTTCAGGCGGTCATATAGTTGAAGGAGAGAGATGTTGTTGGAATGGTTGCTCTGTCTTGAGGATTGTTGATTACTTCTGTATTGGAATGTAGATCTTTATTTCTCATAAATACCCTTCTTACTGCCAAATTCCCTTCTGGATCACATTTCCTATCCTTCCCGCAAGCAACCCAGTTAAAAGATTTGTTAGCGATCCCAATAACTATCTAACTTCAATTTCAACAATCTTGCTTCCGATCATCAAAATTGTGAGATGTGACAAGCTCACTGACCGTTAAAACTGCGCCACCTTCATAATTATGACAAGTAGGTTATAGTTGCTCTGAGTATTTCAAGGACTTCTGATAGAACTTGACATACTGCTCCTTCAGACAAGCTCAAACTTCTTGACGTTAAGCCACTTATAAGTCGAATCAACTGCCATATTCCTTGGTGTCTCGATTGGCACCATATCTGATTCTAATAGGAGTAACGTGCTTCAAGGCTTCATTCTTTCTCTCATAATTTTTTCATGAAACAATACCTTTGATTTGCGATGTATTCTTTTATCTTTCTTACAGATTTACTAGTAACCGCAGATAACATCCACCATGAGCTCATGATTAGATCATTAAATCATTACATTCATAAAATTCTCGCTCGTGGCAAGGCGAATCGCCTGGTATTTAATGCATCTAAAATTCAATGTTGTTTGTTATCCCTAAGTTGATCTTCAAATCTTGTTCAACCTGATAAAGTTCATGGTATGGCCATCTTCATGTTATACTCCCTGAATATCCTCTCCATAAGAATTTCGAGATTGAATATAACTTCAAAATTGCCATTGCTATTCAATAAAAGTAGAATGGTCAAAATGTTGCATTAATAAATCATCATTCTTTCTATACACACGGTTACTAATTGTTTTTTTTACCGTAGGTGATGGAATAAGAGATTACCCTAATTCGCAACAATATTTAAATCAACCTCAAAAATATGCCAATCAACCCCAACGAAATTTAAATCAACCTCAACAATATGCGAATCAACCTAATCATCATGCGAATCAACCTCTGCAATATGTAAATCAACCTCAACAATATGTAAATCAACCTCAGCAATATGTGAGTCATCCTCAACGATATGTAACTAATCCTCAACAATATGCAAATGAACCTCAAGGGCATGTAAATCAACTTCAACAATATGCGAATCAACCTCAACAATATATATATCAACCACAACAATACGTAAATCAACCTCAACAAAATTTAAATCAACCTCAACAATATGCGAATCAACCTATTCATCATGAGAATTAACCTCAACAATATGTATATCAACCACAACAATACGTAAATCAACCACAGCAATACGTAAATCAACCACAACTTGAAAATTCATCAGTATATTTGTACAGTAAATCTACCTCGCCTCCTACCGATTTGTTAACTACCGAAATTAACGACCTACAGTACCTCATTGATTTGAGCAACTACTCACCCCCAAGGTATAATAGTGTTAGTGAGCAATGTAAGTGAATTCAATTTATTTGAATTTATTTAATAACAATTTTACAAAATTTATTTGTTTATGTTAAAAGACTGCTATGATACTTATGTGCCAGACCCCAGGGGTGCTTCCAATATGGGTGGAGATTTGACTGAAATTGGAGAATTTCCGTATATGGTATGTATTTTCTTTTATTTTCATATATCATGTGCTATGTATTGTTACGCGCTTTTCTGTGGGTGCGTAAGTATTGGGCCAGCTAACTATGGAGAAAGGTGTGGGGCGAGTTATTTTATAGGTGCCACGTGGTTTGCGAGTACACAAACTCTTATAGTTTTATACGTTGCGGGCTATTATTAAAATAAAAGAACGTGGTTAGCATTAATTTATAGATTTAACAAAAAAAGAGAACTTTCTTAAAAGAAAAATTCAAATTAATTCAGATTTCACAACTTATTCGTACATTTGAGCTGTCTGAGTTTTATGCTGAATGCCAGATTGCAGTGCAGGAACCACTTATTATATATAGTCGAGGATTTTCTTTCCTTATTATTATTATTATTATTAGTTATGGGGGATGCCTCTCATCTTGTCACTGCTACCTATTAGATCTATTGCGACATTACCCCTGGATGCCCTAAGGCGCCCAGTCAAACTTAAGGTCTTTGATGTATATGCTTCTATTCTTTAGGGACATTTTTTCGACATCCTCTGGCAGTGGAAATGCCTTTCCTAGATGTCTTAGCCTTATGCGGCACAGAGCTTCGCAGTCACATAGGACATGTTCAGCGGATTCGTCGTCTTCCATACAGAATCGACAGGTCTCGTCATTGACCTTACCCATCTTCTTAAGATGGTATCTAAGTGGGCAATGCCCAGTAAGTAGGCAATGCCCAGTAAGTAGGCCCGTTATGAGCCTTAGTTCTTTCCTGCTGAGTGTGAGTGGCGTGTATTTCTGCTTGAAAAATGGTTGGTGAGGCCCCCAGTGCCTTTGCGAGATGGCACCTTGGCCCATATATGCCCACGCCTACTTTACCTTCCATTTTGGATCAATCCGTGTACCATTTAAGAGATCCTTTTTCAAAGCGTAGGTCCCCAGTGTGCCACTATTGACGGTTCCCACGATCACCTTAAATGGTGTTTCAAAGTTATGGCGTTTCGGCGTAACGTCTGAAATTGGGTTAGCCAACCAGATTATTTTTACTTAGGAGGTTTACTCTTTGTAGCCAAATTGCACTAAGTATGGCCTCTTCCCTAACATGCAGATGTAAGGGTAGCAGGTCCAACATAGCTTCTAGGGCCGCAGTTGGGCAGGTATGCATGGCACCGGTTACTCCTAGACATGCAAGCCGTTGTACTTTTAGCAAACTAGCTTGAGCTGTCTTTTGTTTTGTTTTTGGCCACCAAACGAGTGAGGCGTATGTGACCATGGGTCTTATAATAGATGTGTATGACCACAGAGTCATTTTTGGTTTAAGACCCCAATTTTTGCCAAAAAGCCTGCGGCATGTCCATGTTGCCGCTGTAGCTTTATCCAGTATTCTTTTTAAGTGAGAGTTCCAGGTTAGTCTGTTATCCAGGGTAATACCTAGATATTTGGCTTCTTTGAGAACTCCACTACTGTTCCCTCAAGGGATGGTGCTTGTAGGTAAAGCTTCCTTTTTCTCGTGAAGGGAACAACTGTTGTGTTACCCAGGATTGGCTCGAAGTCCCATTATTTGGCACCAGTTGCAAACTATGTTTACGGCATTTTGCAATAGATCAGAGATTATCTGATCATGTTTGCCCCTAATTGTAATGACCAGGTCATCCGCATATCCCTGATTGTCATAGCGGGAGTTTGTTAGCTTCTGTAGGAGATCATCTACAACCAGAGACCATAGCCTTTCCTTATAGAAAAATAATAATTTAATTTTGAAACCTTTAACACCACTCAAAGAGAAACAAAATGAAAGAAATAAAGGGCCAAAACACAGACTTCTCGTTTTCTTAAAATCCACGGAGTTTCAAATCCTAGTTAGACCTCCTTCCCTTTTCGCTGAATTCCGACAATAATTTACTTCTTTGGTTTTTCGTCGCATTAATTATTGTGCACTGCGGCATCAACTTTTCCTTGTTTTTCTTTCATAATACTGACAGACTGACTAACTTAACTTCGCGACTGTAAACGGTGAACTGAACTCTTCACCTACCAAGGTCATCGGTTTTTTTTTGTGAAATTCCTATTAGATAGTTCGAAAAAAATTTAGACGCGTTGCCAAATCGGAACTGACCGATTTGAATCGGTAATATATTATGAATATTATTTTTTTTCTCGAGAAATAATCTATTTTTTTTTAATTTTCTACTGCTATAGTCAGAAAATTTTTATCTACTCTGGTTCCCTCAAAATTCGATACAAAGATCTTTTGTTTGGCAGGTGATTCAAATGTAAGTTAAAATCTTTGAAATACGTTTTGTTTCACCTTTTTTTTTGCTACCGATATTTACCTTGGACTGAGAACAGTCTGATTTCGGAAGTTTTATTTTATTAGTGAAATTCTTTCGGGATATGTGCTTTTAATTAGTGGGAGGTTAGGTGCTGATTTAACAATGAATCAGGAAGAAACCCGAACCCAGGTAGGTTTATCATGCAAATTACAAATTACTTTCCCTAGTGGAAATTGATAAATGCTGTGCCTGGTACCCTACTAAATTAGTAAACATCGCTTTTCTAGCTGAGGTTTCCTGCCTTGCCCCGCTTGCTTTACATCGTAATTCCAATGGTGAGCAAATTATTATTATTATTATAAACAAGCAAAATTAAAACTAACTTATTCTTAGGTGAATACTTCATAAAGAGTGGTGAATACTACTCACTTCGCCGCACTGGGGTGCTGAGACCAAGTTTATAATAATTTTGTATGTAATCCAGTGCCGATCACGTGAACAGAGGTGAATACCTAATTCCAGGTAATTAGTTTTTTTTCTCTTTAGTTAATTTTTTTCTTTTTTTTCCAGGATGGTATAGATGCAGTATAGGTTGCTTTCCCGCTCTACAATATCACTTTCCTTCGAGATAAAGACCGCCGCCAGGCCACTCCAGAAACACTACAATGGTAGGCTTTCCTCGTTTTCCTTAATTTAATATTTGGAATATAATAAAAATCTTTTGCAGCATCAATCTGATGGAATTTGAGGACAGCACTTGAGACGGAACACGAAAATAATTATTTATTCCCCTAGACAATTAAATGATTAAATAAACAAATCTTTCAGGTTATCGCATCTTCTGACTCGCACTTAATAAAAAAAACAAATATAACAGGATAAAATTTATAAGGAATAATTTAAAATTATTTAAACAAACATCGCTCGAAATTGATAATAGCAAGTAAAATCATCGTGAACATAATAATGAGGTCCGTGTTTTTACCTTTGATAGACGATTCATAGTGACACCTAAGGTAAGGACGATGCGAATGAGTTCGTATGACTTGGAGCGAACTTGGAGACTCTCTCATCCGCAATTAAAGATGCCCAACTTCTAGCATTATGCATAAGCGACTCTGGCTCGATGATAATAATTTTCTCTCATTGGGGAACCTACACAAGATAACCCAGAATTCTGATTTTGTGGGGATGAAAAGAGGTAACATTTTCTTTGCACCCTTTTCTTGAACGAATTATAGAAGGCAGGGAAAATGAGCCAGAAAATGAGCCATTCATAAACATATACCAAAAAATTTCTGATATTATGAGAAAAAACTGTAATCGTCAAATAAATATTTTTTCGTAATGAAAAGTATACCTAGACTGATAGATGTTGCGTTTTTCAATTAGGTCAGATTATTTGGAGATAAGTAGAAGGGCTGGAATTGATCATGTATTCATTAATTGAAGGAAAAAATTACCTTTGATCTTTAGTGCAAATTTTACAGAACAGTCTTTTTTTCTTTTGGTTTTCAATCTTTATTCTCAAAAAATGGGAAACTATTTTATTAAAGGATTTTTAGTGAAAGGAAAAATGTCTTTTTTTCCTAAGACGGTTACGAAAAAAATTTCTAATAAATTAAATTTGTTTTCACATACTTAAGGATATACAAAGTGAGTCACCAACTCCTGCTCTGCATTTAAAAGTGTTTTGATTATAGCCTTCCTGAACCTGGCGGCCAATATTTCTTAACACAAATAATAATGGTTTAGAGTTTGTTTTCTTTTTGAACGGCTCTATGATGTAATGTTTGGGTTAATTTCTTAAGGAAAACTTAGATCTTTATTTTATCGTTTTTTTTTTATTATTATTTACTCGACGTTTCGGGCGTTAATCAGTACCCTTCTTCATGAGGTACTACATTGAAATATAAAAAGACATAATATCAAGCATAATTAAATTATTTGTTGCTTTTACCTTTGTTCTTGATATAACAACATATTTTACAAAAATACACATTAAATATAATAAAAGCAATAACTGGACATATAAGTAAATAAATCAATAAGTAATGGTTATAAAAATAAAAGTAAAACTTAGACTACTGTTTACTTTAAAGGACCACAGATGAATGGTGTGCGAAGTTCTTTGTCATGTTGTGGGTAATCTTCATTTATTAAATCTGTGTCTTGTCTTAAATAAGGTAGATTTCCTCTTTTCATGTAGATGTGACATACTTCCTTGAATTCGTGTTTTGCTTTGTTTTACTCTATGTTTATAGTTGTCGCATTATCAAATGCCAATTAATGTCCGGTGTGGTGATTGTACCACACAGGACAGGGAGTGCTTCTCTTGCTGGAGGAAGATCCACCTGCCCTTCGTAGGATTTGAATAATTATCGGGTTATTGAATTTAATTGAACACTTTTATATTTCCACAATTCTTTATTTAATTTCGATTTGCTTTTTATTAAGTATAATATGGTTTACAACTTAGAGTAATTAGCAAAAAAACTGTATATGACCAACTAGATATATAGTCACCACTCCCGACTGGATCGTATGAATTTTTAATAAAAACTGTCGCTACCCGCTCAACTCTGCGCTGACATTCTTATTACCTTTTTGCTTATCTGAGCAAAAGCTCCGGAAAAGGTTTCATGTGCGCATTGCGCAGACAGAACAACGCTCGTGCATTACTTGCACTTGCACCGCTGATATCAGGCATTTTTCTCTGTGGGAGTGAAGAATGTCTTGCCTCAGCATTTCGTGTACGTGACTTATACGCCAAGTACACGTGAAGTAGCGATTAAAGACTTTTTAGAATAATTTTCATGATGTGAAATAAAAATGATAATCAATTCAATTTGGAATTGATAATTAATTCACTTTGGAATTGAATAATGGGATCGTTATGAGCGAGTGCTCATAACACCGGTTTGTATTGTATGGGAGGCTAATGCTGATCATGGTGTTTTCTTGGCTATGTATGTTTCGAAAATTCAGTAATTAATATATAATTTAAAGAAATTATTTCTTCTTATAGGCTGCAATTGGTTACAGACGACAAGGAGGCGGATACGACTACCAATGTGGAGGAGCAAAAATTTCTGCAATTTATGTACTCACAGCTGCTCACTGCAGAACTTCAGGAGGGTAAGTAATCAATATTTTAACATTCTTAAAGATTTAGCACATTAATTAACTAACAGGCCATGGAACAATTACCTAAGTATTTACAATTTCGTGACTTAACAACAAAATATGATATTCCAAACAGCTGATCTCATAAATGTGTAAATAGTGAAAAAATTGCTATCGTCTATCTTAAAGATCAATAAAATAAAAGCGGTTTTCCAAGCAGCGTCCAATATTGAAATTTGAAGCCATAAATGAAAAATTTATCGTTATCTAATTCATCTGGTAGATGAAAGAAATAATCTGAACTTTTCTCTAATACAATATCCAGTAAGTTGGCCAGTTATGACCCTTAGTTCCTTTCTATTGAGCGTGAGTAATATTTTAGTCCTCTGTTGCGAATAGGCACGTTCAGCCCTGGGGTGTTTTCCTAGTGTAACAATTTAATTCTATCTTCCGAAAGCTTAAATTTTGATGAAAGTTGGCTTTTAAGATGGCCAAAGGCATGATTGGGACCAATAAAGAAAGATCTGATTTCTTTCTTTGCAAGACGGTCAGCAATCTCCTTGACCTTGAAAACTGTATGATCTGTTACCCAAATCAGCGAGATCTTATTTGATTCGGTTAGTTGCCTTCAATGCCTTACGTTTGCACTATTTATACCAGTTTACCAATCCATACTTACATATCGTGGGCTTCTAAGTCCGATCAGTCCAATAAGTTGGCTTTGAAATATTTGCTTTTTTTAAACTTTACGTTGAAACTAAAATCTAGAAAAGCAGTTATAATTCATTTAAGGGAAGGAAAGCTATCGTCGAGGGGCATGAAAAATGCATGAACTTTGGGAATTTTGTTTTACATAAAAAAAAATACTTTTGGAAATGGGTTTTATCTTATTTTATTCCTATATCAATGGACAGTAAATTCCAATTTTATTTACAAAAAAAAAAAAAAACAAACCCAAAATGTCGACTCCAGCTCCCATCAAACAAAGCCAGGCATGGCGTGTTTTGGTCTGCGAGGGACCCTCCATAGCTCGATCCGTTCATTTGAAATAAATAAGGTTGAAAATTTTTAAACTGCATAAAATTTGTTGGGCCTTATTGGCTTTCGTTTTCAAAAAGACCTATAAATAGCGAAATGCCAGCCGTTTGAAAAACCCCAAATTTTTTTCCCTGTTTTGTTTTCCTTCAATGGACGAAAAATCTATTTCTAAATCAATCTTTGACAGAAATCGCTTCCCGATGGCCCCGCAAATTCAATTTCCTTTTAATTGCGCAAAGATTCATGGGAATCGGTTCATCTGTTGAAGCTATACAGCTTCGCACGTGCTGAAAATGTTGTACCCAGAAAAACTCATTTAAAGCTTAATATTATAAAAAATCTATGATAATTTACTTCAGCTATTCCAGCGCCATACAGAGGCCCTTCTTCTTCCTCCAAAAACTAATTGTTCCTTTCTCAACAGGCTGTGAAGTCGAAAATACTTTGGATATGAAAATATCCTTTTACCCACGTGTTCTAAACACTTTAAGGATGCAAATTATGTAACAAAATACACGTAAATAAAGTCATCACTCTGTTGTGAAAGTATTCAACTTAAAGTGTGTTTTCGCGTTTCTTTCTAGAACGATATGTCGCATAGTAAAAAATAAAAATGGCTATTACTAATTTCGTAGGTCTTTGTATAAGAATTCAGCCTCGGACTGACCATTTCTCCCATATGTATATTAAAAATTTGTAAATCTGAAATTTTTGCCTGGCAATCCTAAATCGAATTTGCCCACTTTTCAACTTTTATCTATAACTAGTGGGAGCCCGCCGGCGATGCCCGGCGTCAGTGTGTTATGTGCGAGAGGGTAAGGGGAGGGGTTGGCTATCATTTGAAAGATGAATGAAGAGAATCGGTAAAGAGGGTGAGGAGCAATGGACAAAAGAGTGCAGGCATGTCGGAAATTTTTTTTGTATGCGGACTATAGATTGGCATGTTAGGGTGGGTGACGGGGTTAAGGGGAGGAAGAGATGATTGCCTGTTTGTAGAGAGAGGGGTTGGCTACCATATGCAAAAAAAATTAACAGAAACGGTAAAGAGGGTGAGGAGCAATAGACAAAAGAGTGGAATCAATTCTGGTTTTTACATGTTCATAATACGCGCACCGAGACCTTTCCGTTCTCTGTTTGTGTGTGTGTCTATGAGCGCGTGTATGTGTGTGTGTGTGTAACTCTATGTCGACGCGCTCTCAGTAGTTAAAAAAGAAATGTTCGTATGGCAACCCCACGAAGGATCTACCCGATCCGTTCCATTTTCGAAGTTAAATTTGCTATTTTTCTAAAAGCCTGTATGCACCGAGACCTTCCCAAAAATTCCACATGCTGGGAAGAAACTTGGAGCAGGAAACTAATGGAGTAGGCATTGTGTATAAAATATGTGAACATGAGCGTAACCCAAGGTATATAGAATTCATGTTATTCCCATTACGAACCATTAGGTGATGTAATATCGTGAAATGTATAGGAAAGCACGGTACAGGGAACACAATACGCTCTCTGCTCTCTCTGTCTTTCCTATAAACATGCAAATACATTAGTCACACAATTACGTCACAGGCTATCAGCTTCAATGTGTCGAAATTCTAATGGGAATACTTGTCGTCTATCTACCTTTAGCGTAACCAAAATGCCGGCTTATCTGTGCGTGAAGTTCGGCCATATTAGAGCAGCCTGACTGTCAAATTTCAAAGCGGGAACTTGGTACTTTGGTACTTTTGGTTATCTTGTTTGGAAACTGACGCATGAACGTAGTAAGATACAGGAAAACTAAAAATTTCCCAATTAACTTGGACTTGAAATAAATACTTACATAGTTTTTCCATCAGTATCTGCTCAAACAAAATTCCCAATGAATTTGTTCAATGAGAACATGTATTTTGCATATACATATATATATATTTTTAACTACGCGATTATCTAATAGATTTCGCCTTGTATCATAGTTCCACTTAAATAATATTTAAAACTTCTCGCCATTAATGAGCATGACGACTCAATATACCGACAAAGAGCCTTCCCACACGAGAAGTTTTTAGGGAAGGAAAAAAATTTCCTTCAAAATGGATGAACCTAATTTTGTTGCAGTAGTATTGGATTCTGCCTGCACTCCGGATCGAAACTTGGTACCACGAAATTTTTCCTACCCCCGAAAACTCCCCACCGGTAAAAACTGCCAAAAACATCCTCGTGTGGGCTATGGCAAAGTTCTTGACTTCACTGGTGTACCTACGCAACTTAAAAGTGGTTACGTTCTATCACGGTTCATGTTAACTTCATTTAGTTTCCTGCTCGAAAGGAAGTAAGAACAAATCACGATTTTTTGGAAGCCTGCTATCCCTTGGAAAATGCTAAAATTTGGAAAATTTCGCGGAAAAATGTGTAAACTTAGAATATATAGCAAACAGGAATGGTGATAAGCCAGAATTTGCGTAATGAATTTCTGGTTGGTAGGCCATGTTGTATATGTATTTACACGCCATCCCTATTATAAACAACTTGTCAATTTGCAAAAAGTAAACAAAGGTTTTGTGCGGTAAAAAAAAGTTCTTTTTCTACTTTATTTTCAAATAATTCACATAATTAATTTATATAAATCTTTGCTCCTATTAACAAAAAAGATAATTTAGTTAGTGCAGTTGCCTGAATCATGATTTTCCAATTTATAATCCAAATTATATTTGCAAGCACTGACCGAGCACTTCATTTCTGTTTTTTTTTTAATTGATATGAAGGTTTTAATAGGTTCTAGTGGCACTATACAATAAAATAAATAATAAATAGTTTTGAAAATAATTGCTTCAGTACTTTTGTTAAATTTCGCAAAAGACTTTTAAATTGAGTAAACCCGTTCTCAAAACAAAAGCACATTTGACAATCATGGCTCAATTTGGTCCACGCATCTCAATTACTCCTATGTATGATGCCCTGCTCTTGAAAAATTACGCTCATGTACACAAATTATACACGATTCACCCATTCCTGTTTTCTATATATTCTAAGTTCGCCATTTCGTGCCATTTCTCTGCGCTATCTCTGTGTTCCTATAGAAATTTATATCCATTAGTCACGAAGTTACGTCACAGAACTTGTGCCAAAATTTTAATCGGAATAACTTTTATTCTATATAGCTTGTATTTAAAGACTGTCTGAGAACGCATCAACGTAGTGAGCTGACATTTTGTATACGATATTTTTGTAAATATAGTTCACTTAGAATGGTGAAATTGTGCGCACATACACACATGTGTTTCATACAAATATTTAATATAATTTGGGCCAGATCGACCGATTTGCTATTTCATGTGGCACAAAAAATATTGTTTTTCTGTATGTCAGAGTTTGAGCAAAATTTATTACATTAAAACATATAAAACACAACCAAACAGATGAAATCTTACACCCGAAAATCGAATAAAATTAAGAAAATTTATTTCTCGTGTTCAAGTGATAATTTAATCGCTTATAAACACTTTTATAAGAAATTAAACTCATTCCGACTTTAATTTTCAAAAGGTTATTTTTACCTGAATCGTGTATATGGGCAAGAGAGACGGACGGAGCATGGTAAACGCTATCTTTACTTTATTCTTCCTGCGGTGATAGCATCTGCAGCCAACATAAAAACATGAAAAACGAAAACGTGCAGTAAGCGATTTTTTTGTTGTTGGTAGCTCCAACTCTGCCATAGCGCGAAAGAGAAAACTATAAAACTCGTGCCATTCTTTCCTATAAGGAAATGACAATACGCTCAGTCGAAGTCGACGCTGAGATGAAATTTGTAATTAAATTAAAGCTTCAAACTGCTTGAACAAACCAGAAGTTCCGACTTCTGTCATTGAACTGAAGTTGTTGACCACAGCCAGCACCACCTTTGCACTTTGAACACAGTTTTGTTTCAGTAGCATTCGCAGTCGAAGTCGAAGTTGCAATTGTATCTTACCATATGCATTTCCCGACTGATCAGTCGCAATTGTAATTCAAGCCTAATGATGACAGAGCAAAATGGATTGAACACTCAAGCATAATTGATTTTTGTATGTTTGTCCGCCCGTTTGTCCATCTGTCCGTTTATCGGATATCGATAACTTGAGAATGCGTGTACTTCGAGAGTTGAAATTTTGCACACTGGCTTTAAAAAAAAAACAAAAAGTTAAGTTAAATCGGGTATCTCTTTCATGGGGCTGCCTTCAAAAATTGCATCTACTCAGTGAGCTGAAATTTTGTATACGATTTTTTTTATAGACATAGTTCACTTAGAGCGCTGAAAGTAAACAGATGGCCTTTTTCATAAAAATAGTAATTAAAATCACAATGGACCAATTCTAATCAAAATTACTATCAGTTATAAAAGTGGACTTGGTTTAGCAATAAACCCGTCATATATAAAAAAAAAAGCACTGTGACTCGTCGAACCCATACCCGCCCTACTCGAGGACTTTGACCTAGCGCCTGATTGACTGAGCCAAACTTCCTTATTTAACTTGGACTATAAATATTAATTTAAATCGAATTGTGTTCGATATCAAAGCTATACCTACCGACGCGACGCTTAAAAATGAATCGTGATTGTTTCAGATTTGATAGGCAAACCCCTTACAAAATGCAGGGACTTGAATACTTTGAAACTCGATATCTCCTGAATGATAAGAGGTAATGACTTCAAATAAATTTTAGAAATTAAAGGAGATAAGTAGCTATAATGCTCTTCTGCAATGCAACTCCCTGTAGTTCAACGGGGCGCTGCTAGGAAGCGCAGACTGCAAAAATAACTGTTTTTCGTCCTAAATCCCCCCAAAAATTGGGGGAGGGGGGAAATTTTTGTTATTTCTGTAATCTACTCATCGAGACCTTTCCAATGAGCCCCTACTTGTTGGGATATGTTCGAAAAATGAAATCGTTATTTTTTGAGATTTTTTGATGGGCAAACCCCTTAGAAAATGCTTGATTTTGCCAATCTTGGCTGGACTTGTCGAACTTAAATGCTTGTAGAATTTGAAGGAAGTAAGCGAATTGGCTCAAATAAATTTTAAACCATTAAGCAGGAATGTTGAAAGCGATTTCTTGAAATAGACGGTCCAGTTGCTTTCTGTGGGCGCCACCAGGAGGCGTCTAATGGACGCTACCTTTCCAGGACATTTCAATTTTTTTTAATAGGAAAATAAAATCTGGGAATACTGAAATTCGGTATAGACAATCCTTTTATGATCCTCTTTAAAGAAAAAAATTAAAAATTTGAATAACTGTTATTTCATGGAACGAAATTTCCAAATTAATTTTCCGGACTAAAATTTGGGGCTCGAAATTTTGATATTTCGTAAAGTATGTCGGAGGAGTTTGAAAATATGCTCAAAAAATCAGAAAAAAATCGTAATAAAAATTAAGCTAAAAAAATTTGCATATTAATTAAAATATAACGGGATTTTTAATTAATTCCATTTAATTCCTTAATATGAGCATGGAAATTAAATGACATAATGAAACAATATTTTAAACCGTTAGTCGGATAGTTTTGAAAAAAATACAACAAATTAAGGACAGTAGTATACTACTTTTACATTTATAACGGGAGTTATACGATTGCTATAAGTTCCGTTAAAATTAAAACATTTCAATCATACGTATATAAATGAGAAACGAATCTAATTTGAAACTAATTTAGCGAACCATACAAATTTATTTGGTTAGTTATTCGTAAACTACTTTGAATAATGACTTGTAGTTTTTTTAGATGAAAGCTAACAAATTAGAGATAACATTAAGCGAAAAAAAGTGGCTTAATTGTTGCAGGATATAAAAAAAAGATGGCGCTGAATGTAATGTAATGACCGATGAAAAATAGTATCATACAAAACTCATCGGCGAATCGGTAATTAGAATCGGATCGGGGTTTAGTAAAATGATTTATTTTTAGGATAAATAGGGGTTGTAATTAACTACCCCTGTTGAGCCCTCCTTGAAATTTGCATTACTAAAAAAATGATTTGAATTTTTTTTTTTTTTTTAATCCAAATATTTTACCGTTTTTATCTCCACCCCCCCACAACCAGTTCAAACCAACCGTTAAATTTACACCCCCCGTAATGCCACATATCTTAGCTATATTGTGAAAAAGGAATGATTGAAATTGATCTAATACTTACAGAAAACGATCGACTTTGGTGTGTGAAGAAATTTTGAAATTTTTTAAAATAACCCGTAAAATGGTCAATTTGGTCGTCTTCCACCACAAATGAGATGCTATAAAATTTTTAAATATAAACGATAGAGGATGTTTGTAGTATGAAATCGCATCTACATTTTGTCCCATAAAGTTAAATGTAATTAGTTTTCCGATCGAGCTAATAGTTTAGGAGAAAACTTAATAATAGTAGAACGACCTCGTTTTACAGCATTTTTTGCGGTTTTTTGCCATGGAAATATGTAAAACTGTATAACGGAATAACGGTGCTTCGGAGGAATTTTTTTGTAAAGATGAAAAAGTTTTGTAATTGAACACTTATGCCTATGATTGAAAAAAAATTGAAAAAATAACTCATATGTAGTAATGGGGTATATGGGACCCAGATGAGGAAAAACTTTGAACTTCGGGAGTAAAAGCTGAGTGAGAAAATGTCTCAAATTAGAAAGGAAAACATTCTAGTATATAGAGAATTTTGTTATCTTTAATTTGAATGTAAAATTTTTTCTGTACGGGCATCCGTTATGATGCAGGGTCCGACAAAGTGAAAAAGTGGTTTTCAGGTAAAATGTAAAAGGGTGTAAAAAATACACTACGAAGTATTTCGGATTGAAATTTGAAATACGCTATTCGATAGAGCTCGGCGGGGGCTTTAATTAGACACCCCACATGCCATATTTGGTGCTTGCGCGGGGTGGGGGTAACTACCCCCACCAGAAAATCCCCCCCACCCCTAATTTTTTTGTTCATAACTTTAATCCTTTTATCGAACTAAAGACAAATCTGAAGATATTTTTTTAATCCGTCGCCCCCTCACCACTCCAGAGCTAGTTTTAGTTTAGATTCAAAGGGTGAACTTCCCTTGTTCACAGTTTTCACAAAACTACCCCGATTTTGATTAGACATAGCTACTTACAACCACGAAGGTGTTATCTTTCGATAATGATTTGGTTTATTTCATTCTTTTGGATGGCTTCGGCGAAAAAAGGAGCCAACTGACCATAATCCCAGATTTTGGGGGTGTGAAAAAACAGCGGGTAGATGAAAATTGAATACCCTGTTAAATCAACACAGTAGCACCCTTAAGCGATATTAGTACACAAATCGATAGTCCTCGAAGGGATCTTTCATTTGGCACACTAAAAATTTTCCTCGGACACCCGCCTCCCCCGCTACACCCTCTAACATTTTATGTTACGTTTTACCTACCCCCACCCACAAAGAGGGGTAGAGGGGGGTGAAATTTAAGATTTGAAAATTTTGAAGTGTTCTCTTTCCAACGATACCCCACTCGACCTAGTGGAGTTGGAATTTCACTTGTAATCGGCCGGGCAAGTGACCTTTACGTTTTTCGAAAATCATAAAGTTTAGATGAAAAATTTTCGAAATTCGAAAAAAAAAATAATATCATTCTATGGTAAATTATAAAGTGAATGTATGCAAGAAATTGTTGTCCCCCTGTGAAAAAAAACTGCGGAATCTAGAGCGATTTAAAGAAAACGGCATTGCCCCACGTTCCGCCCTTTTGTGGGCGTTTCGAAGAAATTGTTTTTCTAAATTTTTGATATTTTATAGCCACGCCCATAGGCTTTCGAACAAATCTTAAAACATTCCGCTAGACCCTCAGGAAGTTGAGTAATAAGAGAAAATCTGAAATGATGAAAAACTGCGTGAATTTCGAAATCTATTTCGAATTTCGAATATTTTCGAAAACTAAAAGATAGCTTATTAAAAGATCTATCAGTTATAAAAATTTCATCCCTCTACTCCTTAAATTACTCGAGTTAGAGTTAATATCGAAAAAACCCCCCACCCTATTTTTCTCCCAACCTAAAAGTCCAAATGAACTGAAACTTGAAAAAATGAGTTTAGAATAAAAAGTTCTATCAAAAAAGTGCTATAATTAAAAAATCGTACGATTCAAATAAAAGTTATTCATATTCGAAAATGTCCAATTTTAACCATAATAAAAGTAATTTTCGAATTCGAATTTTATACCCATTTATAGAATGGAGTAAATTTGAATATATATTTAATTGAAATATGAAATTTTTATAAAAATCCAACAGTAATTAAAAAAGTTTTAGTACCAAAAACTTTTTCAATTTTTTCACTCATCACTCGTTACTATATATGACTAGTGGGAGCCGGCCGGCGATGCCCGGCGTCAGTGTGTTATGTGCCAGAGGGTAAGGGGAGGGGTTGGCTATCATTTAAGAGAAGAATGAAGAGAATCGGTCAAGAGGGTGAGGAGCAATGGACAAAAGAGTGGAGACATGTCGGAAAGTTTTTTTGTATATGGACTATAGATTGTCATGGTAGGGTGGGTGACGGGGTTAAGGGGAGGAAGAGATGATTGCCTGTTTGTAGAGAGAGGGGTTGGCTACCATATGCAAAAAAAATAACAGAAACGGTAAAGAGGGTGAGGAGCAATAGACAAAAGAGTGGAATCAATTCTGGTTTTTACATGTTCATAATACGCGCGCCGAGACCTTTCCGTTCTCTGTTTGTGTGTGTGTCTATGAGCGCGTGTATGCGTGTGTGTGTGTAACTCTATGTCGACGCGCTCTCAGTAGTTAAAAAAGAAATGTTCGTATGGCAACCCCACGAAGGATCTACCCGATCCGTTCCATTTTCGAAGTTAAATTTGCTATTTTTCTAAAAGCCTGTATGCACCGAGACCTTCCCAAAAATTCCACATGCTGGGAAGAAACTTGGAGCAGGAAACTAATGGAGTAGGCATTGTGTATAAAATATGTGAACATGAGCGTAACCCAAGGTATATAGAATTCATGTTATTCCCATTACGAACCATTAGGTGATGTAATATCGTGAAATGTATAGGAAAGCACGGTACAGGGAACACAATACGCTCTCTGCTCTCTCTGTCTTTCCTATAAACATGCAAATACATTAGTCACACAATTACGTCACAGGCTATCAGCTTCAATGTGTCGAAATTCTAATGGGAATACTTGTCGTCTATCTACCTTTAGCGTAACCAAAATGCCGGCTTATCTGTGCGTGAAGTTCGGCCATATTAGAGCAGCCTGACTGTCAAATTTCAAAGCGGGAACTTGGTACTTTGGTACTTTTGGTTATCTTGTTTGGAAACTGACGCATGAACGTAGTAAGATACAGGAAAACTAAAAATTTCCCAATTAACTTGGACTTGAAATAAATACTTACATAGTTTTTCCATCAGTATCTGCTCAAACAAAATTCCCAATGAATTTGTTCAATGAGAACATGTATTTTGCATATACATATATATATATTTTTAACTACGCGATTATCTAATAGATTTCGCCTTGTATCATAGTTCCACTTAAATAATATTTAAAACTTCTCGCCATTAATGAGCATGACGACTCAATATACCGACAAAGAGCCTTCCCACACGAGAAGTTTTTAGGGAAGGAAAAAAATTTCCTTCAAAATGGATGAACCTAATTTTGTTGCAGTAGTATTGGATTCTGCCTGCACTCCGGATCGAAACTTGGTACCACGAAATTTTTCCTACCCCCGAAAACTCCCCACCGGTAAAAACTGCCAAAAACATCCTCGTGTGGGCTATGGCAAAGTTCTTGACTTCACTGGTGTACCTACGCAACTTAAAAGTGGTTACGTTCTATCACGGTTCATGTCAACTTCATTTAGTTTCCTGCTCGAAAGGAAGTAAGAACAAATCACGATTTTTTGGAAGCCTGCTATCCCTTGGAAAATGCTAAAATTTGGAAAATTTCGCGGAAAAATGTGTAAACTTAGAATATATAGCAAACAGGAATGGTGATAAGCCAGATTTTGCGTAATGAATTTCTGGTTGGTAGGCCATGTTGTATATGTATTTACACGCCATCCCTATTATAAACAACTTGTCAATTTGCAAAAAGTAAACAAAGGTTTTGTGCGGTAAAAAAAAGTTCTTTTTCTACTTTATTTTCAAATAATTCACATAATTAATTTATATAAATCTTTGCTCCTATTAACAAAAAAGATAATTTAGTTAGTGCAGTTGCCTGAATCATGATTTTCCAATTTATAATCCAAATTATATTTGCAAGCACTGACCGAGCACTTCATTTCTGTTTTTTTTTAATTGATATGAAGGTTTTAATAGGTTCTAGTGGCAGTATACAATAAAATAAATAATAAATAGTTTTGAAAATAATTGCTTCAGTACTTTTGTTAAATTTCGCAAAAGACTTTTAAATTGAGTAAACCCGTTCTCAAAACAAAAGCACATTTGACAATCATGGCTCAATTTGGTCCCACGCATCTCAATTACTCCTATGTATGATGCCCTGCTCTTGAAAAATTACGCTCATGTACACAAATTATACACGATTCACCCATTCCTGTTTTCTATATATTCTATGTTCGCCATTTCGTGCCATTTCTCTGCGCTATCTCTGTGTTCCTATAGAAATTTATATCCATTAGTCACGAAGTTACGTCACAGAACTTGTGCCAAAATTTTAATCGGAATAACTTTTATTCTATATAGCTTGTATTTAAAGACTGTCTGAGAACGCATCAACGTAGTGAGCTGACATTTTGTATACGATATTTTTGTAAATATAGTTCACTTAGAATGGTGAAATTGTGCGCACATACACACATGTGTTTCATACAAATATTTAATATAATTTGGGCCAGATCGACCGATTTGCTATTTCATGTGGCACAAAAAATATTGTTTTTCTGTATGTCAGAGTTTGAGCAAAATTTATTACATTAAAACATATAAAACACAACCAAACAGATGAAATCTTACACCCGAAAATCGAATAAAATTAAGAAAATTTATTTCTCGTGTTCAAGTGATAATTTAATCGCTTATAAACACTTTTATAAGAAATTAAACTCATTCCGACTTTAATTTTCAAAAGGTTATTTTTACCTGAATCGTGTATATGGGCAAGAGAGACGGAGCATGGTAAACGCTATCTTTACTTTATTCTTCCTGCGGTGATAGCATCTGCAGCCAACATAAAAACATGAAAAACGAAAACGTGCAGTAAGCGATTTTTTTGTTGTTGGTAGCTCCAACTCTGCCATAGCGCGAAAGAGAAAACTATATAAAACTCGTGCCATTCTTTCCTATAAGGAAATGACAATACGCTCAGTCGAAGTCGACGCTGAGATGAAATTTGTAATTAAATTAAAGCTTCAAAGTGCTTGAACAAACCAGAAGTTCCGACTTCTGTCATTGAACTGAAGTTGTTGACCACAGCCAGCACCACCTTTGCACTTTGAACACAGTTTTGTTTCAGTAGCATTCGCAGTGGAGGTCGAAGTTGCAATTGTATCTTACCATATGCATTTCCCGACTGATCATCTGTCCGTTTATCGGATATCGATAACTTGAGAATGCGTGTACTTCGAGAGTTGAAATTTTGCACACTGGCTTTAAAAAAAAACAAAAAGTTAAGTTAAATCGGGTATCTCTTTCATGGGGCTGCCTTCAAAAATTGCATCTACGCAGTGAGCTGAAATTTTGTATACGATTTTTTTTATAGACATAGTTCACTTAGAGCGCTGAAAGTAAACAGATGGCCTTTTTCATAAAAATAGTAATTAAAATCACAATGGACCAATTCTAATCAAAATTACTATCAGTTATAAAAGTGGACTTGGTTTAGCAATAAACCCGTCATATATAAAAAAAAAGCACTGTGATCGAGTCACCCATACCCGCCCTACTCGAGGACTTTGACCTAGCGCCTGATTGACTGAGCCAAACTTCCTTATTTAACTTGGACTATAAATATTAATTTAAATCGAATTGTGTTCGATATCAAAGCTATACCTACCGACGCGACGCTTAAAAATGAATCGTGATTGTTTCAGATTTGATAGGCAAACCCCTTACAAAATGCAGGGACTTGAATACTTTGAAACTCGATATCTCCTGAATGATAAGAGGTAATGACTTCAAATAAATTTTAGAAATTAAAGGAGATAAGTAGCTATAATGCTCTTCTGCAATGCAACTCCCTGTAGTTCAACGGGGCGCTGCTAGGAAGCGCAGACTGCAAAAATAACTGTTTTTCGTCCTAAATCCCCCCAAAAATTGGGGGAGGGGGGAAATTTTTGTTATTTCTGTAATCTACTCATCGAGACCTTTCCAATGAGCCCCTACTTGTTGGGATATGTTCGAAAAATGAAATCGTTATTTTTTGAGATTTTTTGATGGGCAAACCCCTTAGAAAATGCTTGATTTTGCCAATCTTGGCTGGACTTGTCGAACTTAAATGCTTGTAGAATTTGAAGGAAGTAAGCGAATTGGCTCAAATAAATTTTAAACCATTAAGCAGGAATGTTGAAAGCGATTTCTTGAAATAGACGGTCCAGTTGCTTTCTGTGGGCGCCACCAGGAGGCGTCTAATGGACGCTACCTTTCCAGGACATTTCAATTTTTTTTAATAGGAAAATAAAATCTGGGAATACTGAAATTCGGTATAGACAATCCTTTTATGATCCTCTTTAAAGAAAAAAATTAAAAATTTGAATAACTGTTATTTCATGGAACGAAATTTCCAAATTAATTTTCCGGACTAAAATTTGGGGCTCGAAATTTTGATATTTCGTAAAGTATGTCGGAGGAGTTTGAAAATATGCTCAAAAAATCAGAAAAAAATCGTAATAAAAATTAAGCTAAAAAAATTTGCATATTAATTAAAATATAACGGGATTTTTAATTAATTCCATTTAATTCCTTAATATGAGCATGGAAATTAAATGACATAATGAAACAATATTTTAAACCGTTAGTCGGATAGTTTTGAAAAAAATACAACAAATTAAGGACAGTAGTATACTACTTTTACATTTATAACGGGAGTTATACGATTGCTATAAGTTCCGTTAAAATTAAAACATTTCAATCATACGTATATAAATGAGAAACGAATCTAATTTGAAACTAATTTAGCGAACCATACAAATTTATTTGGTTAGTTATTCGTAAACTACTTTGAATAATGACTTGTAGTTTTTTTAGATGAAAGCTAACAAATTAGAGATAACATTAAGCGAAAAAAAGTGGCTTAATTGTTGCAGGATATAAAAAAAAGATGGCGCTGAATGTAATGTAATGACCGATGAAAAATAGTATCATACAAAACTCATCGGCGAATCGGTAATTAGAATCGGATCGGGGTTTAGTAAAATGATTTATTTTTAGGATAAATAGGGGTTGTAATTAACTACCCCTGTTGAGCCCTCCTTGAAATTTGCATTACTAAAAAAATGATTTGAATTTTTTTTTTTTTTTTAATCCAAATATTTTACCGTTTTTATCTCCACCCCCCCACAACCAGTTCAAACCAACCGTTAAATTTACACCCCCCGTAATGCCACATATCTTAGCTATATTGTGAAAAAGGAATGATTGAAATTGATCTAATACTTACAGAAAACGATCGACTTTGGTGTGTGAAGAAATTTTGAAATTTTTTAAAATAACCCGTAAAATGGTCAATTTGGTCGTCTTCCACCACAAATGAGATGCTATAAAATTTTTAAATATAAACGATAGAGGATGTTTGTAGTATGAAATCGCATCTACATTTTGTCCCATAAAGTTAAATGTAATTAGTTTTCCGATCGAGCTAATAGTTTAGGAGAAAACTTAATAATAGTAGAACGACCTCGTTTTACAGCATTTTTTGCGGTTTTTTGCCATGGAAATATGTAAAACTGTATAACGGAATAACGGTGCTTCGGAGGAATTTTTTTGTAAAGATGAAAAAGTTTTGTAATTGAACACTTATGCCTATGATTGAAAAAAAATTGAAAAAATAACTCATATGTAGTAATGGGGTATATGGGACCCAGATGAGGAAAAACTTTGAACTTCGGGAGTAAAAGCTGAGTGAGAAAATGTCTCAAATTAGAAAGGAAAACATTCTAGTATATAGAGAATTTTGTTATCTTGAATTTGAATGTAAAATTTTTTCTGTACGGGCATCCGTTATGATGCAGAGTCCGACAAAGTGAAAAAGTGGTTTTCAGGTAAAATGTAAAAGGGTGTAAAAAATACACTACGAAGTATTTCGGATTGAAATTTGAAATACGCTATTCGATAGAGCTCGGCGGGGGCTTTAATTAGACACCCCACATGCCATATTTGGTGCTTGCGCGGGGTGGGGGTAACTACCCCCACCAGAAAATCCCCCCACCCCTAATTTTTTTGTTCATAACTTTAATCCTTTTATCGAACTAAAGACAAATCTGAAGTTATTTTTTTAATCCGTCGCCCCCTCACCCCTCCAGAGCTAGTTTTAGTTTAGATTCAAAGGGTGAACTTCCCTTGTTCACAGTTTTCACAAAACTACCCCGATTTTGATTAGACATAGCTACTTACAATCACGAAGGTGTTATCTTTCGATAATGATTTGGTTTATTTCATTCTTTTGGATGGCTTCGGCGAAAAAAGGATCCAACTGACCATAATCCCAGATTTTGGGGGTGTGAAAAAACAGCGGGTAGATGAAAATTGAATACCCTGTTAAATCAACCCAGTACCACCCTTAAGCGATATTAGTAGACAAATCGATAGTCCTCGAAGGGATCTTTCATTTGGCACACTAAAAATTTTCCTCGGACACCCCCCTCCCCCGCTACACCCTCTAACATTTTATGTTACGTTTTACCTACCCCCACCCACAAAGAAGGGTGGAGGGGGGTGAAATTTCAGATTTGAAAATTTTGAAGTGTTCTCTTTCCAACGATACCCCACTCGACCTAGTGGAGTTGGAATTTCACTTGTAATCGGCCGGGCAAGTGACCCTTACGTTTTTCGAAAATCATAAAGTTTAGATGAAAAATTTTCGAAATTCGAAAAAAAAATAATATCATTCTATGGTAAATTATAAAGTGATTGTATGCAAGAAATTTTATCCCCCTGTGAAAAAAACTGCGGAATCTAGAGCGATTTAAAGAAAACGGCATTGCCCCACGTTCCGCCCTTTTGTGGGCGTTTCGAAGAAATTGTTTTTCTAAATTTTTGATATTTTATAGCCACGCCCATAGGCTTTCGAACAAATCTTAAATCATCCCGCTAGACCCTCAGGAAGTTGAGAAATAAGTGAAAATCTGAAATGATGAAAAACTGCTTGAATTTCGAAATCTATTTCGAATTTCGAATATTTTCGAAAACCAAAAGATAGCTTATTAAAAGATCTATCAGCTATCAAAATTTTATCCACCTACTCCTTAAATTACTCGAGTTAGAGTTAATATCGAAAATACCCCCCACCCTATTTTTCTCCCCACCCAAATGTCCAAATGAACTGAAACTTGAAAAAATGAGTTTAGAATAAAAAGTTCTATCAAAAAAGTGCTATAATTAAAAAATCGTACGATTCAAATAAAAGTTATTCAAATTCGAAAATGTCCAACTTTAACCATAATAAAAGTAATTTTCGAATTCGAATTTTATACCCATTTATAGAATGGAGTAAATTTGAATATATATTTAATTGAAATATGAAATTTTTATAAAAATCCAACAGTAATTAAAAAAGTTTTAGTACCAAAAACTTTTTCAATTTTTTCACTCATCACTCGTTACTATATATGACTAGTGGGAGCCGGCCGGCGATGCCCGGCGTCAGTGTGTTATGTGCCAGAGGGTAAGGGGAGGGGTTGGCTATCATTTAAGAGAAGAATGAAGAGAATCGGTCAAGAGGGTGAGGAGCAATGGACAAAAGAGTGGAGACATGTCGGAAAGTTTTTTTGTATATGGACTATAGATTGTCATGGTAGGGTGGGTGACGGGGTTAAGGGGAGGAAGAGATGATTGCCTGTTTGTAGAGAGAGGGGTTGGCTACCATATGCAAAAAAAATAACAGAAACGGTAAAGAGGGTGAGGAGCAATAGACAAAAGAGTGGAATCAATTCTGGTTTTTACATGTTCATAATACGCGCGCCGAGACCTTTCCGTTCTCTGTTTGTGTGTGTGTCTATGAGCGCGTGTATGCGTGTGTGTGTGTAACTCTATGTCGACGCGCTCTCAGTAGTTAAAAAAGAAATGTTCGTATGGCAACCCCACGAAGGATCTACCCGATCCGTTCCATTTTCGAAGTTAAATTTGCTATTTTTCTAAAAGCCTGTATGCACCGAGACCTTCCCAAAAATTCCACATGCTGGGAAGAAACTTGGAGCAGGAAACTAATGGAGTAGGCATTGTGTATAAAATATGTGAACATGAGCGTAACCCAAGGTATATAGAATTCATGTTATTCCCATTACGAACCATTAGGTGATGTAATATCGTGAAATGTATAGGAAAGCACGGTACAGGGAACACAATACGCTCTCTGCTCTCTCTGTCTTTCCTATAAACATGCAAATACATTAGTCACACAATTACGTCACAGGCTATCAGCTTCAATGTGTCGAAATTCTAATGGGAATACTTGTCGTCTATCTACCTTTAGCGTAACCAAAATGCCGGCTTATCTGTGCGTGAAGTTCGGCCATATTAGAGCAGCCTGACTGTCAAATTTCAAAGCGGGAACTTGGTACTTTGGTACTTTTGGTTATCTTGTTTGGAAACTGACGCATGAACGTAGTAAGATACAGGAAAACTAAAAATTTCCCAATTAACTTGGACTTGAAATAAATACTTACATAGTTTTTCCATCAGTATCTGCTCAAACAAAATTCCCAATGAATTTGTTCAATGAGAACATGTATTTTGCATATACATATATATATATTTTTAACTACGCGATTATCTAATAGATTTCGCCTTGTATCATAGTTCCACTTAAATAATATTTAAAACTTCTCGCCATTAATGAGCATGACGACTCAATATACCGACAAAGAGCCTTCCCACACGAGAAGTTTTTAGGGAAGGAAAAAAATTTCCTTCAAAATGGATGAACCTAATTTTGTTGCAGTAGTATTGGATTCTGCCTGCACTCCGGATCGAAACTTGGTACCACGAAATTTTTCCTACCCCCGAAAACTCCCCACCGGTAAAAACTGCCAAAAACATCCTCGTGTGGGCTATGGCAAAGTTCTTGACTTCACTGGTGTACCTACGCAACTTAAAAGTGGTTACGTTCTATCACGGTTCATGTCAACTTCATTTAGTTTCCTGCTCGAAAGGAAGTAAGAACAAATCACGATTTTTTGGAAGCCTGCTATCCCTTGGAAAATGCTAAAATTTGGAAAATTTCGCGGAAAAATGTGTAAACTTAGAATATATAGCAAACAGGAATGGTGATAAGCCAGATTTTGCGTAATGAATTTCTGGTTGGTAGGCCATGTTGTATATGTATTTACACGCCATCCCTATTATAAACAACTTGTCAATTTGCAAAAAGTAAACAAAGGTTTTGTGCGGTAAAAAAAAGTTCTTTTTCTACTTTATTTTCAAATAATTCACATAATTAATTTATATAAATCTTTGCTCCTATTAACAAAAAAGATAATTTAGTTAGTGCAGTTGCCTGAATCATGATTTTCCAATTTATAATCCAAATTATATTTGCAAGCACTGACCGAGCACTTCATTTCTGTTTTTTTTTAATTGATATGAAGGTTTTAATAGGTTCTAGTGGCAGTATACAATAAAATAAATAATAAATAGTTTTGAAAATAATTGCTTCAGTACTTTTGTTAAATTTCGCAAAAGACTTTTAAATTGAGTAAACCCGTTCTCAAAACAAAAGCACATTTGACAATCATGGCTCAATTTGGTCCCACGCATCTCAATTACTCCTATGTATGATGCCCTGCTCTTGAAAAATTACGCTCATGTACACAAATTATACACGATTCACCCATTCCTGTTTTCTATATATTCTATGTTCGCCATTTCGTGCCATTTCTCTGCGCTATCTCTGTGTTCCTATAGAAATTTATATCCATTAGTCACGAAGTTACGTCACAGAACTTGTGCCAAAATTTTAATCGGAATAACTTTTATTCTATATAGCTTGTATTTAAAGACTGTCTGAGAACGCATCAACGTAGTGAGCTGACATTTTGTATACGATATTTTTGTAAATATAGTTCACTTAGAATGGTGAAATTGTGCGCACATACACACATGTGTTTCATACAAATATTTAATATAATTTGGGCCAGATCGACCGATTTGCTATTTCATGTGGCACAAAAAATATTGTTTTTCTGTATGTCAGAGTTTGAGCAAAATTTATTACATTAAAACATATAAAACACAACCAAACAGATGAAATCTTACACCCGAAAATCGAATAAAATTAAGAAAATTTATTTCTCGTGTTCAAGTGATAATTTAATCGCTTATAAACACTTTTATAAGAAATTAAACTCATTCCGACTTTAATTTTCAAAAGGTTATTTTTACCTGAATCGTGTATATGGGCAAGAGAGACGGAGCATGGTAAACGCTATCTTTACTTTATTCTTCCTGCGGTGATAGCATCTGCAGCCAACATAAAAACATGAAAAACGAAAACGTGCAGTAAGCGATTTTTTTGTTGTTGGTAGCTCCAACTCTGCCATAGCGCGAAAGAGAAAACTATATAAAACTCGTGCCATTCTTTCCTATAAGGAAATGACAATACGCTCAGTCGAAGTCGACGCTGAGATGAAATTTGTAATTAAATTAAAGCTTCAAAGTGCTTGAACAAACCAGAAGTTCCGACTTCTGTCATTGAACTGAAGTTGTTGACCACAGCCAGCACCACCTTTGCACTTTGAACACAGTTTTGTTTCAGTAGCATTCGCAGTGGAGGTCGAAGTTGCAATTGTATCTTACCATATGCATTTCCCGACTGATCATCTGTCCGTTTATCGGATATCGATAACTTGAGAATGCGTGTACTTCGAGAGTTGAAATTTTGCACACTGGCTTTAAAAAAAAACAAAAAGTTAAGTTAAATCGGGTATCTCTTTCATGGGGCTGCCTTCAAAAATTGCATCTACGCAGTGAGCTGAAATTTTGTATACGATTTTTTTTATAGACATAGTTCACTTAGAGCGCTGAAAGTAAACAGATGGCCTTTTTCATAAAAATAGTAATTAAAATCACAATGGACCAATTCTAATCAAAATTACTATCAGTTATAAAAGTGGACTTGGTTTAGCAATAAACCCGTCATATATAAAAAAAAAGCACTGTGATCGAGTCACCCATACCCGCCCTACTCGAGGACTTTGACCTAGCGCCTGATTGACTGAGCCAAACTTCCTTATTTAACTTGGACTATAAATATTAATTTAAATCGAATTGTGTTCGATATCAAAGCTATACCTACCGACGCGACGCTTAAAAATGAATCGTGATTGTTTCAGATTTGATAGGCAAACCCCTTACAAAATGCAGGGACTTGAATACTTTGAAACTCGATATCTCCTGAATGATAAGAGGTAATGACTTCAAATAAATTTTAGAAATTAAAGGAGATAAGTAGCTATAATGCTCTTCTGCAATGCAACTCCCTGTAGTTCAACGGGGCGCTGCTAGGAAGCGCAGACTGCAAAAATAACTGTTTTTCGTCCTAAATCCCCCCAAAAATTGGGGGAGGGGGGAAATTTTTGTTATTTCTGTAATCTACTCATCGAGACCTTTCCAATGAGCCCCTACTTGTTGGGATATGTTCGAAAAATGAAATCGTTATTTTTTGAGATTTTTTGATGGGCAAACCCCTTAGAAAATGCTTGATTTTGCCAATCTTGGCTGGACTTGTCGAACTTAAATGCTTGTAGAATTTGAAGGAAGTAAGCGAATTGGCTCAAATAAATTTTAAACCATTAAGCAGGAATGTTGAAAGCGATTTCTTGAAATAGACGGTCCAGTTGCTTTCTGTGGGCGCCACCAGGAGGCGTCTAATGGACGCTACCTTTCCAGGACATTTCAATTTTTTTTAATAGGAAAATAAAATCTGGGAATACTGAAATTCGGTATAGACAATCCTTTTATGATCCTCTTTAAAGAAAAAAATTAAAAATTTGAATAACTGTTATTTCATGGAACGAAATTTCCAAATTAATTTTCCGGACTAAAATTTGGGGCTCGAAATTTTGATATTTCGTAAAGTATGTCGGAGGAGTTTGAAAATATGCTCAAAAAATCAGAAAAAAATCGTAATAAAAATTAAGCTAAAAAAATTTGCATATTAATTAAAATATAACGGGATTTTTAATTAATTCCATTTAATTCCTTAATATGAGCATGGAAATTAAATGACATAATGAAACAATATTTTAAACCGTTAGTCGGATAGTTTTGAAAAAAATACAACAAATTAAGGACAGTAGTATACTACTTTTACATTTATAACGGGAGTTATACGATTGCTATAAGTTCCGTTAAAATTAAAACATTTCAATCATACGTATATAAATGAGAAACGAATCTAATTTGAAACTAATTTAGCGAACCATACAAATTTATTTGGTTAGTTATTCGTAAACTACTTTGAATAATGACTTGTAGTTTTTTTAGATGAAAGCTAACAAATTAGAGATAACATTAAGCGAAAAAAAGTGGCTTAATTGTTGCAGGATATAAAAAAAAGATGGCGCTGAATGTAATGTAATGACCGATGAAAAATAGTATCATACAAAACTCATCGGCGAATCGGTAATTAGAATCGGATCGGGGTTTAGTAAAATGATTTATTTTTAGGATAAATAGGGGTTGTAATTAACTACCCCTGTTGAGCCCTCCTTGAAATTTGCATTACTAAAAAAATGATTTGAATTTTTTTTTTTTTTTTAATCCAAATATTTTACCGTTTTTATCTCCACCCCCCCACAACCAGTTCAAACCAACCGTTAAATTTACACCCCCCGTAATGCCACATATCTTAGCTATATTGTGAAAAAGGAATGATTGAAATTGATCTAATACTTACAGAAAACGATCGACTTTGGTGTGTGAAGAAATTTTGAAATTTTTTAAAATAACCCGTAAAATGGTCAATTTGGTCGTCTTCCACCACAAATGAGATGCTATAAAATTTTTAAATATAAACGATAGAGGATGTTTGTAGTATGAAATCGCATCTACATTTTGTCCCATAAAGTTAAATGTAATTAGTTTTCCGATCGAGCTAATAGTTTAGGAGAAAACTTAATAATAGTAGAACGACCTCGTTTTACAGCATTTTTTGCGGTTTTTTGCCATGGAAATATGTAAAACTGTATAACGGAATAACGGTGCTTCGGAGGAATTTTTTTGTAAAGATGAAAAAGTTTTGTAATTGAACACTTATGCCTATGATTGAAAAAAAATTGAAAAAATAACTCATATGTAGTAATGGGGTATATGGGACCCAGATGAGGAAAAACTTTGAACTTCGGGAGTAAAAGCTGAGTGAGAAAATGTCTCAAATTAGAAAGGAAAACATTCTAGTATATAGAGAATTTTGTTATCTTGAATTTGAATGTAAAATTTTTTCTGTACGGGCATCCGTTATGATGCAGAGTCCGACAAAGTGAAAAAGTGGTTTTCAGGTAAAATGTAAAAGGGTGTAAAAAATACACTACGAAGTATTTCGGATTGAAATTTGAAATACGCTATTCGATAGAGCTCGGCGGGGGCTTTAATTAGACACCCCACATGCCATATTTGGTGCTTGCGCGGGGTGGGGGTAACTACCCCCACCAGAAAATCCCCCCACCCCTAATTTTTTTGTTCATAACTTTAATCCTTTTATCGAACTAAAGACAAATCTGAAGTTATTTTTTTAATCCGTCGCCCCCTCACCCCTCCAGAGCTAGTTTTAGTTTAGATTCAAAGGGTGAACTTCCCTTGTTCACAGTTTTCACAAAACTACCCCGATTTTGATTAGACATAGCTACTTACAATCACGAAGGTGTTATCTTTCGATAATGATTTGGTTTATTTCATTCTTTTGGATGGCTTCGGCGAAAAAAGGATCCAACTGACCATAATCCCAGATTTTGGGGGTGTGAAAAAACAGCGGGTAGATGAAAATTGAATACCCTGTTAAATCAACCCAGTACCACCCTTAAGCGATATTAGTAGACAAATCGATAGTCCTCGAAGGGATCTTTCATTTGGCACACTAAAAATTTTCCTCGGACACCCCCCTCCCCCGCTACACCCTCTAACATTTTATGTTACGTTTTACCTACCCCCACCCACAAAGAAGGGTGGAGGGGGGTGAAATTTCAGATTTGAAAATTTTGAAGTGTTCTCTTTCCAACGATACCCCACTCGACCTAGTGGAGTTGGAATTTCACTTGTAATCGGCCGGGCAAGTGACCCTTACGTTTTTCGAAAATCATAAAGTTTAGATGAAAAATTTTCGAAATTCGAAAAAAAAATAATATCATTCTATGGTAAATTATAAAGTGATTGTATGCAAGAAATTTTATCCCCCTGTGAAAAAAACTGCGGAATCTAGAGCGATTTAAAGAAAACGGCATTGCCCCACGTTCCGCCCTTTTGTGGGCGTTTCGAAGAAATTGTTTTTCTAAATTTTTGATATTTTATAGCCACGCCCATAGGCTTTCGAACAAATCTTAAATCATCCCGCTAGACCCTCAGGAAGTTGAGAAATAAGTGAAAATCTGAAATGATGAAAAACTGCTTGAATTTCGAAATCTATTTCGAATTTCGAATATTTTCGAAAACCAAAAGATAGCTTATTAAAAGATCTATCAGCTATCAAAATTTTATCCACCTACTCCTTAAATTACTCGAGTTAGAGTTAATATCGAAAATACCCCCCACCCTATTTTTCTCCCCACCCAAATGTCCAAATGAACTGAAACTTGAAAAAATGAGTTTAGAATAAAAAGTTCTATCAAAAAAGTGCTATAATTAAAAAATCGTACGATTCAAATAAAAGTTATTCAAATTCGAAAATGTCCAACTTTAACCATAATAAAAGTAATTTTCGAATTCGAATTTTATACCCATTTATAGAATGGAGTAAATTTGAATATATATTTAATTGAAATATGAAATTTTTATAAAAATCCAACAGTAATTAAAAAAGTTTTAGTACCAAAAACTTTTTCAATTTTTTCACTCATCACTCGTTACTATATATGATTAACTTACTATTATTATTACTATTTTTAACTACGCGATTATCTAATAGATTTCGCCTTGTATCATAGTTCCACTTAAATAATATTTAAAACTTCTCGCCATTAATGAGCATGACGACTCAATATACCGACAAAGAGCCTTCCCACACGATAAGTTTTTAGGGAAGGAAGAAATTTCCTTCAAAATGGATGAACCTAATTTTCTTGCAGTAGTATTGGATTCTGCCCGTACTCCGGATCGAAACTTGGTACCACGAAATTTTTCCTACCCCCGAAAACTCCTCACCGGTAAAAACTGCCAAAAACATCCTCGTGTGGGCTATGGCAAAGTTCTTGACTTCACTGGTGTACCTACGCAACTTAAAAGTGGTTACGTTCTATCACGGCTCATGTCAACTTCATTTAGTTTCCTGCTCGAAAGGAAGTAAGAACAAATCACGATTTTTTGGAAGCCTGCTATCCCTTGGAAAATGCTAAAATTTGGAAAATTTCGCGGAAAAATGTGTAAACTTAGAATATATAGCAAACAGGAATGGTGATAAGCCAGATTTTGCGTAATGAATTTCTGGTTGGTAGGCCATGTTGTATATGTATTTACACGCCATCCCTATTATAAACAACTTGTCAATTTGCAAAAAGTAAACAAAGGTTTTGTGCGGTAAAAAAAAGTTCTTTTTCTACTTTATTTTCAAATAATTCACATAATTAATTTATATAAATCTTTGCTCCTATTAACAAAAAAGATAATTTAGTTAGTGCAGTTGCCTGAATCATGATTTTCCAATTTATAATCCAAATTATATTTGCAAGCACTGACCGAGCACTTCATTTCTGTTTTTTTTTTTAATTGATATGAAGGTTTTAATAGGTTCTAGTGGCACTATACAATAAAATAAATAATAAATAGTTTTGAAAATAATTGCTTCAGTACTTTTGTTAAATTTCGCAAAAGACTTTTAAATTGAGTAAACCCGTTCTCAAAACAAAAGCACATTTGACAATCATGGCTCAATTTGGTCCACGCATCTCAATTACTCCTATGTATGATGCCCTGCTCTTGAAAAATTACGCTCATGTACACAAATTATACACGATTCACCCATTCCTGTTTTCTATATATTCTAAGTTCGCCATTTCGTGCCATTTCTCTGCGCTATCTCTGTGTTCCTATAGAAATTTATATCCATTAGTCACGAAGTTACGTCACAGAACTTGTGCCAAAATTTTAATCGGAATAACTTTTATTCTATATAGCTTGTATTTAAACACTGTCTGAGAACGCATCAACGTAGTGAGCTGACATTTTGTATACGATATTTTTGTAAATATAGTTCACTTAGAATGGTGAAATTGTGCGCACATACACACATGTGTTTCATACAAATATTTAATATAATTTGGGCCAGATCGACCGATTTGCTATTTCATGTGGCACAAAAAATATTGTTTTTCTGTATGTCAGAGTTTGAGCAAAATTTATTACATTAAAACATATAAAACACAACCAAACAGATGAAATCTTACACCCGAAAATCGAATAAAATTAAGAAAATTTATTTCTCGTGTTCAAGTGATAATTTAATCGCTTATAAACACTTTTATAAGAAATTAAACTCATTCCGACTTTAATTTTCAAAAGGTTATTTTTACCTGAATCGTGTATATGGGCAAGAGAGACGGAGCATGGTAAACGCTATCTTTACTTTATTCTTCCTGCGGTGATAGCATCTGCAGCCAACATAAAAACATGAAAAACGAAAACGTGCAGTAAGCGATTTTGTTGTTGTTGGTAGCTCCAACTCTGCCATAGCGCGAAAGAGAAAACTATAAAACTCATGCCATTCTTTCCTATACGGAAATGAAAATACGCTCAGTCGAAGTCAACGCTGAGATGAAATTTGTAATTAAATTAAAGCTTGAAACTGCTTGAACAAACCAGAAGTTCCGACTTCTGTGATTGAACTGAAGTTGTTGACCACAGCCAGCACCACCTTTGCACTTTGAACACAGTTTTGTTTCAGTAGCATTCGCAGTCGAAGTCGAAGTTGCAATTGTATCTTACCATATGCATTTCCCGACTGATCAGTCGCAATTGTAATTCAGGCCTAATGATGACAGAGCAAAATGGATTGAACACTCAAGCATAATTGATTTTTGTATGTTTGTCCGCCCGTTTGTCCATCTGTCCGTTTATCGGATATCGATAACTTGAGAATGCGTGTACTTCGAGAGTTGAAATTTTGCACACTGGCTTTAAAAAAAAAACAAAAAGTTAAGTTAAATCGGGTATCTCTTTCATGGGGCTGCCTTCAAAAATTGCATCTACTCAGTGAGCTGAAATTTTGTATACGATTTTTTTTATAGACATAGTTCACTTAGAGCGCTGAAAGTAAACAGATGGCCTTTTCATAAAAATAGTAATTAAAATCACAATGGACCAATTCTAATCAAAATTACTATCAGTTATAAAAGTGGACTTGGTTTAGCAATAAACCCGTCATATATAAAAAAAAAAATTAAAAAGAAAATAAACAAAAAAAAACTTGCACTCGAACCCATACCCGCCCTACTCGAAAACTTTGATCTAGCGCCTGACTGACTGAGCCAAACTTCCTTATTTAACTTGGACTATAAATATTAATTTAAATCGAATTGTGTTCGATATCAAAGCTATACCTACCGACGCGACGCTTAAAAATGAATCGTGATTGTTTCAGATTTGATAGGCAAACCCCTTACAAAATGCAGGGACTTGAATACTTTGAAACTCGATATCTCCTGAATGATAAGAGGTAATGACTTCAAATAAATTTTAGAAATTAAAGGAGATAAGTAGCTATAACGCTCTTCTGCAATGCAACTCCCTGTAGTTCAACGGGGCGCTGCTAGGAAGCGCAGACTGCAAAAATAACTGTTTTTCGTCCTAAATCCCCCCAAAAATTGGGGGAGGGGGGAAATTTTTGTTATTTCTGTAATCTACTCATCGAGACCTTTCCAATGAGCCCCTACTTGTTGGGATATGTTCGAAAAATGAAATCGTTATTTTTTGAGATTTTTTGATGGGCAAACCCCTTAGAAAATGCTTGATTTTGCCAATCTTGGCTGGACTTGTCGAACTTAAATGCTTGTAGAATTTGAAGGAAGTAAGCGAATTGGCTCAAATAAATTTTAAACCATTAAGCAGGAATGTTGAAAGCGATTTCTTGAAATAGACGGTCCAGTTGCTTTCTGTGGGCGCCACCAGGAGGCGTCTAATGGACGCTACCTTTCCAGGACATTTCAATTTTTTTTAATAGGAAAATAAAATCTGGGAATACTGAAATTCGGTATAGACAATCCTTTTATGATCCTCTTTAAAGAAAAAAATTAAAAATTTGAATAACTGTTATTTCATGGAACGAAATTTCCAAATTAATTTTCCGTACCCAAATTTGTGGCTCGAAATTGTGATATTTCGTAAAGTATGTCGGAGGAGTTTGAAAATATGCTCAAAAAATCAGAAAAAAATCGTAATAAAAATTAAGCTAAAAAAATTTGCATATTAATTAAAATATAACGGGATTTTTAATTAATTCCATTTAATTCCTTAATATGAGCATGGAAATTAAATGACATAATGAAATCTATGTAGGACAATATTTTAAACCGTTAGTCGGATAGCTTTGAAAAAAATACAACAAATTAAGGACAGTAGTATACTACTTTTACATTTATAACGGGACTTATACGATTGCTATAAGTTCCGTTAAAATTAAAACATTTCAATCATACGTATATAAATGAGAAACGAATCTAATTTGAAACTAATTTAGCGAACCATACAAATTTATTTGGTTAGTTATTCGTAATTTACTTTGAATAATGACTTGTAGTTTTTTTTAGATGAAAGCTAACAAATTAGAGATAACATTAAGCGAAAAAAGTGGCTTAATTGTTGCAGGATATAAAAAAAAGATGGCGCTGAATGTAATGTAATGACCGATGAAAAATAGTATCATACAAAACTCATCGGCGAATCGGTAATTAGAATCGGATCTGGGTTTAGTAAAATGATTTATTTTTAGGATAAATAGGGGTTGTAATTAACTACCCCTGTTGAGCCCTCCTTGAAAATTTTATTACTAAAAAAATGATTTGATTTTTTTTTTTTTTTTTTAAATCCAAATATTTTACCGTTTTTATCTCCACCCCCCCACAACCAGTTCAAACCAACCGTTAAATTTACACCCCCCGTAATGTTACATATCGTAGCTATATTGTGAAAAAGGAATGATTGAAATTGATCTAATACTTACAGAAAACGATCGACTTTGGTGTGTGAAGAAATTTTGAAATTTTTTAAAATAACCCGTAAAATGGTTAATTTGGTCGTCTTCCACCACAAATGAGATGCTATAAAATTTTTAAATATAAACGATAAGGGATGTTTGTAGTATGAAATCGAATCTACATTTTGTCCCATAAAGTTAAATGTAATTAGTTTTCCGATCGAGCTAATAGTTTAGGAGAAAACTTAATAATAGTAGAACGACCTCGTTTTACAGCATTTTTTGCGGTTTTTTGCCGTGGAAATATGTAAAACTGTATAACGGAATAACGGTGCTTCGGAGGAATTTTTTTGTAAAGATGAAAAAGTTTTGTAATTGAACACTTATGCCTATGATTGAAAAAAAAATTGAAAAAATAACTCATATGTAGGAATGGGGTATATGGGACCCAGATGAGGAAAAACTTTGAACTTCGGGAGTAAAAGCTGAGTGAGAAAATGTCTCAAATTAGAAATGAAAACATTTTAGTATATAGAGAATTTTGTTATCTTTAATTTGAATGTAAAATTTTTTCTCTACGGGCATCCGTTATGATGCAGGGTCCAACAAAGTGAAAAAGTGGTTTTCAGGTAAAATGTAAAAGGGTGTAAAAAATACACTACGAAGTATTTCGGATTGAAATGTGAAATACGCTATTCCATAGAGCTCAGCGGGGGCTTTAATTAGACACCCCACATGCCATATTTGGGGCTTGCAGGGGTGGGGTAACTACCCCCACCCCAGAAAATCCCCCCCACCCCTAATTTTTTTGTTCATAACTTTAATCCTTTTATCGAACTAAAGACAAATCTGAAGATATTTTTTTAATCCGTCGCCCCCTCACCACTCCAGAGCTAGTTTTAGTTTAGATTCAAAGGGTGAACTTCCCTTGTTCACAGTTTTCACAAAACTACCCCGATTTTGATTAGACATAGCTACTTACAACCACGAAGGTGTTATCTTTCGATAATGATTTGGTTTATTTCATTCTTTTGGATGGCTTCGGCGAAAAAAGGAGCCAACTGACCATAATCCCAGATTTTGGGGGTGTGAAAAAACAGCGGGTAGATGAAAATTGAATACCCTGTTAAATCAACCCAGTACCACCCTTAAGCGATATTAGTAGACAAATCGATAGTCCTCGAAGGGATCTTTCATTTGGCACACTAAAAATTTTCCTCGGACACCCGCCTCCCCCGCTACACCCTCTAACATTTTATGTTACGTTTTACCTACCCCCACCCACAAAGAGGGGTAGAGGGGGGTGAAATTTAAGATTTGAAAATTTTGAAGTGTTCTCTTTCCAACGATACCCCACTCGACCTAGTGGAGTTGGAATTTCACTTGTAATCGGCCGGGCAAGTGACCTTTACGTTTTTCGAAAATCATAAAGTTTAGATGAAAAATTTTCGAAATTCGAAAAAAAAAATAATATCATTCTATGGTAAATTATAAAGTGAATGTATGCAAGAAATTGTTGTCCCCCTGTGAAAAAAAACTGCGGAATCTAGAGCGATTTAAAGAAAACGGCATTGCCCCACGTTCCGCCCTTTTGTGGGCGTTTCGAAGAAATTGTTTTTCTAAATTTTTGATATTTTATAGCCACGCCCATAGGCTTTCGAACAAATCTTAAAACATTCCGCTAGACCCTCAGGAAGTTGAGTAATAAGAGAAAATCTGAAATGATGAAAAACTGCGTGAATTTCGAAATCTATTTCGAATTTCGAATATTTTCGAAAACTAAAAGATAGCTTATTAAAAGATCTATCAGTTATAAAAATTTCATCCCTCTACTCCTTAAATTACTCGAGTTAGAGTTAATATCGAAAAAACCCCCCACCCTATTTTTCTCCCAACCTAAAAGTCCAAATGAACTGAAACTTGAAAAAATGAGTTTAGAATAAAAAGTTCTATCAAAAAAGTGCTATAATTAAAAAATCGTACGATTCAAATAAAAGTTATTCATATTCGAAAATGTCCAATTTTAACCATAATAAAAGTAATTTTCGAATTCGAATTTTATACCCATTTATAGAATGGAGTAAATTTGAATATATATTTAATTGAAATATGAAATTTTTATAAAAATCCAACAGTAATTAAAAAAGTTTTAGTACCAAAAACTTTTTCAATTTTTTCACTCATCACTCGTTACTATATTGTGAAAAAGGAATGATTGAAATTGATCTAATACTTACAGAAAACGATCGACTTTGGTGTGTGAAGAAATTTTGAAATTTTTTAAAATAACCCGTAAAATGGTCAATTTGGTCGTCTTCCACCACAAATGAGATGCTATAAAATTTTTAAATATAAACGATAGAGGATGTTTGTAGTATGAAATCGCATCTACATTTTGTCCCATAAAGTTAAATGTAATTAGTTTTCCGATCGAGCTAATAGTTTAGGAGAAAACTTAATAATAGTAGAACGACCTCGTTTTACAGCATTTTTTGCGGTTTTTTGCCATGGAAATATGTAAAACTGTATAACGGAATAACGGTGCTTCGGAGGAATTTTTTTGTAAAGATGAAAAAGTTTTGTAATTGAACACTTATGCCTATGATTGAAAAAAAATTGAAAAAATAACTCATATGTAGTAATGGGGTATATGGGACCCAGATGAGGAAAAACTTTGAACTTCGGGAGTAAAAGCTGAGTGAGAAAATGTCTCAAATTAGAAAGGAAAACATTCTAGTATATAGAGAATTTTGTTATCTTGAATTTGAATGTAAAATTTTTTCTGTACGGGCATCCGTTATGATGCAGGGTCCGACAAAGTGAAAAAGTGGTTTTCAGGTAAAATGTAAAAGGGTGTAAAAAATACACTACGAAGTATTTCGGATTGAAATTTGAAATACGCTATTCGATAGAGCTCGGCGGGGGCTTTAATTAGACACCCCACATGCCATAATTTGGTGCTTGCGCGGGGTGGGGGTAACTACCCCCACCAGAAAATCCCCCCCACCCCTAATTTTTTTGTTCATAACTTTAATCCTTTTATCGAACTAAAGACAAAGTATTTTAATCGTGCAAGAGGTAGTTTTAGTTTAGATCTCCAAGGGTCGCCAACTCCCTAGTTAGTTAGTTTAGATTCAAAGGGTGAACTTCCCTTGTTCACAGTTTTCACAAAACTACCCCGATTTTGATTAGACATAGCTACTTACAACCACGAAGGTGTTATCTTTCGATAATGATTTGGTTTATTTCATTCTTTTGGATGGCTTCGGCGAAAAAAGGATCCAACTGACCATAATCCCAGATTTTGGGGGTGTGAAAAAACAGCGGGTAGATGAAAATTGAATACCCTGTTAAATCAACCCAGTACCACCCTTAAGCGATATTAGTAGACAAATCGATAGTCCTCGAAGGGATCTTTCATTTGGCACACTAAAAATTTTCCTCGGACACCCCCCTCCCCCGCTACACCCTCTAACATTTTATGTTACGTTTTACCTACCCCCACCCACAAAGAAGGGTGGAGGGGGGTGAAATTTCAGATTTGAAAATTTTGAAGTGTTCTCTTTCCAACGATACCCCACTCGACCTAGTGGAGTTGGAATTTCACTTGTAATCGGCCGGGCAAGTGACCCTTACGTTTTTCGAAAATCATAAAGTTTAGATGAAAAATTTTCGAAATTCGAAAAAAAAATAATATCATTCTATGGTAAATTATAAAGTGATTGTATGCAAGAAATTTTATCCCCCTGTGAAAAAAACTGCGGAATCTAGAGCGATTTAAAGAAAACGGCATTGCCCCACGTTCCGCCCTTTTGTGGGCGTTTCGAAGAAATTGTTTTTCTAAATTTTTGATATTTTATAGCCACGCCCATAGGCTTTCGAACAAATCTTAAATCATCCCGCTAGACCCTCAGGAAGTTGAGAAATAAGTGAAAATCTGAAATGATGAAAAACTGCTTGAATTTCGAAATCTATTTCGAATTTCGAATATTTTCGAAAACCAAAAGATAGCTTATTAAAAGATCTATCAGCTATCAAAATTTTATCCACCTACTCCTTAAATTACTCGAGTTAGAGTTAATATCGAAAATACCCCCCACCCTATTTTTCTCCCCACCCAAATGTCCAAATGAACTGAAACTTGAAAAAATGAGTTTAGAATAAAAAGTTCTATCAAAAAAGTGCTATAATTAAAAAATCGTACGATTCAAATAAAAGTTATTCAAATTCGAAAATGTCCAACTTTAACCATAATAAAAGTAATTTTCGAATTCGAATTTTATACCCATTTATAGAATGGAGTAAATTTGAATATATATTTAATTGAAATATGAAATTTTTATAAAAATCCAACAGTAATTAAAAAAGTTTTAGTACCAAAAACTTTTTCAATTTTTTCACTCATCACTCGTTACTATATATGACTAGTGGGAGCCCGCCGGCGATGCCCGGCGTCAGTGTGTTATGTGCGAGAGGGTAAGGGGAGGGGTTGGCTATCATTTGAAAGAAGAATGAAGAGAATCGGTAAAGAGGGTGAGGAGCAATGGACAAAAGAGTGCAGGCATGTCGGAAAGTTTTTTTGTATGCGGACTATAGATTGGCATGTTAGGGTGGGTGAGGGGGTTAAGGGGAGGAAGAGATGATTGCCTGTGTGTAGAGAGAGGGGTTGGCTACCATATGCAAAAAAAATTAACAGAAACGGTAAAGAGGGTGAGGAGCAATAGACAAAAGAGTGGAATCAATTCTGGTTTTTACATGTTCATAATACGCGCACCGAGACCTTTCCGTTCTCTGTTTGTGTGTGTGTCTATGAGCGCGTGTATGTGTGTGTGTGTGTAACTCTATGTCGACGCGCTCTCAGTAGTTAAAAAAGAAATGTTCGTATGGCAACCCCACGAAGGATCTACCCGATCCGTTCCATTTTCGAAGTTAAATTTGCTATTTTTCTAAAAGCCTGTATGCACCGAGACCTTCCCAAAAATTCCACATGCTGGGAAGAAACTTGGAGCAGGAAACTAATGGAGTAGGCATTGTGTATAAAATATGTGAACATGAGCGTAACCCAAGGTATATAGAATTCATGTTATTCCCATTACGAACCATTAGGTGATGTAATATCGTGAAATGTATAGGAAAGCACGGTACAGGGAACACAATACGCTCTCTGCTCTCTCTGTCTTTCCTATAAACATGCAAATACATTAGTCACACAATTACGTCACAGGCTATCAGCTTCAATGTGTCGAAATTCTAATGGGAATACTTGTCGTCTATCTACCTTTAGCGTAACCAAAATGCCGGCTTATCTGTGCGTGAAGTTCGGCCATATTAGAGCAGCCTGACTGTCAAATTTCAAAGCGGGAACTTGGTACTTTGGTACTTTTGGTTATCTTGTTTGGAAACTGACGCATGAACGTAGTAAGATACAGGAAAACTAAAAATTTCCCAATTAACTTGGACTTGAAATAAATACTTACATAGTTTTTCCATCAGTATCTGCTCAAACAAAATTCCCAATGAATTTGTTCAATGAGAACATGTATTTTGCATATACATATATATATATTTTTAACTACGCGATTATCTAATAGATTTCGCCTTGTATCATAGTTCCACTTAAATAATATTTAAAACTTCTCGCCATTAATGAGCATGACGACTCAATATACCGACAAAGAGCCTTCCCACACGAGAAGTTTTTAGGGAAGGAAAAAAATTTCCTTCAAAATGGATGAACCTAATTTTGTTGCAGTAGTATTGGATTCTGCCAACTTGGTACCACGAAATTTTTCCTACCCCCGAAAACTCCCCACCGGTAAAAACTGCCAAAAACATCCTCGTGTGGGCTATGGCAAAGTTCTTGACTTCACTGGTGTACCTACGCAACTTAAAAGTGGTTACGTTCTATCACGGTTCATGTCAACTTCATTTAGTTTCCTGCTCGAAAGGAAGTAAGAACAAATCACGATTTTTTGGAAGCCTGCTATCCCTTGGAAAATGCTAAAATTTGGAAAATTTCGCGGAAAAATGTGTAAACTTAGAATATATAGCAAACAGGAATGGTGATAAGCCAGATTTTGCGTAATGAATTTCTGGTTGGTAGGCCATGTTGTATATGTATTTACACGCCATCCCTATTATAAACAACTTGTCAATTTGCAAAAAGTAAACAAAGGTTTTGTGCGGTAAAAAAAAGTTCTTTTTCTACTTTATTTTCAAATAATTCACATAATTAATTTATATAAATCTTTGCTCCTATTAACAAAAAAGATAATTTAGTTAGTGCAGTTGCCTGAATCATGATTTTCCAATTTATAATCCAAATTATATTTGCAAGCACTGACCGAGCACTTCATTTCTGTTTTTTTTTAATTGATATGAAGGTTTTAATAGGTTCTAGTGGCAGTATGCAATAAAATAAATAATAAATAGTTTTGAAAATAATTGCTTCAGTACTTTTGTTAAATTTCGCAAAAGACTTTTAAATTGAGTAAACCCGTTCTCAAAACAAAAGCACATTTGACAATCATGGCTCAATTTGGTCCCACGCATCTCAATTACTCCTATGTATGATGCCCTGCTCTTGAAAAATTACGCTCATGTACACAAATTATACACGATTCACCCATTCCTGTTTTCTATATATTCTATGTTCGCCATTTCGTGCCATTTCTCTGCGCTATCTCTGTGTTCCTATAGAAATTTATATCCATTAGTCACGAAGTTACGTCACAGAACTTGTGCCAAAATTTTAATCGGAATAACTTTTATTCTATATAGCTTGTATTTAAACACTGTCTGAGAACGCATCAACGTAGTGAGCTGACATTTTGTATACGATATTTTTGTAAATATAGTTCACTTAGAATGGTGAAATTGTGCGCACATACACACATGTGTTTCATACAAATATTTAATATAATTTGGGCCAGATCGACCGATTTGCTATTTCATGTGGCACAAAAAATATTGTTTTTCTGTATGTCAGAGTTTGAGCAAAATTTATTACATTAAAACATATAAAACACAACCAAACAGATGAAATCTTACACCCGAAAATCGAATAAAATTAAGAAAATTTATTTCTCGTGTTCAAGTGATAATTTAATCGCTTATAAACACTTTTATAAGAAATTAAACTCATTCCGACTTTAATTTTCAAAAGGTTATTTTTACCTGAATCGTGTATATGGGCAAGAGAGACGGAGCATGGTAAACGCTATCTTTACTTTATTCTTCCTGCGGTGATAGCATCTGCAGCCAACATAAAAACATGAAAAACGAAAACGTGCAGTAAGCGATTTTTTTGTTGTTGGTAGCTCCAACTCTGCCATAGCGCGAAAGAGAAAACTATATAAAACTCGTGCCATTCTTTCCTATAAGGAAATGACAATACGCTCAGTCGAAGTCGACGCTGAGATGAAATTTGTAATTAAATTAAAGCTTCAAAGTGCTTGAACAAACCAGAAGTTCCGACTTCTGTCATTGAACTGAAGTTGTTGACCACAGCCAGCACCACCTTTGCACTTTGAACACAGTTTTGTTTCAGTAGCATTCGCAGTGGAGGTCGAAGTTGCAATTGTATCTTACCATATGCATTTCCCGACTGATCATCTGTCCGTTTATCGGATATCGATAACTTGAGAATGCGTGTACTTCGAGAGTTGAAATTTTGCACACTGGCTTTAAAAAAAAACAAAAAGTTAAGTTAAATCGGGTATCTCTTTCATGGGGCTGCCTTCAAAAATTGCATCTACGCAGTGAGCTGAAATTTTGTATACGATTTTTTTTATAGACATAGTTCACTTAGAGCGCTGAAAGTAAACAGATGGCCTTTTTCATAAAAATAGTAATTAAAATCACAATGGACCAATTCTAATCAAAATTACTATCAGTTATAAAAGTGGACTTGGTTTAGCAATAAACCCGTCATATATAAAAAAAAAGCACTGTGACTCGAACCCATACCCGGGCGGGGGAGGACTTTGAGGACTTTGACCTAGCGCCTGATTGACTGAGCCAAACTTCCTTATTTAACTTGGACTATAAATATTAATTTAAATCGAATTGTGTTCGATATCAAAGCTATACCTACCGACGCGACGCTTAAAAATGAATCGTGATTGTTTCAGATTTGATAGGCAAACCCCTTACAAAATGCAGGGACTTGAATACTTTGAAACTCGATATCTCCTGAATGATAAGAGGTAATGACTTCAAATAAATTTTAGAAATTAAAGGAGATAAGTAGCTATAATGCTCTTCTGCAATGCAACTCCCTGTAGTTCAACGGGGCGCTGCTAGGAAGCGCAGACTGCAAAAATAACTGTTTTTCGTTCTAAATCCCCCCAAAAATTGGGGGAGGGGGAAATTTTTGTTATTTCTGTAATCTACTCATCGAGACCTTTCCAATGAGCCCCTACTTGTTGGGATATGTTCGAAAAATGAAATCGTTATTTTTTGAGATTTTTTGATGGGCAAACCCCTTAGAAAATGCTTGATTTTGCCAATCTTGGCTGGACTTGTCGAACTTAAATGCTTGTAGAATTTGAAGGAAGTAAGCGAATTGGCTCAAATAAATTTTAAACCATTAAGCAGGAATGTTGAAAGCGATTTCTTGAAATAGACGGTCCAGTTGCTTTCTGTGGGCGCCACCAGGAGGCGTCTAATGGACGCTACCTTTCCAGGACATTTCAATTTTTTTTAATAGGAAAATAAAATCTGGGAATACTGAAATTCGGTATAGACAATCCTTTTATGATCCTCTTTAAAGAAAAAAATTAAAAATTTGAATAACTGTTATTTCATGGAACGAAATTTCCAAATTAATTTTCCGGACTAAAATTTGGGGCTCGAAATTTTGATATTTCGTAAAGTATGTCGGAGGAGTTTGAAAATATGCTCAAAAAATCAGAAAAAAATCGTAATAAAAATTAAGCTAAAAAAATTTGCATATTAATTAAAATATAACGGGATTTTTAATTAATTCCATTTAATTCCTTAATATGAGCATGGAAATTAAATGACATAATGAAATCTATGTAGGACAATATTTTAAACCGTTAGTCGGATAGTTTTGAAAAAAATACAACAAATTAAGGACAGTAGTATACTACTTTTACATTTATAACGGGAGTTATACGATTGCTATAAGTTCCGTTAAAATTAAAACATTTCAATCATACGTATATAAATGAGAAACGAATCTAATTTGAAACTAATTTAGCGAACCATACAAATTTATTTGGTTAGTTATTCGTAAACTACTTTGAATAATGACTTGTAGTTTTTTTAGATGAAAGCTAACAAATTAGAGATAACATTAAGCGACAAAAAAGTGGCTTAATTGTTGCAGGATATAAAAAAAAGATGGCGCTGAATGTAATGTAATGACCGATGAAAAATAGTATCATACAAAACTCATCGGCGAATCGGTAATTAGAATCGGATCGGGGTTTAGTAAAATGATTTATTTTTAGGATAAATAGGGGTTGTAATTAACTACCCCTGTTGAGCCCTCCTTGAAATTTGCATTACTAAAAAAATGATTTGAATTTTTTTTTTTTTTTTAATCCAAATATTTTACCGTTTTTATCTCCACCCCCCCACAACCAGTTCAAACCAACCGTTAAATTTACACCCCCCGTAATGCCACATATCTTAGCTATATTGTGAAAAAGGAATGATTGAAATTGATCTAATACTTACAGAAAACGATCGACTTTGGTGTGTGAAGAAATTTTGAAATTTTTTAAAATAACCCGTAAAATGGTCAATTTGGTCGTCTTCCACCACAAATGAGATGCTATAAAATTTTTAAATATAAACGATAGAGGATGTTTGTAGTATGAAATCGCATCTACATTTTGTCCCATAAAGTTAAATGTAATTAGTTTTCCGATCGAGCTAATAGTTTAGGAGAAAACTTAATAATAGTAGAACGACCTCGTTTTACAGCATTTTTTGCGGTTTTTTGCCATGGAAATATGTAAAACTGTATAACGGAATAACGGTGCTTCGGAGGAATTTTTTTGTAAAGATGAAAAAGTTTTGTAATTGAACACTTATGCCTATGATTGAAAAAAAATTGAAAAAATAACTCATATGTAGTAATGGGGTATATGGGACCCAGATGAGGAAAAACTTTGAACTTCGGGAGTAAAAGCTGAGTGAGAAAATGTCTCAAATTAGAAAGGAAAACATTCTAGTATATAGAGAATTTTGTTATCTTTAATTTGAATGTAAAATTTTTTCTGTACGGGCATCCGTTATGATGCAGGGTCCGACAAAGTGAAAAAGTGGTTTTCAGGTAAAATGTAAAAGGGTGTAAAAAATACACTACGAAGTATTTCGGATTGAAATTTGAAATACGCTATTCGATAGAGCTCGGCGGGGGCTTTAATTAGACACCCCACATGCCATATTTGGTGCTTGCGCGGGGTGGGGGTAACTACCCCCACCAGAAAATCCCCCCCACCCCTAATTTTTTTGTTCATAACTTTAATCCTTTTATCGAACTAAAGACAAATCTGAAGATATTTTTTTAATCCGTCGCCCCCTCACCACTCCAGAGCTAGTTTTAGTTTAGATTCAAAGGGTGAACTTCCCTTGTTCACAGTTTTCACAAAACTACCCCGATTTTGATTAGACATAGCTACTTACAACCACGAAGGTGTTATCTTTCGATAATGATTTGGTTTATTTCATTCTTTTGGATGGCTTCGGCGAAAAAAGGAGCCAACTGACCATAATCCCAGATTTTGGGGGTGTGAAAAAACAGCGGGTAGATGAAAATTGAATACCCTGTTAAATCAACACAGTAGCACCCTTAAGCGATATTAGTACACAAATCGATAGTCCTCGAAGGGATCTTTCATTTGGCACACTAAAAATTTTCCTCGGACACCCGCCTCCCCCGCTACACCCTCTAACATTTTATGTTACGTTTTACCTACCCCCACCCACAAAGAGGGGTAGAGGGGGTGAAATTTAAGATTTGAAAATTTTGAAGTGTTCTCTTTCCAACGATACCCCACTCGACCTAGTGGAGTTGGAATTTCACTTGTAATCGGCCGAGCAAGTGACCTTTACGTTTTTCGAAAATCATAAAGTTTAGATGAAAAATTTTCGAAATTCGAAAAAAAAAATAATATCATTCTATGGTAAATTATAAAGTGAATGTATGCAAGAAATTGTTGTCCCCCTGTGAAAAAAAACTGCGGAATCTAGAGCGATTTAAAGAAAACGGCATTGCCCCACGTTCCGCCCTTTTGTGGGCGTTTCGAAGAAATTGTTTTTCTAAATTTTTGATATTTTATAGCCACGCCCATAGGCTTTCGAACAAATCTTAAAACATTCCGCTAGACCCTCAGGAAGTTGAGTAATAAGAGAAAATCTGAAATGATGAAAAACTGCGTGAATTTCGAAATCTATTTCGAATTTCGAATATTTTCGAAAACTAAAAGATAGCTTATTAAAAGATCTATCAGTTATAAAAATTTCATCCCTCTACTCCTTAAATTACTCGAGTTAGAGTTAATATCGAAAAAACCCCCCACCCTATTTTTCTCCCAACCTAAAAGTCCAAATGAACTGAAACTTGAAAAAATGAGTTTAGAATAAAAAGTTCTATCAAAAAAGTGCTATAATTAAAAAATCGTACGATTCAAATAAAAGTTATTCATATTCGAAAATGTCCAATTTTAACCATAATAAAAGTAATTTTCGAATTCGAATTTTATACCCATTTATAGAATGGAGTAAATTTGAATATATATTTAATTGAAATATGAAATTTTTATAAAAATCCAACAGTAATTAAAAAAGTTTTAGTACCAAAAACTTTTTCAATTTTTTCACTCATCACTCGTTACTATATATGATTAACTTACTATTATTATTACTATTTTTAACTACGCGATTATCTAATAGATTTCGCCTTGTATCATAGTTCCACTTAAATAATATTTAAAACTTCTCGCCATTAATGAGCATGACGACTCAATATACCGACAAAGAGCCTTCCCACACGATAAGTTTTTAGGGAAGGAAGAAATTTCCTTCAAAATGGATGAACCTAATTTTCTTGCAGTAGTATTGGATTCTGCCCGTACTCCGGATCGAAACTTGGTACCACGAAATTTTTCCTACCCCCGAAAACTCCTCACCGGTAAAAACTGCCAAAAACATCCTCGTGTGGGCTATGGCAAAGTTCTTGACTTCACTGGTGTACCTACGCAACTTAAAAGTGGTTACGTTCTATCACGGCTCATGTCAACTTCATTTAGTTTCCTGCTCGAAAGGAAGTAAGAACAAATCACGATTTTTTGGAAGCCTGCTATCCCTTGGAAAATGCTAAAATTTGGAAAATTTCGCGGAAAAATGTGTAAACTTAGAATATATAGCAAACAGGAATGGTGATAAGCCAGATTTTGCGTAATGAATTTCTGGTTGGTAGGCCATGTTGTATATGTATTTACACGCCATCCCTATTATAAACAACTTGTCAATTTGCAAAAAGTAAACAAAGGTTTTGTGCGGTAAAAAAAAGTTCTTTTTCTACTTTATTTTCAAATAATTCATATAATTAATTTATATAAATCTTTGCTCCTATTAACAAAAAAGATAATTTAGTTAGTGCAGTTGCCTGAATCATGATTTTCCAATTTATAATCCAAATTATATTTGCAAGCACTGACCGAGCACTTCATTTCTGTTTTTTTTTTAATTGATATGAAGGTTTTAATAGGTTCTAGTGGCACTATACAATAAAATAAATAATAAATAGTTTTGAAAATAATTGCTTCAGTACTTTTGTTAAATTTCGCAAAAGACTTTTAAATTGAGTAAACCCGTTCTCAAAACAAAAGCACATTTGACAATCATGGCTCAATTTGGTCCACGCATCTCAATTACTCCTATGTATGATGCCCTGCTCTTGAAAAATTACGCTCATGTACACAAATTATACACGATTCACCCATTCCTGTTTTCTATATATTCTAAGTTCGCCATTTCGTGCCATTTCTCTGCGCTATCTCTGTGTTCCTATAGAAATTTATATCCATTAGTCACGAAGTTACGTCACAGAACTTGTGCCAAAATTTTAATCGGAATAACTTTTATTCTATATAGCTTGTATTTAAAGACTGTCTGAGAACGCATCAACGTAGTGAGCTGACATTTTGTATACGATATTTTTGTAAATATAGTTCACTTAGAATGGTGAAATTGTGCGCACATACACACATGTGTTTCATACAAATATTTAATATAATTTGGGCCAGATCGACCGATTTGCTATTTCATGTGGCACAAAAAATATTGTTTTTCTGTATGTCAGAGTTTGAGCAAAATTTATTACATTAAAACATATAAAACACAACCAAACAGATGAAATCTTACACCCGAAAATCGAATAAAATTAAGAAAATTTATTTCTCGTGTTCAAGTGATAATTTAATCGCTTATAAACACTTTTATAAGAAATTAAACTCATTCCGACTTTAATTTTCAAAAGGTTATTTTTACCTGAATCGTGTATATGGGCAAGAGAGACGGACGGAGCATGGTAAACGCTATCTTTACTTTATTCTTCCTGCGGTGATAGCATCTGCAGCCAACATAAAAACATGAAAAACGAAAACGTGCAGTAAGCGATTTTTTTGTTGTTGGTAGCTCCAACTCTGCCATAGCGCGAAAGAGAAAACTATAAAACTCGTGCCATTCTTTCCTATAAGGAAATGACAATACGCTCAGTCGAAGTCGACGCTGAGATGAAATTTGTAATTAAATTAAAGCTTCAAAGTGCTTGAACAAACCAGAAGTTCCGACTTCTGTCATTGAACTGAAGTTGTTGACCACAGCCAGCACCACCTTTGCACTTTGAACACAGTTTTGTTTCAGTAGCATTCGCAGTGGAGGTCGAAGTTGCAATTGTATCTTACCATATGCATTTCCCGACTGATCATCTGTCCGTTTATCGGATATCGATAACTTGAGAATGCGTGTACTTCGAGAGTTGAAATTTTGCACACTGGCTTTAAAAAAAAACAAAAAGTTAAGTTAAATCGGGTATCTCTTTCATGGGGCTGCCTTCAAAAATTGCATCTACGCAGTGAGCTGAAATTTTGTATACGATTTTTTTTATAGACATAGTTCACTTAGAGCGCTGAAAGTAAACAGATGGCCTTTTTCATAAAAATAGTAATTAAAATCACAATGGACCAATTCTAATCAAAATTACTATCAGTTATAAAAGTGGACTTGGTTTAGCAATAAACCCGTCATATATAAAAAAAAAGCACTGTGACTCGAACCCATACCCGCCCTACTCGAGGACTTTGACCTAGCGCCTGATTGACTGAGCCAAACTTCCTTATTTAACTTGGACTATAAATATTAATTTAAATCGAATTGTGTTCGATATCAAAGCTATACCTACCGACGCGACGCTTAAAAATGAATCGTGATTGTTTCAGATTTGATAGGCAAACCCCTTACAAAATGCAGGGACTTGAATACTTTGAAATTCGATATCTCCTGAATGATAAGAGGTAATGACTTCAAATAAATTTTAGAAATTAAAGGAGATAAGTAGCTATAATGCTCTTCTGCAATGCAACTCCCTGTAGTTCAACGGGGTGCCGCTAGGAAGCGCAGACTGCAAAAATAACTGTTTTTCGTCCTAAATCACCCCAAAAATTGGGGGAGGGGGAAATTTTTGTTATTTCTGTAATCTACTCATCGAGACCTTTCCAATGAGCCCCTACTTGTTGGGATATGTTCGAAAAATGAAATCGTTATTTTTTGAGATTTTTTGATGGGCAAACCCCTTAGAAAATGCTTGATTTTGCCAATCTTGGCTGGACTTGTCGAACTTAAATGCTTGTAGAATTTGAAGGAAGTAAGCGAATTGGCTCAAATAAATTTTAAACCATTAAGCAGGAATGTCGAAAGCGATTTCTTGAAATAGACGGTCCAGTTGCTTTCTGTGGGCGCCACCAGGAGGCGTCTAATGGACGCTACCTTTCCAGGACATTTCAATTTTTTTTAATAGGAAAATAAAATCTGGGAATACTGAAATTCGGTATAGACAATCCTTTTATGATCCTCTTTAAAGAAAAAAATTAAAAATTTGAATAACTGTTATTTCATGGAACGAAATTTCCAAATTAATTTTCCGGACTAAAATTTGGGGCTCGAAATTTTGATATTTCGTAAAGTATGTCGGAGGAGTTTGAAAATATGCTCAAAAAATCAGAAAAAAATCGTAATAAAAATTAAGCTAAAAAAATTTGCATATTAATTAAAATATAACGGGATTTTTAATTAATTCCATTTAATTCCTTAATATGAGCATGGAAATTAAATGACATAATGAAATCTATGTAGGACAATATTTTAAACCGTTAGTCGGATAGCTTTGAAAAAAATACAACAAATTAAGGACAGTAGTATACTACTTTTACATTTATAACGGGACTTATACGATTGCTATAAGTTCCGTTAAAATTAAAACATTTCAATCATACGTATATAAATGAGAAACGAATCTAATTTGAAACTAATTTAGCGAACCATACAAATTTATTTGGTTAGTTATTCGTAATTTACTTTGAATAATGACTTGTAGTTTTTTTTAGATGAAAGCTAACAAATTAGAGATAACATTAAGCGAAAAAAGTGGCTTAATTGTTGCAGGATATAAAAAAAAGATGGCGCTGAATGTAATGTAATGACCGATGAAAAATAGTATCATACAAAACTCATCGGCGAATCGGTAATTAGAATCGGATCTGGGTTTAGTAAAATGATTTATTTTTAGGATAAATAGGGGTTGTAACTAACTACCCCTGTTGAGCCCTCCTTGAAAATTTTATTACTAAAAAAATGATTTGATTTTTTTTTTTTTTTTTAAATCCAAATATTTTACCGTTTTTATCTCCACCCCCCCACAACCAGTTCAAACCAACCGTTAAATTTACACCCCCCGTAATGTTACATATCGTAGCTATATTGTGAAAAAGGAATGATTGAAATTGATCTAATACTTACAGAAAACGATCGACTTTGGTGTGTGAAGAAATTTTGAAATTTTTTAAAATAACCCGTAAAATGGTTAATTTGGTCGTCTTCCACCACAAATGAGATGCTATAAAATTTTTAAATATAAACGATAAGGGATGTTTGTAGTATGAAATCGAATCTACATTTTGTCCCATAAAGTTAAATGTAATTAGTTTTCCGATCGAGCTAATAGTTTAGGAGAAAACTTAATAATAGTAGAACGACCTCGTTTTACAGCATTTTTTGCGGTTTTTTGCCGTGGAAATATGTAAAACTGTATAACGGAATAACGGTGCTTCGGAGGAATTTTTTTGTAAAGATGAAAAAGTTTTGTAATTGAACACTTATGCCTATGATTGAAAAAAAAATTGAAAAAATAACTCATATGTAGGAATGGGGTATATGGGACCCAGATGAGGAAAAACTTTGAACTTCGGGAGTAAAAGCTGAGTGAGAAAATGTCTCAAATTAGAAATGAAAACATTTTAGTATATAGAGAATTTTGTTATCTTTAATTTGAATGTAAAATTTTTTCTCTACGGGCATCCGTTATGATGCAGGGTCCAACAAAGTGAAAAAGTGGTTTTCAGGTAAAATGTAAAAGGGTGTAAAAAATACACTACGAAGTATTTCGGATTGAAATGTGAAATACGCTATTCGATAGAGCTCAGCGGGGGCTTTAATTAGACACCCCACATGCCATATTTGGGGCTTGCAGGGGTGGGGTAACTACCCCCACCCCAGAAAATCCCCCCCACCCCTAATTTTTTTGTTCATAACTTTAATCCTTTTATCGAACTAAAGACAAATCTGAAGATATTTTTTTAATCCGTCGCCCCCTCACCACTCCAGAGCTAGTTTTAGTTTAGATTCAAAGGGTGAACTTCCCTTGTTCACAGTTTTCACAAAACTACCCCGATTTTGATTAGACATAGCTACTTACAACCACGAAGGTGTTATCTTTCGATAATGATTTGGTTTATTTCATTCTTTTGGATGGCTTCGGCGAAAAAAGGAGCCAACTGACCATAATCCCAGATTTTGGGGGTGTGAAAAAACAGCGGGTAGATGAAAATTGAATACCCTGTTAAATCAACCCAGTACCACCCTTAAGCGATATTAGTAGACAAATCGATAGTCCTCGAAGGGATCTTTCATTTGGCACACTAAAAATTTTCCTCGGACACCCGCCTCCCCCGCTACACCCTCTAACATTTTATGTTACGTTTTACCTACCCCCACCCACAAAGAGGGGTAGAGGGGGGTGAAATTTAAGATTTGAAAATTTTGAAGTGTTCTCTTTCCAACGATACCCCACTCGACCTAGTGGAGTTGGAATTTCACTTGTAATCGGCCGGGCAAGTGACCTTTACGTTTTTCGAAAATCATAAAGTTTAGATGAAAAATTTTCGAAATTCGAAAAAAAAAATAATATCATTCTATGGTAAATTATAAAGTGAATGTATGCAAGAAATTGTTGTCCCCCTGTGAAAAAAAACTGCGGAATCTAGAGCGATTTAAAGAAAACGGCATTGCCCCACGTTCCGCCCTTTTGTGGGCGTTTCGAAGAAATTGTTTTTCTAAATTTTTGATATTTTATAGCCACGCCCATAGGCTTTCGAACAAATCTTAAAACATTCCGCTAGACCCTCAGGAAGTTGAGTAATAAGAGAAAATCTGAAATGATGAAAAACTGCGTGAATTTCGAAATCTATTTCGAATTTCGAATATTTTCGAAAACTAAAAGATAGCTTATTAAAAGATCTATCAGTTATAAAAATTTCATCCCTCTACTCCTTAAATTACTCGAGTTAGAGTTAATATCGAAAAAACCCCCCACCCTATTTTTCTCCCAACCTAAAAGTCCAAATGAACTGAAACTTGAAAAAATGAGTTTAGAATAAAAAGTTCTATCAAAAAAGTGCTATAATTAAAAAATCGTACGATTCAAATAAAAGTTATTCATATTCGAAAATGTCCAATTTTAACCATAATAAAAGTAATTTTCGAATTCGAATTTTATACCCATTTATAGAATGGAGTAAATTTGAATATATATTTAATTGAAATATGAAATTTTTATAAAAATCCAACAGTAATTAAAAAAGTTTTAGTACCAAAAACTTTTTCAATTTTTTCACTCATCACTCGTTACTATATTGTGAAAAAGGAATGATTGAAATTGATCTAATACTTACAGAAAACGATCGACTTTGGTGTGTGAAGAAATTTTGAAATTTTTTAAAATAACCCGTAAAATGGTCAATTTGGTCGTCTTCCACCACAAATGAGATGCTATAAAATTTTTAAATATAAACGATAGAGGATGTTTGTAGTATGAAATCGCATCTACATTTTGTCCCATAAAGTTAAATGTAATTAGTTTTCCGATCGAGCTAATAGTTTAGGAGAAAACTTAATAATAGTAGAACGACCTCGTTTTACAGCATTTTTTGCGGTTTTTTGCCATGGAAATATGTAAAACTGTATAACGGAATAACGGTGCTTCGGAGGAATTTTTTTGTAAAGATGAAAAAGTTTTGTAATTGAACACTTATGCCTATGATTGAAAAAAAATTGAAAAAATAACTCATATGTAGTAATGGGGTATATGGGACCCAGATGAGGAAAAACTTTGAACTTCGGGAGTAAAAGCTGAGTGAGAAAATGTCTCAAATTAGAAAGGAAAACATTCTAGTATATAGAGAATTTTGTTATCTTTAATTTGAATGTAAAATTTTTTCTGTACGGGCATCCGTTATGATGCAGGGTCCGACAAAGTGAAAAAGTGGTTTTCAGGTAAAATGTAAAAGGGTGTAAAAAATACACTACGAAGTATTTCGGATTGAAATTTGAAATACGCTATTCGATAGAGCTCGGCGGGGGCTTTAATTAGACACCCCACATGCCATATTTGGTGCTTGCGCGGGGTGGGGGTAACTACCCCCACCAGAAAATCCCCCCCACCCCTAATTTTTTTGTTCATAACTTTAATCCTTTTATCGAACTAAAGACAAATCTGAAGTTATTTTTTTAATCCGTCGCCCCCTCACCCCTCCAGAGCTAGTTTTAGTTTAGATTCAAAGGGTGAACTTCCCTTGTTCACAGTTTTCACAAAACTACCCCGATTTTGATTAGACATAGCTACTTACAACCACGAAGGTGTTATCTTTCGATAATGATTTGGTTTATTTCATTCTTTTGGATGGCTTCGGCGAAAAAAGGATCCAACTGACCATAATCCCAGATTTTGGGGGTGTGAAAAAACAGCGGGTAGATGAAAATTGAATACCCTGTTAAATCAACCCAGTACCACCCTTAAGCGATATTAGTAGACAAATCGATAGTCCTCGAAGGGATCTTTCATTTGGCACACTAAAAATTTTCCTCGGACACCCCCCTCCCCCGCTACACCCTCTAACATTTTATGTTACGTTTTACCTACCCCCACCCACAAAGAAGGGTGGAGGGGGGTGAAATTTCAGATTTGAAAATTTTGAAGTGTTCTCTTTCCAACGATACCCCACTCGACCTAGTGGAGTTGGAATTTCACTTGTAATCGGCCGGGCAAGTGACCCTTACGTTTTTCGAAAATCATAAAGTTTAGATGAAAAATTTTCGAAATTCGAAAAAAAAATAATATCATTCTATGGTAAATTATAAAGTGATTGTATGCAAGAAATTTTATCCCCCTGTGAAAAAAACTGCGGAATCTAGAGCGATTTAAAGAAAACGGCATTGCCCCACGTTCCGCCCTTTTGTGGGCGTTTCGAAGAAATTGTTTTTCTAAATTTTTGATATTTTATAGCCACGCCCATAGGCTTTCGAACAAATCTTAAATCATCCCGCTAGACCCTCAGGAAGTTGAGAAATAAGTGAAAATCTGAAATGATGAAAAACTGCTTGAATTTCGAAATCTATTTCGAATTTCGAATATTTTCGAAAACCAAAAGATAGCTTATTAAAAGATCTATCAGCTTTAAAAATTTTATCCACCTACTCCTTAAATTACTCGAGTTAGAGTTAATATCGAAAATACCCCCCACCCTATTTTTCTCCCCACCCAAATGTCCAAATGAACTGAAACTTGAAAAAATGAGTTTAGAATAAAAAGTTCTATCAAAAAAGTGCTATAATTAAAAAATCGTACGATTCAAATAAAAGTTATTCAAATTCGAAAATGTCCAACTTTAACCATAATAAAAGTAATTTTCGAATTCGAATTTTATACCCATTTATAGAATGGAGTAAATTTGAATATATATTTAATTGAAATATGAAATTTTTATAAAAATCCAACAGTAATTAAAAAAGTTTTAGTACCAAAAACTTTTTCAATTTTTTCACTCATCACTCGTTACTATATATGACTAGTGGGAGCCCGCCGGCGATGCCCGGCGTCAGTGTGTTATGTGCGAGAGGGTAAGGGGAGGGGTTGGCTATCATTTGAAAGAAGAATGAAGAGAATCGGTAAAGAGGGTGAGGAGCAATGGACAAAAGAGTGCAGGCATGTCGGAAAGTTTTTTTGTATGCGGACTATAGATTGGCATGTTAGGGTGGGTGAGGGGGTTAAGGGGAGGAAGAGATGATTGCCTGTGTGTAGAGAGAGGGGTTGGCTACCATATGCAAAAAAAATTAACAGAAACGGTAAAGAGGGTGAGGAGCAATAGACAAAAGAGTGGAATCAATTCTGGTTTTTACATGTTCATAATACGCGCACCGAGACCTTTCCGTTCTCTGTTTGTGTGTGTGTCTATGAGCGCGTGTATGTGTGTGTGTGTGTAACTCTATGTCGACGCGCTCTCAGTAGTTAAAAAAGAAATGTTCGTATGGCAACCCCACGAAGGATCTACCCGATCCGTTCCATTTTCGAAGTTAAATTTGCTATTTTTCTAAAAGCCTGTATGCACCGAGACCTTCCCAAAAATTCCACATGCTGGGAAGAAACTTGGAGCAGGAAACTAATGGAGTAGGCATTGTGTATAAAATATGTGAACATGAGCGTAACCCAAGGTATATAGAATTCATGTTATTCCCATTACGAACCATTAGGTGATGTAATATCGTGAAATGTATAGGAAAGCACGGTACAGGGAACACAATACGCTCTCTGCTCTCTCTGTCTTTCCTATAAACATGCAAATACATTAGTCACACAATTACGTCACAGGCTATCAGCTTCAATGTGTCGAAATTCTAATGGGAATACTTGTCGTCTATCTACCTTTAGCGTAACCAAAATGCCGGCTTATCTGTGCGTGAAGTTCGGCCATATTAGAGCAGCCTGACTGTCAAATTTCAAAGCGGGAACTTGGTACTTTGGTACTTTTGGTTATCTTGTTTGGAAACTGACGCATGAACGTAGTAAGATACAGGAAAACTAAAAATTTCCCAATTAACTTGGACTTGAAATAAATACTTACATAGTTTTTCCATCAGTATCTGCTCAAACAAAATTCCCAATGAATTTGTTCAATGAGAACATGTATTTTGCATATACATATATATATATTTTTAACTACGCGATTATCTAATAGATTTCGCCTTGTATCATAGTTCCACTTAAATAATATTTAAAACTTCTCGCCATTAATGAGCATGACGACTCAATATACCGACAAAGAGCCTTCCCACACGAGAAGTTTTTAGGGAAGGAAAAAAATTTCCTTCAAAATGGATGAACCTAATTTTGTTGCAGTAGTATTGGATTCTGCCTGCACTCCGGATCGAAACTTGGTACCACGAAATTTTTCCTACCCCCGAAAACTCCCCACCGGTAAAAACTGCCAAAAACATCCTCGTGTGGGCTATGGCAAAGTTCTTGACTTCACTGGTGTACCTACGCAACTTAAAAGTGGTTACGTTCTATCACGGTTCATGTCAACTTCATTTAGTTTCCTGCTCGAAAGGAAGTAAGAACAAATCACGATTTTTTGGAAGCCTGCTATCCCTTGGAAAATGCTAAAATTTGGAAAATTTCGCGGAAAAATGTGTAAACTTAGAATATATAGCAAACAGGAATGGTGATAAGCCAGATTTTGCGTAATGAATTTCTGGTTGGTAGGCCATGTTGTATATGTATTTACACGCCATCCCTATTATAAACAACTTGTCAATTTGCAAAAAGTAAACAAAGGTTTTGTGCGGTAAAAAAAAGTTCTTTTTCTACTTTATTTTCAAATAATTCACATAATTAATTTATATAAATCTTTGCTCCTATTAACAAAAAAGATAATTTAGTTAGTGCAGTTGCCTGAATCATGATTTTCCAATTTATAATCCAAATTATATTTGCAAGCACTGACCGAGCACTTCATTTCTGTTTTTTTTTAATTGATATGAAGGTTTTAATAGGTTCTAGTGGCAGTATGCAATAAAATAAATAATAAATAGTTTTGAAAATAATTGCTTCAGTACTTTTGTTAAATTTCGCAAAAGACTTTTAAATTGAGTAAACCCGTTCTCAAAACAAAAGCACATTTGACAATCATGGCTCAATTTGGTCCCACGCATCTCAATTACTCCTATGTATGATGCCCTGCTCTTGAAAAATTACGCTCATGTACACAAATTATACACGATTCACCCATTCCTGTTTTCTATATATTCTATGTTCGCCATTTCGTGCCATTTCTCTGCGCTATCTCTGTGTTCCTATAGAAATTTATATCCATTAGTCACGAAGTTACGTCACAGAACTTGTGCCAAAATTTTAATCGGAATAACTTTTATTCTATATAGCTTGTATTTAAACACTGTCTGAGAACGCATCAACGTAGTGAGCTGACATTTTGTATACGATATTTTTGTAAATATAGTTCACTTAGAATGGTGAAATTGTGCGCACATACACACATGTGTTTCATACAAATATTTAATATAATTTGGGCCAGATCGACCGATTTGCTATTTCATGTGGCACAAAAAATATTGTTTTTCTGTATGTCAGAGTTTGAGCAAAATTTATTACATTAAAACATATAAAACACAACCAAACAGATGAAATCTTACACCCGAAAATCGAATAAAATTAAGAAAATTTATTTCTCGTGTTCAAGTGATAATTTAATCGCTTATAAACACTTTTATAAGAAATTAAACTCATTCCGACTTTAATTTTCAAAAGGTTATTTTTACCTGAATCGTGTATATGGGCAAGAGAGACGGAGCATGGTAAACGCTATCTTTACTTTATTCTTCCTGCGGTGATAGCATCTGCAGCCAACATAAAAACATGAAAAACGAAAACGTGCAGTAAGCGATTTTTTTGTTGTTGGTAGCTCCAACTCTGCCATAGCGCGAAAGAGAAAACTATATAAAACTCGTGCCATTCTTTCCTATAAGGAAATGACAATACGCTCAGTCGAAGTCGACGCTGAGATGAAATTTGTAATTAAATTAAAGCTTCAAAGTGCTTGAACAAACCAGAAGTTCCGACTTCTGTCATTGAACTGAAGTTGTTGACCACAGCCAGCACCACCTTTGCACTTTGAACACAGTTTTGTTTCAGTAGCATTCGCAGTGGAGGTCGAAGTTGCAATTGTATCTTACCATATGCATTTCCCGACTGATCATCTGTCCGTTTATCGGATATCGATAACTTGAGAATGCGTGTACTTCGAGAGTTGAAATTTTGCACACTGGCTTTAAAAAAAAACAAAAAGTTAAGTTAAATCGGGTATCTCTTTCATGGGGCTGCCTTCAAAAATTGCATCTACGCAGTGAGCTGAAATTTTGTATACGATTTTTTTTATAGACATAGTTCACTTAGAGCGCTGAAAGTAAACAGATGGCCTTTTTCATAAAAATAGTAATTAAAATCACAATGGACCAATTCTAATCAAAATTACTATCAGTTATAAAAGTGGACTTGGTTTAGCAATAAACCCGTCATATATAAAAAAAAAGCACTGTGACTCGAACCCATACCCGCCCTACTCGAGGACTTTGACCTAGCGCCTGATTGACTGAGCCAAACTTCCTTATTTAACTTGGACTATAAATATTAATTTAAATCGAATTGTGTTCGATATCAAAGCTATACCTACCGACGCGACGCTTAAAAATGAATCGTGATTGTTTCAGATTTGATAGGCAAACCCCTTACAAAATGCAGGGACTTGAATACTTTGAAACTCGATATCTCCTGAATGATAAGAGGTAATGACTTCAAATAAATTTTAGAAATTAAAGGAGATAAGTAGCTATAATGCTCTTCTGCAATGCAACTCCCTGTAGTTCAACGGGGCGCTGCTAGGAAGCGCAGACTGCAAAAATAACTGTTTTTCGTCCTAAATCCCCCCAAAAATTGGGGGAGGGGGGAAATTTTTGTTATTTCTGTAATCTACTCATCGAGACCTTTCCAATGAGCCCCTACTTGTTGGGATATGTTCGAAAAATGAAATCGTTATTTTTTGAGATTTTTTGATGGGCAAACCCCTTAGAAAATGCTTGATTTTGCCAATCTTGGCTGGACTTGTCGAACTTAAATGCTTGTAGAATTTGAAGGAAGTAAGCGAATTGGCTCAAATAAATTTTAAACCATTAAGCAGGAATGTTGAAAGCGATTTCTTGAAATAGACGGTCCAGTTGCTTTCTGTGGGCGCCACCAGGAGGCGTCTAATGGACGCTACCTTTCCAGGACATTTCAATTTTTTTTAATAGGAAAATAAAATCTGGGAATACTGAAATTCGGTATAGACAATCCTTTTATGATCCTCTTTAAAGAAAAAAATTAAAAATTTGAATAACTGTTATTTCATGGAACGAAATTTCCAAATTAATTTTCCGGACTAAAATTTGGGGCTCGAAATTTTGATATTTCGTAAAGTATGTCGGAGGAGTTTGAAAATATGCTCAAAAAATCAGAAAAAAATCGTAATAAAAATTAAGCTAAAAAAATTTGCATATTAATTAAAATATAACGGGATTTTTAATTAATTCCATTTAATTCCTTAATATGAGCATGGAAATTAAATGACATAATGAAACAATATTTTAAACCGTTAGTCGGATAGTTTTGAAAAAAATACAACAAATTAAGGACAGTAGTATACTACTTTTACATTTATAACGGGAGTTATACGATTGCTATAAGTTCCGTTAAAATTAAAACATTTCAATCATACGTATATAAATGAGAAACGAATCTAATTTGAAACTAATTTAGCGAACCATACAAATTTATTTGGTTAGTTATTCGTAAACTACTTTGAATAATGACTTGTAGTTTTTTTAGATGAAAGCTAACAAATTAGCGATAACATTAAGCGAAAAAAAGTGGCTTAATTGTTGCAGGATATAAAAAAAAGATGGCGCTGAATGTAATGTAATGACCGATGAAAAATAGTATCATACAAAACTCATCGGCGAATCGGTAATTAGAATCGGATCGGGGTTTAGTAAAATGATTTATTTTTAGGATAAATAGGGGTTGTAATTAACTACCCCTGTTGAAAAATAGTATCATACAAAACTCATCGGCGAATCGGTAATTAGAATCGGATCGGGGTTTAGTAAAATGATTTATTTTTAGGATAAATAGGGGTTGTAATTAACTACCCCTGTTGAGCCCTTCTTGAAATTTGCATTACTAAAAAAATGATTTGAATTTTTTTTTTTTTTTTAATCCAAATATTTTACCGTTTTTATCTCCACCCCCCCACAACCAGTTCAAACCAACCGTTAAATTTACACCCCCCGTAATGCCACATATCTTAGCTATATTGTGAAAAAGGAATGATTGAAATTGATCTAATACTTACAGAAAACGATATACTTTGGTGTGTGAAGAAATTTTGAAATTTTTTAAAATAACCCGTAAAATGGTCAATTTGGTCGTCTTCCACCACAAATGAGATGCTATAAAATTTTTAAATATAAACGATAGAGGATGTTTGTAGTATGAAATCGCATCTACATTTTGTCCCATAAAGTTAAATGTAATTAGTTTTCCGATCGAGCTAATAGTTTAGGAGAAAACTTAATAATAGTAGAACGACCTCGTTTTACAGCATTTTTTTGCGGTTTTTTGCCATGGAAATATGTAAAACTGTATAACGGAATAACGGTGCTTCGGAGGAATTTTTTTGTAAAGATGAAAAAGTTTTGTAATTGAACACTTATGCCTATGATTGAAAAAAAATTGAAAAAATAACTCATATGTAGTAATGGGGTATATGGGACCCAGATGAGGAAAAACTTTGAACTTCGGGAGTAAAAGCTGAGTGAGAAAATGTCTCAAATTAGAAAGGAAAACATTCTAGTATATAGAGAATTTTGTTATCTTTAATTTGAATGTAAAATTTTTTCTGTACGGGCATCCGTTATGATGCAGGGTCCGACAAAGTGAAAAAGTGGTTTTCAGGTAAAATGTAAAAGGGTGTAAAAAATACACTACGAAGTATTTCGGATTGAAATTTGAAATACGCTATTCGATAGAGCTCGGCGGGGGCTTTAATTAGACACCCCACATGCCATATTTGGTGCTTGCGCGGGGTGGGGGTAACTACCCCCACCAGAAAATCCCCCCCACCCCTAATTTTTTTGTTCATAACTTTAATCCTTTTATCGAACTAAAGACAAATCTGAAGATATTTTTTTAATCCGTCGCCCCCTCACCACTCCAGAGCTAGTTTTAGTTTAGATTCAAAGGGTGAACTTCCCTTGTTCACAGTTTTCACAAAACTACCCCGATTTTGATTAGACATAGCTACTTACAACCACGAAGGTGTTATCTTTCGATAATGATTTGGTTTATTTCATTCTTTTGGATGGCTTCGGCGAAAAAAGGAGCCAACTGACCATAATCCCAGATTTTGGGGGTGTGAAAAACAGCGGGTAGATGAAAATTGAATACCCTGTTAAATCAACACAGTAGCACCCTTAAGCGATATTAGTACACAAATCGATAGTCCTCGAAGGGATCTTTCATTTGGCACACTAAAAATTTTTCCTCGGACACCCGCCTCCCCCGCTACACCCTCTAACATTTTATGTTACGTTTTACCTACCCCCACCCACAAAGAGGGGTAGAGGGGGGTGAAATTTAAGATTTGAAAATTTTGAAGTGTTCTCTTTCCAACGATACCCCACTCGACCTAGTGGAGTTGGAATTTCACTTGTAATCGGCGGGCAAGTGACCTTTACGTTTTTCGAAAATCATAAAGTTTAGATGAAAAATTTTCGAAATTCGAAAAAAAAATAATATCATTCTATGGTAAATTATAAAGTGAATGTATGCAAGAAATTGTTGTCCCCCTGTGAAAAAAAACTGCGGAATCTAGAGCGATTTAAAGAAAACGGCATTGCCCCACGTTCCGCCTTTTGTGGGCGTTTCGAAGAAATTGTTTTTCTAAATTTTTGATATTTTATAGCCACGCCCATAGGCTTTCGAACAAATCTTAAAACATTCGCTAGACCCTCAGGAAGTTGAGTAATAAGAGAAAATCTGAAATGATGAAAAACTGCGTGAATTTCGAAATCTATTTCGAATTTCGAATATTTTCGAAAACTAAAAGATAGCTTATTAAAAGATCTATCAGTTATAAAAATTTCATCCCTCTACTCCTTAAATTACTCGAGTTAGAGTTAATATCGAAAAAACCCCCCACCCTATTTTTCTCCCCAACCTAAAAGTCCAAATGAACTGAAACTTGAAAAAATGAGTTTAGAATAAAAAGTTCTATCAAAAAAGTGCTATAATTAAAAAAATCGTACGATTCAAATAAAAGTTATTCATATTCGAAAATGTCCAATTTTAACCATAATAAAAGTAATTTTCGAATTCGAATTTTATACCCATTTATAGAATGGAGTAAATTTGAATATATATTTAATTGAAATATGAAATTTTTATAAAAATCCAACAGTAATTAAAAAAGTTTTAGTACCAAAAACTTTTTCAATTTTTTCACTCATCACTCGTTACTATATATGATTAACTTACTATTATTATTACTATTTTTAACTACGCGATTATCTAATAGATTTCGCCTTGTATCATAGTTCCACTTAAATAATATTTAAAACTTCTCGCCATTAATGAGCATGACGACTCAATATACCGACAAAGAGCCTTCCCACACGATAAGTTTTTAGGGAAGGAAGAAATTTCCTTCAAAATGGATGAACCTAATTTTCTTGCAGTAGTATTGGATTCTGCCCGTACTCCGGATCGAAACTTGGTACCACGAAATTTTTCCTACCCCCGAAAACTCCTCACGGTAAAAACTGCCAAAAACATCCTCGTGTGGGCTATGGCAAAGTTCTTGACTTCACTGGTGTACCTACGCAACTTAAAAGTGGTTACGTTCTATCACGGCTCATGTCAACTTCATTTAGTTTCCTGCTCGAAAGGAAGTAAGAACAAATCACGATTTTTTGGAAGCCTGCTATCCCTTGGAAAATGCTAAAATTTGGAAAATTTCGCGGAAAAAATGTGTAAACTTAGAATATATAGCAAACAGGAATGGTGATAAGCCAGATTTTGCGTAATGAATTTCTGGTTGGTAGGCCATGTTGTATATGTATTTACACGCCATCCCTATTATAAACAACTTGTCAATTTGCAAAAAGTAAACAAAGGTTTTGTGCGGTAAAAAAAAGTTCTTTTTCTACTTTATTTTCAAATAATTCACATAATTAATTTATATAAATCTTTGCTCCTATTAACAAAAAAGATAATTTAGTTAGTGCAGTTGCCTGAATCATGATTTTCCAATTTATAATCCAAATTATATTTGCAAGCACTGACCGAGCACTTCATTTCTGTTTTTTTTTTAATTGATATGAAGGTTTTAATAGGTTCTAGTGGCACTATACAATAAAATAAATAATAAATAGTTTTGAAATAATTGCTTCAGTACTTTTGTTAAATTTCGCAAAAGACTTTTAAATTGAGTAAACCCGTTCTCAAAACAAAAGCACATTTGACAATCATGGCTCAATTTGGTCCACGCATCTCAATTACTCCTATGTATGATGCCCTGCTCTTGAAAAATTACGCTCATGTACACAAATTATACACGATTCACCCATTCCTGTTTTCTATATATTCTAAGTTCGCCATTTCGTGCCATTTCTCTGCGCTATCTCTGTGTTCCTATAGAAATTTATATCCATTAGTCACGAAGTTACGTCACAGAACTTGTGCCAAAATTTTAATCGGAATAACTTTTATTCTATATAGCTTGTATTTAAAGACTGTCTGAGAACGCATCAACGTAGTGAGCTGACATTTTGTATACGATATTTTTGTAAATATAGTTCACTTAGAATGGTGAAATTGTGCGCACATACACACATGTGTTTCATACAAATATTTAATATAATTTGGGCCAGATCGACCGATTTGCTATTTCATGTGGCACAAAAAATATTGTTTTTCTGTATGTCAGAGTTTGAGCAAAATTTATTACATTAAAACATATAAAACACAACCAAACAGATGAAATCTTACACCCGAAAATCGAATAAAATTAAGAAAATTTATTTCTCGTGTTCAAGTGATAATTTAATCGCTTATAAACACTTTTATAAGAAATTAAACTCATTCCGACTTTAATTTTCAAAAGGTTATTTTTACCTGAATCGTGTATATGGGCAAGAGAGACGGACGGAGCATGGTAAACGCTATCTTTACTTTATTCTTCCTGCGGTGATAGCATCTGCAGCCAACATAAAAACATGAAAAACGAAAACGTGCAGTAAGCGATTTTTTTGTTGTTGGTAGCTCCAACTCTGCCATAGCGCGAAAGAGAAAACTATAAAACTCGTGCCATTCTTTCCTATAAGGAAATGACAATACGCTCAGTCGAAGTCGACGCTGAGATGAAATTTGTAATTAAATTAAAGCTTCAAACTGCTTGAACAAACCAGAAGTTCCGACTTCTGTCATTGAACTGAAGTTGTTGACCACAGCCAGCACCACCTTTGCACTTTGAACACAGTTTTGTTTCAGTAGCATTCGCAGTCGAAGTCGAAGTTGCAATTGTATCTTACCATATGCATTTCCCGACTGATCAGTCGCAATTGTAATTCAAGCCTAATGATGACAGAGCAAAATGGATTGAACACTCAAGCATAATTGATTTTTGTATGTTTGTCCGCCCGTTTGTCCATCTGTCCGTTTATCGGATATCGATAACTTGAGAATGCGTGTACTTCGAGAGTTGAAATTTTGCACACTGGCTTTAAAAAAAAAACAAAAAGTTAAGTTAAATCGGGTATCTCTTTCATGGGGCTGCCTTCAAAAATTGCATCTACTCAGTGAGCTGAAATTTTGTATACGATTTTTTTTATAGACATAGTTCACTTAGAGCGCTGAAAGTAAACAGATGGCCTTTTTCATAAAAATAGTAATTAAAATCACAATGGACCAATTCTAATCAAAATTACTATCAGTTATAAAAGTGGACTTGGTTTAGCAATAAACCCGTCATATATAAAAAAAAAAGCACTGTGACTCGAACCCATACCCGCCCTACTCGAGGACTTTGACCTAGCGCCTGATTGACTGAGCCAAACTTCCTTATTTAACTTGGACTATAAATATTAATTTAAATCGAATTGTGTTCGATATCAAAGCTATACCTACCGACGCGACGCTTAAAAATGAATCGTGATTGTTTCAGATTTGATAGGCAAACCCCTTACAAAATGCAGGGACTTGAATACTTTGAAACTCGATATCTCCTGAATGATAAGAGGTAATGACTTCAAATAAATTTTAGAAATTAAAGGAGATAAGTAGCTATAATGCTCTTCTGCAATGCAACTCCCTGTAGTTCAACGGGGCGCTGCTAGGAAGCGCAGACTGCAAAAATAACTGTTTTTCGTCCTAAATCCCCCCAAAAATTGGGGGAGGGGGAAATTTTTGTTATTTCTGTAATCTACTCATCGAGACCTTTCCAATGAGCCCCTACTTGTTGGGATATGTTCGAAAAATGAAATCGTTATTTTTTGAGATTTTTTTAAGGGCAAACCCCTTAGAAAATGCTTGATTTTGCCAATCTTGGCTGGACTTGTCGAACTTAAATGCTTGTAGAATTTGAAGGAAGTAAGCGAATTGGCTCAAATAAATTTTAAACCATTAAGCAGGAATGTTGAAAGCGATTTCTTGAAATAGACGGTCCAGTTGCTTTCTGTGGGCGCCACCAGGAGGCGTCTAATGGACGCTACCTTTCCAGGACATTTCAATTTTTTTTAATAGGAAAATAAAATCTGGGAATACTGAAATTCGGTATAGACAATCCTTTTATGATCCTCTTTAAAGAAAAAAATTAAAAATTTGAATAACTGTTATTTCATGGAACGAAATTTCCAAATTAATTTTCCGGACTAAAATTTGGGGCTCGAAATTTTGATATTTCGTAAAGTATGTCGGAGGAGTTTGAAAATATGCTCAAAAAATCAGAAAAAAATCGTAATAAAAATTAAGCTAAAAAAATTTGCATATTAATTAAAATATAACGGGATTTTTAATTAATTCCATTTAATTCCTTAATATGAGCATGGAAATTAAATGACATAATGAAACAATATTTTAAACCGTTAGTCGGATAGTTTTGAAAAAAATACAACAAATTAAGGACAGTAGTATACTACTTTTACATTTATAACGGGAGTTATACGATTGCTATAAGTTCCGTTAAAATTAAAACATTTCAATCATACGTATATAAATGAGAAACGAATCTAATTTGAAACTAATTTAGCGAACCATACAAATTTATTTGGTTAGTTATTCGTAAACTACTTTGAATAATGACTTGTAGTTTTTTTAGATGAAAGCTAACAAATTAGAGATAACATTAAGCGAAAAAAAGTGGCTTAATTGTTGCAGGATATAAAAAAAAGATGGCGCTGAATGTAATGTAATGACCGATGAAAAATAGTATCATACAAAACTCATCGGCGAATCGGTAATTAGAATCGGATCGGGGTTTAGTAAAATGATTTATTTTTAGGATAAATAGGGGTTGTAATTAACTACCCCTGCTGAGCCCTCCTTGAAATTTGCATTACTAAAAAAATGATTTGAATTTTTTTTTTTTTTTTAATCCAAATATTTTACCGTTTTTATCTCCACCCCCCCACAACCAGTTCAAACCAACCGTTAAATTTACACCCCCCGTAATGCCACATATCTTAGCTATATTGTGAAAAAGGAATGATTGAAATTGATCTAATACTTACAGAAAACGATCGACTTTGGTGTGTGAAGAAATTTTGAAATTTTTTAAAATAACCCGTAAAATGGTCAATTTGGTCGTCTTCCACCACAAATGAGATGCTATAAAATTTTTAAATATAAACGATAGAGGATGTTTGTAGTATGAAATCGCATCTACATTTTGTCCCATAAAGTTAAATGTAATTAGTTTTCCGATCGAGCTAATAGTTTAGGAGAAAACTTAATAATAGTAGAACGACCTCGTTTTACAGCATTTTTTGCGGTTTTTTGCCATGGAAATATGTAAAACTGTATAACGGAATAACGGTGCTTCGGAGGAATTTTTTTGTAAAGATGAAAAAGTTTTGTAATTGAACACTTATGCCTATGATTGAAAAAAAATTGAAAAAATAACTCATATGTAGTAATGGGGTATATGGGACCCAGATGAGGAAAAACTTTGAACTTCGGGAGTAAAAGCTGAGTGAGAAAATGTCTCAAATTAGAAAGGAAAACATTCTAGTATATAGAGAATTTTGTTATCTTTAATTTGAATGTAAAATTTTTTCTGTACGGGCATCCGTTATGATGCAGGGTCCGACAAAGTGAAAAAGTGGTTTTCAGGTAAAATGTAAAAGGGTGTAAAAAATACACTACGAAGTATTTCGGATTGAAATTTGAAATACGCTATTCGATAGAGCTCGGCGGGGGCTTTAATTAGACACCCCACATGCCATATTTGGTGCTTGCGCGGGGTGGGGGTAACTACCCCCACCAGAAAATCCCCCCCACCCCTAATTTTTTTGTTCATAACTTTAATCCTTTTATCGAACTAAAGACAAATCTGAAGATATTTTTTTAATCCGTCGCCCCCTCACCCCTCCAGAGCTAGTTTTAGTTTAGATTCAAAGGGTGAACTTCCCTTGTTCACAGTTTTCACAAAACTACCCCGATTTTGATTAGACATAGCTACTTACAACCACGAAGGTGTTATCTTTCGATAATGATTTGGTTTATTTCATTCTTTTGGATGGCTTCGGCGAAAAAAGGAGCCAACTGACCATAATCCCAGATTTTGGGGGTGTGAAAAAACAGCGGGTAGATGAAAATTGAATACCCTGTTAAATCAACACAGTAGCACCCTTAAGCGATATTAGTACACAAATCGATAGTCCTCGAAGGGATCTTTCATTTGGCACACTAAAAATTTTCCTCGGACACCCGCCTCCCCCGCTACACCCTCTAACATTTTATGTTACGTTTTACCTACCCCCACCCACAAAGAGGGGTAGAGGGGGGTGAAATTTAAGATTTGAAAATTTTGAAGTGTTCTCTTTCCAACGATACCCCACTCGACCTAGTGGAGTTGGAATTTCACTTGTAATCGGCCGGGCAAGTGACCTTTACGTTTTTCGAAAATCATAAAGTTTAGATGAAAAATTTTCGAAATTCGAAAAAAAAAATAATATCATTCTATGGTAAATTATAAAGTGAATGTATGCAAGAAATTGTTGTCCCCCTGTGAAAAAAAACTGCGGAATCTAGAGCGATTTAAAGAAAACGGCATTGCCCCACGTTCCGCCCTTTTGTGGGCGTTTCGAAGAAATTGTTTTTCTAAATTTTTGATATTTTATAGCCACGCCCATAGGCTTTCGAACAAATCTTAAAACATTCCGCTAGACCCTCAGAAAGTTGAGTAATAAGAGAAAATCTGAAATGATGAAAAACTGCGTGAATTTCGAAATCTATTTCGAATTTCGAATATTTTCGAAAACTAAAAGATAGCTTATTAAAAGATCTATCAGTTATAAAAATTTCATCCCTCTACTCCTTAAATTACTCGAGTTAGAGTTAATATCGAAAAAACCCCCCACCCTATTTTTCTCCCAACCTAAAAGTCCAAATGAACTGAAACTTGAAAAAATGAGTTTAGAATAAAAAGTTCTATCAAAAAAGTGCTATAATTAAAAAATCGTACGATTCAAATAAAAGTTATTCAAATTCGAAAATGTCCAACTTTAACCATAATAAAAGTAATTTTCGAATTCGAATTTTATACCCATTTATAGAATGGAGTAAATTTGAATATATATTTAATTGAAATATGAAATTTTTATAAAAATCCAACAGTAATTAAAAAAGTTTTAGTACCAAAAACTTTTTCAATTTTTTCACTCATCACTCGTTACTATATATGACTAGTGGGAGCCCGCCGGCGATGCCCGGCGTCAGTGTGTTATGTGCGAGAGGGTAAGGGGAGGGGTTGGCTATCATTTGAAAGAAGAATGAAGAGAATCGGTAAAGAGGGTGAGGAGCAATGGACAAAAGAGTGCAGGCATGTCGGAAAGTTTTTTTGTATGCGGACTATAGATTGGCATGTTAGGGTGGGTGAGGGGGTTAAGGGGAGGAAGAGATGATTGCCTGTGTGTAGAGAGAGGGGTTGGCTACCATATGCAAAAAAAATTAACAGAAACGGTAAAGAGGGTGAGGAGCAATAGACAAAAGAGTGGAATCAATTCTGGTTTTTACATGTTCATAATACGCGCACCGAGACCTTTCCGTTCTCTGTTTGTGTGTGTGTCTATGAGCGCGTGTATGTGTGTGTGTGTGTAACTCTATGTCGACGCGCTCTCAGTAGTTAAAAAAGAAATGTTCGTATGGCAACCCCACGAAGGATCTACCCGATCCGTTCCATTTTCGAAGTTAAATTTGCTATTTTTCTAAAAGCCTGTATGCACCGAGACCTTCCCAAAAATTCCACATGCTGGGAAGAAACTTGGAGCAGGAAACTAATGGAGTAGGCATTGTGTATAAAATATGTGAACATGAGCGTAACCCAAGGTATATAGAATTCATGTTATTCCCATTACGAACCATTAGGTGATGTAATATCGTGAAATGTATAGGAAAGCACGGTACAGGGAACACAATACGCTCTCTGCTCTCTCTGTCTTTCCTATAAACATGCAAATACATTAGTCACACAATTACGTCACAGGCTATCAGCTTCAATGTGTCGAAATTCTAATGGGAATACTTGTCGTCTATCTACCTTTAGCGTAACCAAAATGCCGGCTTATCTGTGCGTGAAGTTCGGCCATATTAGAGCAGCCTGACTGTCAAATTTCAAAGCGGGAACTTGGTACTTTGGTACTTTTGGTTATCTTGTTTGGAAACTGACGCATGAACGTAGTAAGATACAGGAAAACTAAAAATTTCCCAATTAACTTGGACTTGAAATAAATACTTACATAGTTTTTCCATCAGTATCTGCTCAAACAAAATTCCCAATGAATTTGTTCAATGAGAACATGTATTTTGCATATACATATATATATATTTTTAACTACGCGATTATCTAATAGATTTCGCCTTGTATCATAGTTCCACTTAAATAATATTTAAAACTTCTCGCCATTAATGAGCATGACGACTCAATATACCGACAAAGAGCCTTCCCACACGAGAAGTTTTTAGGGAAGGAAAAAAATTTCCTTCAAAATGGATGAACCTAATTTTGTTGCAGTAGTATTGGATTCTGCCTGCACTCCGGATCGAAACTTGGTACCACGAAATTTTTCCTACCCCCGAAAACTCCCCACCGGTAAAAACTGCCAAAAACATCCTCGTGTGGGCTATGGCAAAGTTCTTGACTTCACTGGTGTACCTACGCAACTTAAAAGTGGTTACGTTCTATCACGGTTCATGTCAACTTCATTTAGTTTCCTGCTCGAAAGGAAGTAAGAACAAATCACGATTTTTTGGAAGCCTGCTATCCCTTGGAAAATGCTAAAATTTGGAAAATTTCGCGGAAAAATGTGTAAACTTAGAATATATAGCAAACAGGAATGGTGATAAGCCAGATTTTGCGTAATGAATTTCTGGTTGGTAGGCCATGTTGTATATGTATTTACACGCCATCCCTATTATAAACAACTTGTCAATTTGCAAAAAGTAAACAAAGGTTTTGTGCGGTAAAAAAAAGTTCTTTTTCTACTTTATTTTCAAATAATTCACATAATTAATTTATATAAATCTTTGCTCCTATTAACAAAAAAGATAATTTAGTTAGTGCAGTTGCCTGAATCATGATTTTCCAATTTATAATCCAAATTATATTTGCAAGCACTGACCGAGCACTTCATTTCTGTTTTTTTTTAATTGATATGAAGGTTTTAATAGGTTCTAGTGGCAGTATGCAATAAAATAAATAATAAATAGTTTTGAAAATAATTGCTTCAGTACTTTTGTTAAATTTCGCAAAAGACTTTTAAATTGAGTAAACCCGTTCTCAAAACAAAAGCACATTTGACAATCATGGCTCAATTTGGTCCCACGCATCTCAATTACTCCTATGTATGATGCCCTGCTCTTGAAAAATTACGCTCATGTACACAAATTATACACGATTCACCCATTCCTGTTTTCTATATATTCTATGTTCGCCATTTCGTGCCATTTCTCTGCGCTATCTCTGTGTTCCTATAGAAATTTATATCCATTAGTCACGAAGTTACGTCACAGAACTTGTGCCAAAATTTTAATCGGAATAACTTTTATTCTATATAGCTTGTATTTAAACACTGTCTGAGAACGCATCAACGTAGTGAGCTGACATTTTGTATACGATATTTTTGTAAATATAGTTCACTTAGAATGGTGAAATTGTGCGCACATACACACATGTGTTTCATACAAATATTTAATATAATTTGGGCCAGATCGACCGATTTGCTATTTCATGTGGCACAAAAAATATTGTTTTTCTGTATGTCAGAGTTTGAGCAAAATTTATTACATTAAAACATATAAAACACAACCAAACAGATGAAATCTTACACCCGAAAATCGAATAAAATTAAGAAAATTTATTTCTCGTGTTCAAGTGATAATTTAATCGCTTATAAACACTTTTATAAGAAATTAAACTCATTCCGACTTTAATTTTCAAAAGGTTATTTTTACCTGAATCGTGTATATGGGCAAGAGAGACGGAGCATGGTAAACGCTATCTTTACTTTATTCTTCCTGCGGTGATAGCATCTGCAGCCAACATAAAAACATGAAAAACGAAAACGTGCAGTAAGCGATTTTTTTGTTGTTGGTAGCTCCAACTCTGCCATAGCGCGAAAGAGAAAACTATATAAAACTCGTGCCATTCTTTCCTATAAGGAAATGACAATACGCTCAGTCGAAGTCGACGCTGAGATGAAATTTGTAATTAAATTAAAGCTTCAAAGTGCTTGAACAAACCAGAAGTTCCGACTTCTGTCATTGAACTGAAGTTGTTGACCACAGCCAGCACCACCTTTGCACTTTGAACACAGTTTTGTTTCAGTAGCATTCGCAGTGGAGGTCGAAGTTGCAATTGTATCTTACCATATGCATTTCCCGACTGATCATCTGTCCGTTTATCGGATATCGATAACTTGAGAATGCGTGTACTTCGAGAGTTGAAATTTTGCACACTGGCTTTAAAAAAAAACAAAAAGTTAAGTTAAATCGGGTATCTCTTTCATGGGGCTGCCTTCAAAAATTGCATCTACGCAGTGAGCTGAAATTTTGTATACGATTTTTTTTATAGACATAGTTCACTTAGAGCGCTGAAAGTAAACAGATGGCCTTTTTCATAAAAATAGTAATTAAAATCACAATGGACCAATTCTAATCAAAATTACTATCAGTTATAAAAGTGGACTTGGTTTAGCAATAAACCCGTCATATATAAAAAAAAAGCACTGTGACTCGAACCCATACCCGCCCTACTCGAGGACTTTGACCTAGCGCCTGATTGACTGAGCCAAACTTCCTTATTTAACTTGGACTATAAATATTAATTTAAATCGAATTGTGTTCGATATCAAAGCTATACCTACCGACGCGACGCTTAAAAATGAATCGTGATTGTTTCAGATTTGATAGGCAAACCCCTTACAAAATGCAGGGACTTGAATACTTTGAAACTCGATATCTCCTGAATGATAAGAGGTAATGACTTCAAATAAATTTTAGAAATTAAAGGAGATAAGTAGCTATAATGCTCTTCTGCAATGCAACTCCCTGTAGTTCAACGGGGCGCTGCTAGGAAGCGCAGACTGCAAAAATAACTGTTTTTCGTCCTAAATCCCCCCAAAAATTGGGGGAGGGGGAAATTTTTGTTATTTCTGTAATCTACTCATCGAGACCTTTCCAATGAGCCCCTACTTGTTGGGATATGTTCGAAAAATGAAATCGTTATTTTTTGAGATTTTTTGATGGGCAAACCCCTTAGAAAATGCTTGATTTTGCCAATCTTGGCTGGACTTGTCGAACTTAAATGCTTGTAGAATTTGAAGGAAGTAAGCGAATTGGCTCAAATAAATTTTAAACCATTAAGCAGGAATGTTGAAAGCGATTTCTTGAAATAGACGGTCCAGTTGCTTTCTGTGGGCGCCACCAGGAGGCGTCTAATGGACGCTACCTTTCCAGGACATTTCAATTTTTTTTAATAGGAAAATAAAATCTGGGAATACTGAAATTCGGTATAGACAATCCTTTTATGATCCTCTTTAAAGAAAAAAATTAAAAATTTGAATAACTGTTATTTCATGGAACGAAATTTCCAAATTAATTTTCCGGACTAAAATTTGGGGCTCGAAATTTTGATATTTCGTAAAGTATGTCGGAGGAGTTTGAAAATATGCTCAAAAAATCAGAAAAAAATCGTAATAAAAATTAAGCTAAAAAAATTTGCATATTAATTAAAATATAACGGGATTTTTAATTAATTCCATTTAATTCCTTAATATGAGCATGGAAATTAAATGACATAATGAAATCTATGTAGGACAATATTTTAAACCGTTAGTCGGATAGTTTTGAAAAAAATACAACAAATTAAGGACAGTAGTATACTACTTTTACATTTATAACGGGAGTTATACGATTGCTATAAGTTCCGTTAAAATTAAAACATTTCAATCATACGTATATAAATGAGAAACGAATCTAATTTGAAACTAATTTAGCGAACCATACAAATTTATTTGGTTAGTTATTCGTAAACTACTTTGAATAATGACTTGTAGTTTTTTTAGATGAAAGCTAACAAATTAGAGATAACATTAAGCGACAAAAAAGTGGCTTAATTGTTGCAGGATATAAAAAAAAGATGGCGCTGAATGTAATGTAATGACCGATGAAAAATAGTATCATACAAAACTCATCGGCGAATCGGTAATTAGAATCGGATCGGGGTTTAGTAAAATGATTTATTTTTAGGATAAATAGGGGTTGTAATTAACTACCCCTGTTGAGCCCTCCTTGAAATTTGCATTACTAAAAAAATGATTTGAATTTTTTTTTTTTTTTTAATCCAAATATTTTACCGTTTTTATCTCCACCCCCCCACAACCAGTTCAAACCAACCGTTAAATTTACACCCCCCGTAATGCCACATATCTTAGCTATATTGTGAAAAAGGAATGATTGAAATTGATCTAATACTTACAGAAAACGATCGACTTTGGTGTGTGAAGAAATTTTGAAATTTTTTAAAATAACCCGTAAAATGGTCAATTTGGTCGTCTTCCACCACAAATGAGATGCTATAAAATTTTTAAATATAAACGATAGAGGATGTTTGTAGTATGAAATCGCATCTACATTTTGTCCCATAAAGTTAAATGTAATTAGTTTTCCGATCGAGCTAATAGTTTAGGAGAAAACTTAATAATAGTAGAACGACCTCGTTTTACAGCATTTTTTGCGGTTTTTTGCCATGGAAATATGTAAAACTGTATAACGGAATAACGGTGCTTCGGAGGAATTTTTTTGTAAAGATGAAAAAGTTTTGTAATTGAACACTTATGCCTATGATTGAAAAAAAATTGAAAAAATAACTCATATGTAGTAATGGGGTATATGGGACCCAGATGAGGAAAAACTTTGAACTTCGGGAGTAAAAGCTGAGTGAGAAAATGTCTCAAATTAGAAATGAAAACATTTTAGTATATAGAGAATTTTGTTATCTTTAATTTGAATGTAAAATTTTTTCTCTACGGGCATCCGTTATGATGCAGGGTCCAACAAAGTGAAAAAGTGGTTTTCAGGTAAAATGTAAAAGGGTGTAAAAAATACACTACGAAGTATTTCGGATTGAAATGTGAAATACGCTATTCGATAGAGCTCAGCGGGGGCTTTAATTAGACACCCCACATGCCATATTTGGGGCTTGCAGGGGTGGGGTAACTACCCCCACCCCAGAAAATCCCCCCCACCCCTAATTTTTTTGTTCATAACTTTAATCCTTTTATCGAACTAAAGACAAATCTGAAGATATTTTTTTAATCCGTCGCCCCCTCACCACTCCAGAGCTAGTTTTAGTTTAGATTCAAAGGGTGAACTTCCCTTGTTCACAGTTTTCACAAAACTACCCCGATTTTGATTAGACATAGCTACTTACAACCACGAAGGTGTTATCTTTCGATAATGATTTGGTTTATTTCATTCTTTTGGATGGCTTCGGCGAAAAAAGGAGCCAACTGACCATAATCCCAGATTTTGGGGGTGTGAAAAAACAGCGGGTAGATGAAAATTGAATACCCTGTTAAATCAACCCAGTACCACCCTTAAGCGATATTAGTAGACAAATCGATAGTCCTCGAAGGGATCTTTCATTTGGCACACTAAAAATTTTCCTCGGACACCCGCCTCCCCCGCTACACCCTCTAACATTTTATGTTACGTTTTACCTACCCCCACCCACAAAGAGGGGTAGAGGGGGGTGAAATTTAAGATTTGAAAATTTTGAAGTGTTCTCTTTCCAACGATACCCCACTCGACCTAGTGGAGTTGGAATTTCACTTGTAATCGGCCGGGCAAGTGACCTTTACGTTTTTCGAAAATCATAAAGTTTAGATGAAAAATTTTCGAAATTCGAAAAAAAAAATAATATCATTCTATGGTAAATTATAAAGTGAATGTATGCAAGAAATTGTTGTCCCCCTGTGAAAAAAAACTGCGGAATCTAGAGCGATTTAAAGAAAACGGCATTGCCCCACGTTCCGCCCTTTTGTGGGCGTTTCGAAGAAATTGTTTTTCTAAATTTTTGATATTTTATAGCCACGCCCATAGGCTTTCGAACAAATCTTAAAACATTCCGCTAGACCCTCAGGAAGTTGAGTAATAAGAGAAAATCTGAAATGATGAAAAACTGCGTGAATTTCGAAATCTATTTCGAATTTCGAATATTTTCGAAAACTAAAAGATAGCTTATTAAAAGATCTATCAGTTATAAAAATTTCATCCCTCTACTCCTTAAATTACTCGAGTTAGAGTTAATATCGAAAAAACCCCCCACCCTATTTTTCTCCCAACCTAAAAGTCCAAATGAACTGAAACTTGAAAAAATGAGTTTAGAATAAAAAGTTCTATCAAAAAAGTGCTATAATTAAAAAATCGTACGATTCAAATAAAAGTTATTCATATTCGAAAATGTCCAATTTTAACCATAATAAAAGTAATTTTCGAATTCGAATTTTATACCCATTTATAGAATGGAGTAAATTTGAATATATATTTAATTGAAATATGAAATTTTTATAAAAATCCAACAGTAATTAAAAAAGTTTTAGTACCAAAAACTTTTTCAATTTTTTCACTCATCACTCGTTACTATATTGTGAAAAAGGAATGATTGAAATTGATCTAATACTTACAGAAAACGATCGACTTTGGTGTGTGAAGAAATTTTGAAATTTTTTAAAATAACCCGTAAAATGGTCAATTTGGTCGTCTTCCACCACAAATGAGATGCTATAAAATTTTTAAATATAAACGATAGAGGATGTTTGTAGTATGAAATCGCATCTACATTTTGTCCCATAAAGTTAAATGTAATTAGTTTTCCGATCGAGCTAATAGTTTAGGAGAAAACTTAATAATAGTAGAACGACCTCGTTTTACAGCATTTTTTGCGGTTTTTTGCCATGGAAATATGTAAAACTGTATAACGGAATAACGGTGCTTCGGAGGAATTTTTTTGTAAAGATGAAAAAGTTTTGTAATTGAACACTTATGCCTATGATTGAAAAAAAATTGAAAAAATAACTCATATGTAGTAATGGGGTATATGGGACCCAGATGAGGAAAAACTTTGAACTTCGGGAGTAAAAGCTGAGTGAGAAAATGTCTCAAATTAGAAAGGAAAACATTCTAGTATATAGAGAATTTTGTTATCTTTAATTTGAATGTAAAATTTTTTCTGTACGGGCATCCGTTATGATGCAGGGTCCGACAAAGTGAAAAAGTGGTTTTCAGGTAAAATGTAAAAGGGTGTAAAAAATACACTACGAAGTATTTCGGATTGAAATTTGAAATACGCTATTCGATAGAGCTCGGCGGGGGCTTTAATTAGACACCCCACATGCCATATTTGGTGCTTGCGCGGGGTGGGGGTAACTACCCCCACCAGAAAATCCCCCCCACCCCTAATTTTTTTGTTCATAACTTTAATCCTTTTATCGAACTAAAGACAAATCTGAAGTTATTTTTTTAATCCGTCGCCCCCTCACCCCTCCAGAGCTAGTTTTAGTTTAGATTCAAAGGGTGAACTTCCCTTGTTCACAGTTTTCACAAAACTACCCCGATTTTGATTAGACATAGCTACTTACAACCACGAAGGTGTTATCTTTCGATAATGATTTGGTTTATTTCATTCTTTTGGATGGCTTCGGCGAAAAAAGGATCCAACTGACCATAATCCCAGATTTTGGGGGTGTGAAAAAACAGCGGGTAGATGAAAATTGAATACCCTGTTAAATCAACCCAGTACCACCCTTAAGCGATATTAGTAGACAAATCGATAGTCCTCGAAGGGATCTTTCATTTGGCACACTAAAAATTTTCCTCGGACACCCCCCTCCCCCGCTACACCCTCTAACATTTTATGTTACGTTTTACCTACCCCCACCCACAAAGAAGGGTGGAGGGGGGTGAAATTTCAGATTTGAAAATTTTGAAGTGTTCTCTTTCCAACGATACCCCACTCGACCTAGTGGAGTTGGAATTTCACTTGTAATCGGCCGGGCAAGTGACCCTTACGTTTTTCGAAAATCATAAAGTTTAGATGAAAAATTTTCGAAATTCGAAAAAAAAATAATATCATTCTATGGTAAATTATAAAGTGATTGTATGCAAGAAATTTTATCCCCCTGTGAAAAAAACTGCGGAATCTAGAGCGATTTAAAGAAAACGGCATTGCCCCACGTTCCGCCCTTTTGTGGGCGTTTCGAAGAAATTGTTTTTCTAAATTTTTGATATTTTATAGCCACGCCCATAGGCTTTCGAACAAATCTTAAATCATCCCGCTAGACCCTCAGGAAGTTGAGAAATAAGTGAAAATCTGAAATGATGAAAAACTGCTTGAATTTCGAAATCTATTTCGAATTTCGAATATTTTCGAAAACCAAAAGATAGCTTATTAAAAGATCTATCAGCTATCAAAATTTTATCCACCTACTCCTTAAATTACTCGAGTTAGAGTTAATATCGAAAATACCCCCCACCCTATTTTTCTCCCCACCCAAATGTCCAAATGAACTGAAACTTGAAAAAATGAGTTTAGAATAAAAAGTTCTATCAAAAAAGTGCTATAATTAAAAAATCGTACGATTCAAATAAAAGTTATTCAAATTCGAAAATGTCCAACTTTAACCATAATAAAAGTAATTTTCGAATTCGAATTTTATACCCATTTATAGAATGGAGTAAATTTGAATATATATTTAATTGAAATATGAAATTTTTATAAAAATCCAACAGTAATTAAAAAAGTTTTAGTACCAAAAACTTTTTCAATTTTTTCACTCATCACTCGTTACTATATATGACTAGTGGGAGCCCGCCGGCGATGCCCGGCGTCAGTGTGTTATGTGCCAGAGGGTAAGGGGAGGGGTTGGCTATCATTTAAGAGAAGAATGAAGAGAATCGGTCAAGAGGGTGAGGAGCAATGGACAAAAGAGTGGAGACATGTCGGAAAGTTTTTTTGTATATGGACTATAGATTGTCATGGTAGGGTGGGTGACGGGGTTAAGGGGAGGAAGAAATGATTGCCTGTTTGTAGAGAGAGGGGTTGGCTACCATATGCAAAAAAAAATAACAGAAACGGTAAAGAGGGTGAGGAGCAATAGACAAAAGAGTGGAATCAATTCTGGTTTTTACATGTTCATAATACGCGCACCGAGACCTTTCCGTTCTCTGTTTGTGTGTGTGTCTATGAGCGCGTTTATGTGTGTGTGTGTGTAACTCTATGTCGACGCGCTCTCAGTAGTTAAAAAAGAAATGTTCGTATGGCAACCCCACGAAGGATCTACCCGATCCGTTCCATTTTCGAAGTTAAATTTGCTATTTTTCTAAAAGCCTGTATGCACCGAGACCTTCCCAAAAATTCCACATGCTGGGAAGAAACTTGGAGCAGGAAACTAATGGAGTAGGCATTGTGTATAAAATATGTGAACATGAGCGTAACCCAAGGTATATAGAATTCATGTTATTCCCATTACGAACCATTAGGTGATGTAATATCGTGAAATGTAGAGGAAAGCACGGTACAGGGAACACAATACGCTCTCTGCTCTCTCTGTCTTTCCTATAAACATGCAAATACATTAGTCACACAATTACGTCACAGGCTATCAGCTTCAATGTGTCGAAATTCTAATGGGAATACTTGTCGTCTATCTACCTTTAGCGTAACCAAAATGCCGGCTTATCTGTGCGTGAAGTTCGGCCATATTAGAGCAGCCTGACTGTCAAATTTCAAAGCGGGAACTTGGTACTTTGGTACTTTTGGTTATCTTGTTTGGAAACTGACGCATGAACGTAGTAAGATACAGGAAAACTAAAAATTTCCCAATTAACTTGGACTTGAAATAAATACTTACATAGTTTTTCCATCAGTATCTGCTCAAACAAAATTCCCAATGAATTTGTTCAATGAGAACATGTATTTTGCATATACATATATATATATTTTTAACTACGCGATTATCTAATAGATTTCGCCTTGTATCATAGTTCCACTTAAATAATATTTAAAACTTCTCGCCATTAATGAGCATGACGACTCAATATACCGACAAAGAGCCTTCCCACACGAGAAGTTTTTAGGGAAGGAAAAAAATTTCCTTCAAAATGGATGAACCTAATTTTGTTGCAGTAGTATTGGATTCTGCCTGCACTCCGGATCGAAACTTGGTACCACGAAATTTTTCCTACCCCCGAAAACTCCCCACCGGTAAAAACTGCCAAAAACATCCTCGTGTAGGCTATGGCAAAGTTCTATGACTTCACTGGTGTACCCACGCAACTTAAAAATGGTTACGTTCTATCACGGTTCATGTCAACTTCATTTAGTTTCCTGCTCGAAAGGAAGAAAGAACAAATCACGATTTTTTTGGAAGCCTGTTATCCCTTGGAAAATGCTAAAATTTGGAAAATTTCGCGGAAAAATGTGTAAACTTAGAATATATAGTAAACAGGAATGGTGATAAGCCAGATTTTGCGTAATGAATTTCTGGTTGGTAGGCCATGTTGTACATGTATTTACACGCCATCCCTGTTCTAAACAACTTGTCAATTTGCAAAAAGTAAACAAAGTTTTTGTGCGGTAAAAAAGTTCTTTTTCTTCTTTATTTTGAAATAATTCACATAATTAATTTATATAAATCTTTGCTCCTATTAACAAAAAAGATAATTTAGTTAGTGCAGTTGCCTGAATCATGATTTTCCAGTTTATAATCCAAATTATATTTGCAAGCACTGACCGAGCACTTCATTTCTGTGTTTTTTAATTGATATGAAGGTTTTAATAGGTTCTAGTGGCACTATACAATAAAATAAATAATAAATAGTTTTGAAAATAATTGCTTCAGTACTTTTGTTAAATTTCGCAAAAGACTTTTAAATTGAGTAAACCCGTTCTCAAAACAAAAGCACATTTGACAATCATGGCTCAATTTGGTCCCACGCATCTCACTTACTCCTATGTATGATGCCCTGCTCTTGAAAAATTACGCTCATGTACACAAATTATACACGATTCACCCATTCCTGTTTTCTATATATTCTATGTTCGCCATTTCGTGCCATTTCTCTGCGCTATCTCTGTGTTCCTATAGAAATTTATATCCATTAGTCACGAAGTTACGTCACAGAACTTGTGCCAAAATTTTAATCGGAATAACTTTTATTCTATATAGCTTGTATTTAAACACTGTCTGAGAACGCATCAACGTAATGAGCTGACATTTTGTATACGATATTTTTGTAAATATAGTTCACTTAGAATGGTGAAATTGTGCACACATACACACATGTGTTTCATACAAATATTTAATATAATTTGGGCCACATCGAGCAATGGACTGACCGATTTGCTATTTCATGTGGCACAAAAAATATTGTTTTTCTGTATGTCAGAGTTTGAGCAAAATTTATTACATTAAAACATATAAAACACAACCAAACAGATGAAATCTTACACCCGAAAATCGAATAAAATTAAGAAAATTTATTTCTCGTGTTCAAGTGATAATTTAATCGCTTATAAACACTTTTATAAGAAATTAAACTCATTCCGACTTTAATTTTCAAAAGGTTATTTTTACCTGAATCGTGTATATGGGCAAGAGAGACGGAGCATGGTAAACGCTATCTTTACTTTATTCTTCCTGCGGTGATAGCATCTGCAGCCAACATAAAAACATGAAAAACGAAAACGTGCAGTAAGCGATTTTTTTGTTGTTGGTAGCTCCAACTCTGCCATAGCGCGAAAGAGAAAACTATAAAACTCGTGCCATTCTTTCCTATAAGGAAATGACAATACGCTCAGTCGAAGTCGACGCTGAGATGAAATTTGTAATTAAATTAAAGCTTCAAACTGCTTGAACAAACCAGAAGTTCCGACTTCTGTCATTGAACTGAAGTTGTTGACCACAGCCAGCACCACCTTTGCACTTTGAACACAGTTTTGTTTCAGTAGCATTCGCAGTCGAAGTCGAAGTTGCAATTGTATCTTACCATATGCATTTCCCGACTGATCAGTCGCAATTGTAATTCAGGCCTAATGATGACAGAGCAAAATGGATTGAACACTCAAGCATAATTGATTTTTGTATGTTTGTCCGCCCGTTTGTCCATCTGTCCGTTTATCGGATATCGATAACTTGAGAATGCGTGTACTTCGAGAGTTGAAATTTTGCACACTGGCTTTAAAAAAAAAACAAAAAGTTAAGTTAAATCGGGTATCTCTTTCATGGGGCTGCCTTCAAAAATTGCATCTACGCAGTGAGCTGAAATTTTGTATACGATTTTTTTTATAGACATAGTTCACTTAGAGCGCTGAAAGTAAACAGATGGCCTTTTTCATAAAAATAGTAATTAAAATCACAATGGACCAATTCTAATCAAAATTACTATCAGTTATAAAAGTGGACTTGGTTTAGCAATAAACCCGTCATATATAAAAAAAAAAAATTAAAAAGAAAATAAACAAAAAAAACCTTGCACTGTGAACTCGAACCCATACCCGCCCTCTACTCGAGAACTTTGATCTAGCGCCTGACTGACTGAGCCAAACTTCCTTATTTAATTTGGGCTATAAATGTAGATTTAAATCGAATTGTGTTCGATATCAAAGCTCTATACCTACCGACGCGACGCTTAAAAATGAATCGTGATTGTTTCAGATTTGATAGGCAAACCCCTTACAAAATGCAGGGACCTGTATACTTTGAAATTCGATATCTCCTGAATGATAAGAGGTAATGACTTCAAATAAATTTTAGAAATTAAAGGAGATAAGTAGCTATAATGCTCTTCTGCAATGCAACTCCCTGTAGTTCAACGGGGCGCCGTTAGGAAGCGCAGACTGCAAAAATAACTGTTTTTCGTCCTAAATCCCCCCAAAAATTGGGGAGGGGGGAAATTTTTGTTATTTCTGTAATCTACTCATCGAGACCTTTCCAATGAGCCCCTACTTGTTGGGATATGTTCGAAAAATGAAATCGTTATTTTTTGAGATTTTTTGATGGGCAAACCCCTTAGAAAATGCTTGATTTTGCCAATCTTGGCTGGACTTGTCGAACTTAAATGCTTGTAGAATTTGAAGGAAGTAAGCGAATTGGCTCAAATAAATTTTAAACCATTAAGCAGGAATGTCGAAAGCGATTTCTTGAAATAGACGGTCCAGTTGCTTTCTGTGGGCGCCACCAGGAGGCGTCTAATGGACGCTACCTTTCCAGGACATTTCAATTTTTTTTAATAGGAAAATAAAATCTGGGAATACTGAAATTCGGTATAGACAATCCTTTTATGATCCTCTTTAAAGAAAAAAATTAAAAATTTGAATAACTGTTATTTCATGGAACGAAATTTCCAAATTAATTTTCCGGACCCAAATTTGTGGCTCGAAATTGTGATATTTCGTAAAGTATGTCGGAGGAGTTTGAAAATATGCTCAAAAAATCAGAAAAAAATCGTAATAAAAATTAAGCTAAAAAAATTTGCATATTAATTAAAATATAACGGGATTTTTAATTAATTCCATTTAATTCCTTAATATGAGCATGGAAATTAAATGACATAATGAAACAATATTTTAAACCGTTAGTCGGATAGCTTTGAAAAAAATACAACAAATTAAGGACAGTAGTATACTACTTTTACATTTATAACGGGAGTTATACGATTGCTATAAGTTCCGTTAAAATTAAAACATTTCAATCATACGTATATAAATGAGAAACGAATCTAATTTGAAACTAATTTAGCGAACCATACAAATTTATTTGGTTAGTTATTCGTAAACTACTTTGAATAATGACTTGTAGTTTTTTTAGATGAAAGCTAACAAATTAGAGATAACATTAAGCGAAAAAAAGTGGCTTAATTGTTGCAGGATGTAAAAAAAAGATGGCGCTGAATGTAATGTAATGACCGATGAAAAATAGTATCATACAAAACTCATCGGCGAATCGGTAATTAGAATCGGATCTGGGTTTAGTAAAATGATTTATTTTTAGGATAAATAGGGGTTGTAATTAACTACCCCTGTTGAGCCCTCCTTGAAATTTGCATTACTAAAAAAATGATTTGAATTTTTTTTTTTTTTTAATCCAAATATTTTACCGTTTTTATCTCCACCCCCCCACAACCAGTTCAAACCAACCGTTAAATTTACACCCCCCGTAATGTTACATATCGTAGCTATATTGTGAAAAAGGAATGATTGAAATTGATCTAATACTTACAGAAAACGATCGACTTTGGTGTGTGAAGAAATTTTGAAATTTTTTAAAATAACCCGTAAAATGGTCAATTTGGTCGTCTTCCACCACAAATGAGATGCTATAAAATTTTTAAATATAAACGATAAGGGATGTTTGTAGTATGAAATCGAATCTACATTTTGTCCCATAAAGTTAAATGTAATTAGTTTTCCGATCGAGCTAATAGTTTAGGAGAAAACTTAATAATAGTAGAACGACCTCGTTTTACAGCATTTTTTGCCGTTTTTTGCCATCTAAATATGTAAAACTGTATAACGGAATAACGGTGCTTCGGAGGAATTTTTTTGTAAAGATAAAAAAGTTTTGTAATTGAACACTTATCCCTATGATTGAAAAAAAATTGAAAAAATAACTCATATGTAGTAATGGGGTATATGGGACCCAGATGAGGAAAAACTTTGAACTTCGGGAGTAAAAGCTGAGTGAGAAAATGTCTCAAATTAGAAATGAAAACATTCTAGTATATAGAGAATTTTGTTATCTTTAATTTGAATGTAAAATTTTTTCTCTACGGGCATCCGTTATGATGCAGAGTCCGACAAAGTGAAAAAGTGGTTTTCAGGTAAAATGTAAAAGGGTGTAAAAAATACACTACGAAGTATTTCGGATTGAAATTTGAAATACGCTATTCGATAGAGCTCGGCGGGGGCTTTAATTAGACTCCCAACATGCCATATTTGGGACTTTCGGGGGGTGAGGGTAACTACCCCCCACCAGAAAATCCCCCCACCCCAAATTTTTTTTTTCATAACTTTAATCCTTTTATCGAACTAAAGACGAATCTGAAGTTAGTTTTTTAATCCGTCGCCCCCTCACCCCTCCAGAGCTAGTTTTAGTTTAGATTCAAAGGGTGAACTTCCCTTGTTCACAGTTTTCACAAAACTACCCCGATTTTGATTAGACATAGCTACTTACAACCACGAAGGTGTTATCTTTCGATAATGATTTGGTTTATTTCATTCTTTTGGATGGCTTCGGCGAAAAAAGGAGCCAACTGACCATAATCCCAGATTTTGGGGGTGTGAAAAAACAGCGGGTAGATGAAAATTGAATACCCTGTTAAATCAACCCAGTACCACCCTTAAGCGATATTAGTAGACAAATCGATAGTCCTCGAAGGGATCTTTCATTTGGCACACTAAAAATTTTCCTCGGACACCCCCCTCCCCCGCTACACCCTCTAACATTTTATGTTACGTTTTACCTCCCCCCACCCACAAAGAAGGGTGGAGGGGGGGGGGGTGAAATTTCAGATTTGAAAATTTTGAAGTGTTCTCTTTCCAACGATACCCCACTCGACCTAGTGGAGTTGGAATTTCACTTGTAATCGGCCGGGCAAGTGACCCTTACGTTTTTCGAAAATCATAAAGTTTAGATGAAAAATTTTCGAAATTCGAAAAAAAAATAATATCATTCTATGGTAAATTATAAAGTGAATGTATGCAAGAAATTTGATCCCCCTGTGAAAAAAACTGCGGAATCTAGAGCGATTTAAAGAAAACGGCATTGCCCCACTTTCCGCCCTTTTGTGGGCGTTTCGAAGAAATTGTTTTTCTAAATTTTTGATATTTTATAGCCACGCCCATAGGCTTTCGAACAAATCTTAAAACATTCCGCTAGACCCTCAGGAAGTTGAGAAATAAGTGAAAATCTGAAATGATGAAAAACTGCTTGAATTTCGAAATCTATTTCGAATTTCGAATATTTTCGAAAACCAAAAGATAGCTTATTAAAAGATCTATCAGCTATCAAAATTTCATCCCCCTACTCCTTAAATTACTCAAGTTAGAGTTAATATCGAAAATACCCCCCACCCTATTTTTCTCCCCACCCAAATGTCCAAATGAACTGAAACTTGAAAAAATGAGTTTAGAATAAAAAGTTCTATCAAAAAAGTGCTATAATTAAAAAATCGTACGATTCAAATAAAAGTTATTCATATTCGAAAATGTCCGACTTTAACCATAATAAAAGTAATTTTCGAATTCGAATTTCATACCCATTTATAGAATGGAGTAAATTTGAATATATATTTAATTGAAATATGAAATTTTTATAAAAATCCAACAGTAATTAAAAAAGTTTTAGTACCAAAAACTTTTTCAATTTTTTCACTCATCACTCGTTACTATATATGATTAACTTACTATTATTATTACTATTTTTAACTACGCGATTATCTAATAGATTTCGCCTTGTATCATAGTTCCACTTAAATAATATTTAAAACTTCTCGCCATTAATGAGCATGACGACTCAATATACCGACAAAGAGCCTTCCCACACGATAAGTTTTTAGGGAAGGAAGAAATTTCCTTCAAAATGGATGAACCTAATTTTCTTGCAGTAGTATTGGATTCTGCCCGTACTCCGGATCGAAACTTGGTACCACGAAATTTTTCCTACCCCCGAAAACTCCTCACCGGTAAAAACTGCCAAAAACATCCTCGTGTGGGCTATGGCAAAGTTCTTGACTTCACTGGTGTACCTACGCAACTTAAAAGTGGTTACGTTCTATCACGGCTCATGTCAACTTCATTTAGTTTCCTGCTCGAAAGGAAGTAAGAACAAATCACGATTTTTTGGAAGCCTGCTATCCCTTGGAAAATGCTAAAATTTGGAAAATTTCGCGGAAAAATGTGTAAACTTAGAATATATAGCAAACAGGAATGGTGATAAGCCAGATTTTGCGTAATGAATTTCTGGTTGGTAGGCCATGTTGTATATGTATTTACACGCCATCCCTATTATAAACAACTTGTCAATTTGCAAAAAGTAAACAAAGGTTTTGTGCGGTAAAAAAAAGTTCTTTTTCTACTTTATTTTCAAATAATTCACATAATTAATTTATATAAATCTTTGCTCCTATTAACAAAAAAGATAATTTAGTTAGTGCAGTTGCCTGAATCATGATTTTCCAATTTATAATCCAAATTATATTTGCAAGCACTGACCGAGCACTTCATTTCTGTTTTTTTTTTAATTGATATGAAGGTTTTAATAGGTTCTAGTGGCACTATACAATAAAATAAATAATAAATAGTTTTGAAAATAATTGCTTCAGTACTTTTGTTAAATTTCGCAAAAGACTTTTAAATTGAGTAAACCCGTTCTCAAAACAAAAGCACATTTGACAATCATGGCTCAATTTGGTCCACGCATCTCAATTACTCCTATGTATGATGCCCTGCTCTTGAAAAATTACGCTCATGTACACAAATTATACACGATTCACCCATTCCTGTTTTCTATATATTCTAAGTTCGCCATTTCGTGCCATTTCTCTGCGCTATCTCTGTGTTCCTATAGAATTTTATATCCATTAGTCACGAAGTTACGTCACAGAACTTGTGCCAAAATTTTAATCGGAATAACTTTTATTCTATATAGCTTGTATTTAAAGACTGTCTGAGAACGCATCAACGTAGTGAGCTGACATTTTGTATACGATATTTTTGTAAATATAGTTCACTTAGAATGGTGAAATTGTGCGCACATACACACATGTGTTTCATACAAATATTTAATATAATTTGGGCCAGATCGACCGATTTGCTATTTCATGTGGCACAAAAAATATTGTTTTTCTGTATGTCAGAGTTTGAGCAAAATTTATTACATTAAAACATATAAAACACAACCAAACAGATGAAATCTTACACCCGAAAATCGAATAAAATTAAGAAAATTTATTTCTCGTGTTCAAGTGATAATTTAATCGCTTATAAACACTTTTATAAGAAATTAAACTCATTCCGACTTTAATTTTCAAAAGGTTATTTTTACCTGAATCGTGTATATGGGCAAGAGAGACGGACGGAGCATGGTAAACGCTATCTTTACTTTATTCTTCCTGCGGTGATAGCATCTGCAGCCAACATAAAAACATGAAAAACGAAAACGTGCAGTAAGCGATTTTTTTGTTGTTGGTAGCTCCAACTCTGCCATAGCGCGAAAGAGAAAACTATAAAACTCGTGCCATTCTTTCCTATAAGGAAATGACAATACGCTCAGTCGAAGTCGACGCTGAGATGAAATTTGTAATTAAATTAAAGCTTCAAACTGCTTGAACAAACCAGAAGTTCCGACTTCTGTCATTGAACTGAAGTTGTTGACCACAGCCAGCACCACCTTTGCACTTTGAACACAGTTTTGTTTCAGTAGCATTCGCAGTCGAAGTCGAAGTTGCAATTGTATCTTACCATATGCATTTCCCGACTGATCAGTCGCAATTGTAATTCAAGCCTAATGATGACAGAGCAAAATGGATTGAACACTCAAGCATAATTGATTTTTGTATGTTTGTCCGCCCGTTTGTCCATCTGTCCGTTTATCGGATATCGATAACTTGAGAATGCGTGTACTTCGAGAGTTGAAATTTTGCACACTGGCTTTAAAAAAAAAACAAAAAGTTAAGTTAAATCGGGTATCTCTTTCATGGGGCTGCCTTCAAAAATTGCATCTACTCAGTGAGCTGAAATTTTGTATACGATTTTTTTTATAGACATAGTTCACTTAGAGCGCTGAAAGTAAACAGATGGCCTTTTTCATAAAAATAGTAATTAAAATCACAATGGACCAATTCTAATCAAAATTACTATCAGTTATAAAAGTGGACTTGGTTTAGCAATAAACCCGTCATATATAAAAAAAAAAGCACTGTGACTCGAACCCATACCCGCCCTACTCGAGGACTTTGACCTAGCGCCTGATTGACTGAGCCAAACTTCCTTATTTAACTTGGACTATAAATATTAATTTAAATCGAATTGTGTTCGATATCAAAGCTATACCTACCGACGCGACGCTTAAAAATGAATCGTGATTGTTTCAGATTTGATAGGCAAACCCCTTACAAAATGCAGGGACTTGAATACTTTGAAACTCGATATCTCCTGAATGATAAGAGGTAATGACTTCAAATAAATTTTAGAAATTAAAGGAGATAAGTAGCTATAATGCTCTTCTGCAATGCAACTCCCTGTAGTTCAACGGGGCGCTGCTAGGAAGCGCAGACTGCAAAAATAACTGTTTTTCGTCCTAAATCCCCCCAAAAATTGGGGGAGGGGGAAATTTTTGTTATTTCTGTAATCTACTCATCGAGACCTTTCCAATGAGCCCCTACTTGTTGGGATATGTTCGAAAAATGAAATCGTTATTTTTTGAGATTTTTTTAAGGGCAAACCCCTTAGAAAATGCTTGATTTTGCCAATCTTGGCTGGACTTGTCGAACTTAAATGCTTGTAGAATTTGAAGGAAGTAAGCGAATTGGCTCAAATAAATTTTAAACCATTAAGCAGGAATGTTGAAAGCGATTTCTTGAAATAGACGGTCCAGTTGCTTTCTGTGGGCGCCACCAGGAGGCGTCTAATGGACGCTACCTTTCCAGGACATTTCAATTTTTTTTAATAGGAAAATAAAATCTGGGAATACTGAAATTCGGTATAGACAATCCTTTTATGATCCTCTTTAAAGAAAAAAATTAAAAATTTGAATAACTGTTATTTCATGGAACGAAATTTCCAAATTAATTTTCCGGACTAAAATTTGGGGCTCGAAATTTTGATATTTCGTAAAGTATGTCGGAGGAGTTTGAAAATATGCTCAAAAAATCAGAAAAAAATCGTAATAAAAATTAAGCTAAAAAAATTTGCATATTAATTAAAATATAACGGGATTTTTAATTAATTCCATTTAATTCCTTAATATGAGCATGGAAATTAAATGACATAATGAAACAATATTTTAAACCGTTAGTCGGATAGTTTTGAAAAAAATACAACAAATTAAGGACAGTAGTATACTACTTTTACATTTATAACGGGAGTTATACGATTGCTATAAGTTCCGTTAAAATTAAAACATTTCAATCATACGTATATAAATGAGAAACGAATCTAATTTGAAACTAATTTAGCGAACCATACAAATTTATTTGGTTAGTTATTCGTAAACTACTTTGAATAATGACTTGTAGTTTTTTTAGATGAAAGCTAACAAATTAGAGATAACATTAAGCGAAAAAAAGTGGCTTAATTGTTGCAGGATATAAAAAAAAGATGGCGCTGAATGTAATGTAATGACCGATGAAAAATAGTATCATACAAAACTCATCGGCGAATCGGTAATTAGAATCGGATCGGGGTTTAGTAAAATGATTTATTTTTAGGATAAATAGGGGTTGTAATTAACTACCCCTGCTGAGCCCTCCTTGAAATTTGCATTACTAAAAAAATGATTTGAATTTTTTTTTTTTTTTTAATCCAAATATTTTACCGTTTTTATCTCCACCCCCCCACAACCAGTTCAAACCAACCGTTAAATTTACACCCCCCGTAATGCCACATATCTTAGCTATATTGTGAAAAAGGAATGATTGAAATTGATCTAATACTTACAGAAAACGATCGACTTTGGTGTGTGAAGAAATTTTGAAATTTTTTAAAATAACCCGTAAAATGGTCAATTTGGTCGTCTTCCACCACAAATGAGATGCTATAAAATTTTTAAATATAAACGATAGAGGATGTTTGTAGTATGAAATCGCATCTACATTTTGTCCCATAAAGTTAAATGTAATTAGTTTTCCGATCGAGCTAATAGTTTAGGAGAAAACTTAATAATAGTAGAACGACCTCGTTTTACAGCATTTTTTGCGGTTTTTTGCCATGGAAATATGTAAAACTGTATAACGGAATAACGGTGCTTCGGAGGAATTTTTTTGTAAAGATGAAAAAGTTTTGTAATTGAACACTTATGCCTATGATTGAAAAAAAATTGAAAAAATAACTCATATGTAGTAATGGGGTATATGGGACCCAGATGAGGAAAAACTTTGAACTTCGGGAGTAAAAGCTGAGTGAGAAAATGTCTCAAATTAGAAAGGAAAACATTCTAGTATATAGAGAATTTTGTTATCTTTAATTTGAATGTAAAATTTTTTCTGTACGGGCATCCGTTATGATGCAGGGTCCGACAAAGTGAAAAAGTGGTTTTCAGGTAAAATGTAAAAGGGTGTAAAAAATACACTACGAAGTATTTCGGATTGAAATTTGAAATACGCTATTCGATAGAGCTCGGCGGGGGCTTTAATTAGACACCCCACATGCCATATTTGGTGCTTGCGCGGGGTGGGGGTAACTACCCCCACCAGAAAATCCCCCCCACCCCTAATTTTTTTGTTCATAACTTTAATCCTTTTATCGAACTAAAGACAAATCTGAAGATATTTTTTTAATCCGTCGCCCCCTCACCCCTCCAGAGCTAGTTTTAGTTTAGATTCAAAGGGTGAACTTCCCTTGTTCACAGTTTTCACAAAACTACCCCGATTTTGATTAGACATAGCTACTTACAACCACGAAGGTGTTATCTTTCGATAATGATTTGGTTTATTTCATTCTTTTGGATGGCTTCGGCGAAAAAAGGAGCCAACTGACCATAATCCCAGATTTTGGGGGTGTGAAAAAACAGCGGGTAGATGAAAATTGAATACCCTGTTAAATCAACACAGTAGCACCCTTAAGCGATATTAGTACACAAATCGATAGTCCTCGAAGGGATCTTTCATTTGGCACACTAAAAATTTTCCTCGGACACCCGCCTCCCCCGCTACACCCTCTAACATTTTATGTTACGTTTTACCTACCCCCACCCACAAAGAGGGGTAGAGGGGGGTGAAATTTAAGATTTGAAAATTTTGAAGTGTTCTCTTTCCAACGATACCCCACTCGACCTAGTGGAGTTGGAATTTCACTTGTAATCGGCCGGGCAAGTGACCTTTACGTTTTTCGAAAATCATAAAGTTTAGATGAAAAATTTTCGAAATTCGAAAAAAAAAATAATATCATTCTATGGTAAATTATAAAGTGAATGTATGCAAGAAATTGTTGTCCCCCTGTGAAAAAAAACTGCGGAATCTAGAGCGATTTAAAGAAAACGGCATTGCCCCACGTTCCGCCCTTTTGTGGGCGTTTCGAAGAAATTGTTTTTCTAAATTTTTGATATTTTATAGCCACGCCCATAGGCTTTCGAACAAATCTTAAAACATTCCGCTAGACCCTCAGAAAGTTGAGTAATAAGAGAAAATCTGAAATGATGAAAAACTGCGTGAATTTCGAAATCTATTTCGAATTTCGAATATTTTCGAAAACTAAAAGATAGCTTATTAAAAGATCTATCAGTTATAAAAATTTCATCCCTCTACTCCTTAAATTACTCGAGTTAGAGTTAATATCGAAAAAACCCCCCACCCTATTTTTCTCCCAACCTAAAAGTCCAAATGAACTGAAACTTGAAAAAATGAGTTTAGAATAAAAAGTTCTATCAAAAAAGTGCTATAATTAAAAAATCGTACGATTCAAATAAAAGTTATTCAAATTCGAAAATGTCCAACTTTAACCATAATAAAAGTAATTTTCGAATTCGAATTTTATACCCATTTATAGAATGGAGTAAATTTGAATATATATTTAATTGAAATATGAAATTTTTATAAAAATCCAACAGTAATTAAAAAAGTTTTAGTACCAAAAACTTTTTCAATTTTTTCACTCATCACTCGTTACTATATATGACTAGTGGGAGCCCGCCGGCGATGCCCGGCGTCAGTGTGTTATGTGCGAGAGGGTAAGGGGAGGGGTTGGCTATCATTTGAAAGAAGAATGAAGAGAATCGGTAAAGAGGGTGAGGAGCAATGGACAAAAGAGTGCAGGCATGTCGGAAAGTTTTTTTGTATGCGGACTATAGATTGGCATGTTAGGGTGGGTGAGGGGGTTAAGGGGAGGAAGAGATGATTGCCTGTGTGTAGAGAGAGGGGTTGGCTACCATATGCAAAAAAAATTAACAGAAACGGTAAAGAGGGTGAGGAGCAATAGACAAAAGAGTGGAATCAATTCTGGTTTTTACATGTTCATAATACGCGCACCGAGACCTTTCCGTTCTCTGTTTGTGTGTGTGTCTATGAGCGCGTGTATGTGTGTGTGTGTGTAACTCTATGTCGACGCGCTCTCAGTAGTTAAAAAAGAAATGTTCGTATGGCAACCCCACGAAGGATCTACCCGATCCGTTCCATTTTCGAAGTTAAATTTGCTATTTTTCTAAAAGCCTGTATGCACCGAGACCTTCCCAAAAATTCCACATGCTGGGAAGAAACTTGGAGCAGGAAACTAATGGAGTAGGCATTGTGTATAAAATATGTGAACATGAGCGTAACCCAAGGTATATAGAATTCATGTTATTCCCATTACGAACCATTAGGTGATGTAATATCGTGAAATGTATAGGAAAGCACGGTACAGGGAACACAATACGCTCTCTGCTCTCTCTGTCTTTCCTATAAACATGCAAATACATTAGTCACACAATTACGTCACAGGCTATCAGCTTCAATGTGTCGAAATTCTAATGGGAATACTTGTCGTCTATCTACCTTTAGCGTAACCAAAATGCCGGCTTATCTGTGCGTGAAGTTCGGCCATATTAGAGCAGCCTGACTGTCAAATTTCAAAGCGGGAACTTGGTACTTTGGTACTTTTGGTTATCTTGTTTGGAAACTGACGCATGAACGTAGTAAGATACAGGAAAACTAAAAATTTCCCAATTAACTTGGACTTGAAATAAATACTTACATAGTTTTTCCATCAGTATCTGCTCAAACAAAATTCCCAATGAATTTGTTCAATGAGAACATGTATTTTGCATATACATATATATATATTTTTAACTACGCGATTATCTAATAGATTTCGCCTTGTATCATAGTTCCACTTAAATAATATTTAAAACTTCTCGCCATTAATGAGCATGACGACTCAATATACCGACAAAGAGCCTTCCCACACGAGAAGTTTTTAGGGAAGGAAAAAAATTTCCTTCAAAATGGATGAACCTAATTTTGTTGCAGTAGTATTGGATTCTGCCTGCACTCCGGATCGAAACTTGGTACCACGAAATTTTTCCTACCCCCGAAAACTCCCCACCGGTAAAAACTGCCAAAAACATCCTCGTGTGGGCTATGGCAAAGTTCTTGACTTCACTGGTGTACCTACGCAACTTAAAAGTGGTTACGTTCTATCACGGTTCATGTCAACTTCATTTAGTTTCCTGCTCGAAAGGAAGTAAGAACAAATCACGATTTTTTGGAAGCCTGCTATCCCTTGGAAAATGCTAAAATTTGGAAAATTTCGCGGAAAAATGTGTAAACTTAGAATATATAGCAAACAGGAATGGTGATAAGCCAGATTTTGCGTAATGAATTTCTGGTTGGTAGGCCATGTTGTATATGTATTTACACGCCATCCCTATTATAAACAACTTGTCAATTTGCAAAAAGTAAACAAAGGTTTTGTGCGGTAAAAAAAAGTTCTTTTTCTACTTTATTTTCAAATAATTCACATAATTAATTTATATAAATCTTTGCTCCTATTAACAAAAAAGATAATTTAGTTAGTGCAGTTGCCTGAATCATGATTTTCCAATTTATAATCCAAATTATATTTGCAAGCACTGACCGAGCACTTCATTTCTGTTTTTTTTTAATTGATATGAAGGTTTTAATAGGTTCTAGTGGCAGTATGCAATAAAATAAATAATAAATAGTTTTGAAAATAATTGCTTCAGTACTTTTGTTAAATTTCGCAAAAGACTTTTAAATTGAGTAAACCCGTTCTCAAAACAAAAGCACATTTGACAATCATGGCTCAATTTGGTCCCACGCATCTCAATTACTCCTATGTATGATGCCCTGCTCTTGAAAAATTACGCTCATGTACACAAATTATACACGATTCACCCATTCCTGTTTTCTATATATTCTATGTTCGCCATTTCGTGCCATTTCTCTGCGCTATCTCTGTGTTCCTATAGAAATTTATATCCATTAGTCACGAAGTTACGTCACAGAACTTGTGCCAAAATTTTAATCGGAATAACTTTTATTCTATATAGCTTGTATTTAAACACTGTCTGAGAACGCATCAACGTAGTGAGCTGACATTTTGTATACGATATTTTTGTAAATATAGTTCACTTAGAATGGTGAAATTGTGCGCACATACACACATGTGTTTCATACAAATATTTAATATAATTTGGGCCAGATCGACCGATTTGCTATTTCATGTGGCACAAAAAATATTGTTTTTCTGTATGTCAGAGTTTGAGCAAAATTTATTACATTAAAACATATAAAACACAACCAAACAGATGAAATCTTACACCCGAAAATCGAATAAAATTAAGAAAATTTATTTCTCGTGTTCAAGTGATAATTTAATCGCTTATAAACACTTTTATAAGAAATTAAACTCATTCCGACTTTAATTTTCAAAAGGTTATTTTTACCTGAATCGTGTATATGGGCAAGAGAGACGGAGCATGGTAAACGCTATCTTTACTTTATTCTTCCTGCGGTGATAGCATCTGCAGCCAACATAAAAACATGAAAAACGAAAACGTGCAGTAAGCGATTTTTTTGTTGTTGGTAGCTCCAACTCTGCCATAGCGCGAAAGAGAAAACTATATAAAACTCGTGCCATTCTTTCCTATAAGGAAATGACAATACGCTCAGTCGAAGTCGACGCTGAGATGAAATTTGTAATTAAATTAAAGCTTCAAAGTGCTTGAACAAACCAGAAGTTCCGACTTCTGTCATTGAACTGAAGTTGTTGACCACAGCCAGCACCACCTTTGCACTTTGAACACAGTTTTGTTTCAGTAGCATTCGCAGTGGAGGTCGAAGTTGCAATTGTATCTTACCATATGCATTTCCCGACTGATCATCTGTCCGTTTATCGGATATCGATAACTTGAGAATGCGTGTACTTCGAGAGTTGAAATTTTGCACACTGGCTTTAAAAAAAAACAAAAAGTTAAGTTAAATCGGGTATCTCTTTCATGGGGCTGCCTTCAAAAATTGCATCTACGCAGTGAGCTGAAATTTTGTATACGATTTTTTTTATAGACATAGTTCACTTAGAGCGCTGAAAGTAAACAGATGGCCTTTTTCATAAAAATAGTAATTAAAATCACAATGGACCAATTCTAATCAAAATTACTATCAGTTATAAAAGTGGACTTGGTTTAGCAATAAACCCGTCATATATAAAAAAAAAGCACTGTGACTCGAACCCATACCCGCCCTACTCGAGGACTTTGACCTAGCGCCTGATTGACTGAGCCAAACTTCCTTATTTAACTTGGACTATAAATATTAATTTAAATCGAATTGTGTTCGATATCAAAGCTATACCTACCGACGCGACGCTTAAAAATGAATCGTGATTGTTTCAGATTTGATAGGCAAACCCCTTACAAAATGCAGGGACTTGAATACTTTGAAACTCGATATCTCCTGAATGATAAGAGGTAATGACTTCAAATAAATTTTAGAAATTAAAGGAGATAAGTAGCTATAATGCTCTTCTGCAATGCAACTCCCTGTAGTTCAACGGGGCGCTGCTAGGAAGCGCAGACTGCAAAAATAACTGTTTTTCGTCCTAAATCCCCCCAAAAATTGGGGGAGGGGGAAATTTTTGTTATTTCTGTAATCTACTCATCGAGACCTTTCCAATGAGCCCCTACTTGTTGGGATATGTTCGAAAAATGAAATCGTTATTTTTTGAGATTTTTTTAAGGGCAAACCCCTTAGAAAATGCTTGATTTTGCCAATCTTGGCTGGACTTGTCGAACTTAAATGCTTGTAGAATTTGAAGGAAGTAAGCGAATTGGCTCAAATAAATTTTAAACCATTAAGCAGGAATGTTGAAAGCGATTTCTTGAAATAGACGGTCCAGTTGCTTTCTGTGGGCGCCACCAGGAGGCGTCTAATGGACGCTACCTTTCCAGGACATTTCAATTTTTTTTTAATAGGAAAATAAAATCTGGGAATACTGAAATTCGGTATAGACAATCCTTTTATGATCCTCTTTAAAGAAAAAAATTAAAAATTTGAATAACTGTTATTTCATGGAACGAAATTTCCAAATTAATTTTCCGGACTAAAATTTGGGGCTCGAAATTTTGATATTTCGTAAAGTATGTCGGAGGAGTTTGAAAATATGCTCAAAAAATCAGAAAAAAATCGTAATAAAAATTAAGCTAAAAAAATTTGCATATTAATTAAAATATAACGGGATTTTTAATTAATTCCATTTAATTCCTTAATATGAGCATGGAAATTAAATGACATAATGAAACAATATTTTAAACCGTTAGTCGGATAGTTTTGAAAAAAATACAACAAATTAAGGACAGTAGTATACTACTTTTACATTTATAACGGGAGTTATACGATTGCTATAAGTTCCGTTAAAATTAAAACATTTCAATCATACGTATATAAATGAGAAACGAATCTAATTTGAAACTAATTTAGCGAACCATACAAATTTATTTGGTTAGTTATTCGTAAACTACTTTGAATAATGACTTGTAGTTTTTTTAGATGAAAGCTAACAAATTAGAGATAACATTAAGCGAAAAAAAGTGGCTTAATTGTTGCAGGATATAAAAAAAAGATGGCGCTGAATGTAATGTAATGACCGATGAAAAATAGTATCATACAAAACTCATCGGCGAATCGGTAATTAGAATCGGATCGGGGTTTAGTAAAATGATTTATTTTTAGGATAAATAGGGGTTGTAATTAACTACCCCTGTTGAAAAATAGTATCATACAAAACTCATCGGCGAATCGGTAATTAGAATCGGATCGGGGTTTAGTAAAATGATTTATTTTTAGGATAAATAGGGGTTGTAATTAACTACCCCTGTTGAGCCCTTCTTGAAATTTGCATTACTAAAAAAATGATTTGAATTTTTTTTTTTTTTTTAATCCAAATATTTTACCGTTTTTATCTCCACCCCCCCACAACCAGTTCAAACCAACCGTTAAATTTACACCCCCCGTAATGCCACATATCTTAGCTATATTGTGAAAAAGGAATGATTGAAATTGATCTAATACTTACAGAAAACGATATACTTTGGTGTGTGAAGAAATTTTGAAATTTTTTAAAATAACCCGTAAAATGGTCAATTTGGTCGTCTTCCACCACAAATGAGATGCTATAAAATTTTTAAATATAAACGATAGAGGATGTTTGTAGTATGAAATCGCATCTACATTTTGTCCCATAAAGTTAAATGTAATTAGTTTTCCGATCGAGCTAATAGTTTAGGAGAAAACTTAATAATAGTAGAACGACCTCGTTTTACAGCATTTTTTGCGGTTTTTTGCCATGGAAATATGTAAAACTGTATAACGGAATAACGGTGCTTCGGAGGAATTTTTTTGTAAAGATGAAAAAGTTTTGTAATTGAACACTTATGCCTATGATTGAAAAAAAATTGAAAAAATAACTCATATGTAGTAATGGGGTATATGGGGACCCAGATGAGGAAAAACTTTGAACTTCGGGAGTAAAAGCTGAGTGAGAAAATGTCTCAAATTAGAAAGGAAAACATTCTAGTATATAGAGAATTTTGTTATCTTTAATTTGAATGTAAAATTTTTTCTGTACGGGCATCCGTTATGATGCAGGGTCCGACAAAGTGAAAAAGTGGTTTTCAGGTAAAATGTAAAAGGGTGTAAAAAATACACTACGAAGTATTTCGGATTGAAATTTGAAATACGCTATTCGTAGAGCTCGGCGGGGGCTTTAATTAGACACCCCACATGCCATATTTGGTGCTTGCGCGGGGTGGGGGTAACTACCCCCACCAGAAAATCCCCCCCACCCCTAATTTTTTTGTTCATAACTTTAATCCTTTTATCGAACTAAAGACAAATCTGAAGATATTTTTTTAATCCGTCGCCCCCTCACCACTCCAGAGCTAGTTTTAGTTTAGATTCAAAGGGTGAACTTCCCTTGTTCACAGTTTTCACAAAACTACCCCGATTTTGATTAGACATAGCTACTTACAACCACGAAGGTGTTATCTTTCGATAATGATTTGGTTTATTTCATTCTTTTGGATGGCTTCGGCGAAAAAAGGAGCCAACTGACCATAATCCCAGATTTTGGGGGTGTGAAAAAACAGCGGGTAGATGAAAATTGAATACCCTGTTAAATCAACACAGTAGCACCCTTAAGCGATATTAGTACACAAATCGATAGTCCTCGAAGGGATCTTTCATTTGGCACACTAAAAATTTTCCTGGGACACCCGCCTCCCCCGCTACACCCTCTAACATTTTATGTTACGTTTTACCTACCCCCACCCACAAAGAGGGGTAGAGGGGGGTGAAATTTAAGATTTGAAAATTTTGAAGTGTTCTCTTTCCAACGATACCCCACTCGACCTAGTGGAGTTGGAATTTCACTTGTAATCGGCCGGGCAAGTGACCTTTACGTTTTTCGAAAATCATAAAGTTTAGATGAAAAATTTTCGAAATTCGAAAAAAAAAATAATATCATTCTATGGTAAATTATAAAGTGAATGTATGCAAGAAATTGTTGTCCCCCTGTGAAAAAAAACTGCGGAATCTAGAGCGATTTAAAGAAAACGGCATTGCCCCACGTTCCGCCCTTTTGTGGGCGTTTCGAAGAAATTGTTTTTCTAAATTTTTGATATTTTATAGCCACGCCCATAGGCTTTCGAACAAATCTTAAAACATTCCGCTAGACCCTCAGGAAGTTGAGTAATAAGAGAAAATCTGAAATGATGAAAAACTGCGTGAATTTCGAAATCTATTTCGAATTTCGAATATTTTCGAAAACTAAAAGATAGCTTATTAAAAGATCTATCAGTTATAAAAATTTCATCCCTCTACTCCTTAAATTACTCGAGTTAGAGTTAATATCGAAAAAACCCCCCACCCTATTTTTCTCCCAACCTAAAAGTCCAAATGAACTGAAACTTGAAAAAATGAGTTTAGAATAAAAAGTTCTATCAAAAAAGTGCTATAATTAAAAAATCGTACGATTCAAATAAAAGTTATTCATATTCGAAAATGTCCAATTTTAACCATAATAAAAGTAATTTTCGAATTCGAATTTTATACCCATTTATAGAATGGAGTAAATTTGAATATATATTTAATTGAAATATGAAATTTTTATAAAAATCCAACAGTAATTAAAAAAGTTTTAGTACCAAAAACTTTTTCAATTTTTTCACTCATCACTCGTTACTATATATGACTAGTGGGAGCCCGCCGGCGATGCCCGGCGTCAGTGTGTTATGTGCCAGAGGGTAAGGGGAGGGGTTGGCTATCATTTAAGAGAAGAATGAAGAGAATCGGTCAAGAGGGTGAGGAGCAATGGACAAAAGAGTGGAGACATGTCGGAAAGTTTTTTTGTATATGGACTATAGATTGTCATGGTAGGGTGGGTGACGGGGTTAAGGGGAGGAAGAAATGATTGCCTGTTTGTAGAGAGAGGGGTTGGCTACCATATGCAAAAAAAAATAACAGAAACGGTAAAGAGGGTGAGGAGCAATAGACAAAAGAGTGGAATCAATTCTGGTTTTTACATGTTCATAATACGCGCACCGAGACCTTTCCGTTCTCTGTTTGTGTGTGTGTCTATGAGCGCGTTTATGTGTGTGTGTGTGTAACTCTATGTCGACGCGCTCTCAGTAGTTAAAAAAGAAATGTTCGTATGGCAACCCCACGAAGGATCTACCCGATCCGTTCCATTTTCGAAGTTAAATTTGCTATTTTTCTAAAAGCCTGTATGCACCGAGACCTTCCCAAAAATTCCACATGCTGGGAAGAAACTTGGAGCAGGAAACTAATGGAGTAGGCATTGTGTATAAAATATGTGAACATGAGCGTAACCCAAGGTATATAGAATTCATGTTATTCCCATTACGAACCATTAGGTGATGTAATATCGTGAAATGTAGAGGAAAGCACGGTACAGGGAACACAATACGCTCTCTGCTCTCTCTGTCTTTCCTATAAACATGCAAATACATTAGTCACACAATTACGTCACAGGCTATCAGCTTCAATGTGTCGAAATTCTAATGGGAATACTTGTCGTCTATCTACCTTTAGCGTAACCAAAATGCCGGCTTATCTGTGCGTGAAGTTCGGCCATATTAGAGCAGCCTGACTGTCAAATTTCAAAGCGGGAACTTGGTACTTTGGTACTTTTGGTTATCTTGTTTGGAAACTGACGCATGAACGTAGTAAGATACAGGAAAACTAAAAATTTCCCAATTAACTTGGACTTGAAATAAATACTTACATAGTTTTTCCATCAGTATCTGCTCAAACAAAATTCCCAATGAATTTGTTCAATGAGAACATGTATTTTGCATATACATATATATATATTTTTAACTACGCGATTATCTAATAGATTTCGCCTTGTATCATAGTTCCACTTAAATAATATTTAAAACTTCTCGCCATTAATGAGCATGACGACTCAATATACCGACAAAGAGCCTTCCCACACGAGAAGTTTTTAGGGAAGGAAAAAAATTTCCTTCAAAATGGATGAACCTAATTTTGTTGCAGTAGTATTGGATTCTGCCTGCACTCCGGATCGAAACTTGGTACCACGAAATTTTTCCTACCCCCGAAAACTCCCCACCGGTAAAAACTGCCAAAAACATCCTCGTGTAGGCTATGGCAAAGTTCTATGACTTCACTGGTGTACCCACGCAACTTAAAAATGGTTACGTTCTATCACGGTTCATGTCAACTTCATTTAGTTTCCTGCTCGAAAGGAAGAAAGAACAAATCACGATTTTTTTGGAAGCCTGTTATCCCTTGGAAAATGCTAAAATTTGGAAAATTTCGCGGAAAAATGTGTAAACTTAGAATATATAGTAAACAGGAATGGTGATAAGCCAGATTTTGCGTAATGAATTTCTGGTTGGTAGGCCATGTTGTACATGTATTTACACGCCATCCCTGTTCTAAACAACTTGTCAATTTGCAAAAAGTAAACAAAGTTTTTGTGCGGTAAAAAAGTTCTTTTTCTTCTTTATTTTGAAATAATTCACATAATTAATTTATATAAATCTTTGCTCCTATTAACAAAAAAGATAATTTAGTTAGTGCAGTTGCCTGAATCATGATTTTCCAGTTTATAATCCAAATTATATTTGCAAGCACTGACCGAGCACTTCATTTCTGTGTTTTTTAATTGATATGAAGGTTTTAATAGGTTCTAGTGGCACTATACAATAAAATAAATAATAAATAGTTTTGAAAATAATTGCTTCAGTACTTTTGTTAAATTTCGCAAAAGACTTTTAAATTGAGTAAACCCGTTCTCAAAACAAAAGCACATTTGACAATCATGGCTCAATTTGGTCCCACGCATCTCACTTACTCCTATGTATGATGCCCTGCTCTTGAAAAATTACGCTCATGTACACAAATTATACACGATTCACCCATTCCTGTTTTCTATATATTCTATGTTCGCCATTTCGTGCCATTTCTCTGCGCTATCTCTGTGTTCCTATAGAAATTTATATCCATTAGTCACGAAGTTACGTCACAGAACTTGTGCCAAAATTTTAATCGGAATAACTTTTATTCTATATAGCTTGTATTTAAACACTGTCTGAGAACGCATCAACGTAATGAGCTGACATTTTGTATACGATATTTTTGTAAATATAGTTCACTTAGAATGGTGAAATTGTGCACACATACACACATGTGTTTCATACAAATATTTAATATAATTTGGGCCACATCGAGCAATGGACTGACCGATTTGCTATTTCATGTGGCACAAAAAATATTGTTTTTCTGTATGTCAGAGTTTGAGCAAAATTTATTACATTAAAACATATAAAACACAACCAAACAGATGAAATCTTACACCCGAAAATCGAATAAAATTAAGAAAATTTATTTCTCGTGTTCAAGTGATAATTTAATCGCTTATAAACACTTTTATAAGAAATTAAACTCATTCCGACTTTAATTTTCAAAAGGTTATTTTTACCTGAATCGTGTATATGGGCAAGAGAGACGGAGCATGGTAAACGCTATCTTTACTTTATTCTTCCTGCGGTGATAGCATCTGCAGCCAACATAAAAACATGAAAAACGAAAACGTGCAGTAAGCGATTTTGTTGTTGTTGGTAGCTCCAACTCTGCCATAGCGCGAAAGAGAAAACTATAAAACTCATGCCATTCTTTCCTATACGGAAATGAAAATACGCTCAGTCGAAGTCAACGCTGAGATGAAATTTGTAATTAAATTAAAGCTTGAAACTGCTTGAACAAACCAGAAGTTCCGACTTCTGTGATTGAACTGAAGTTGTTGACCACAGCCAGCACCACCTTTGCACTTTGAACACAGTTTTGTTTCAGTAGCATTCGCAGTCGAAGTCGAAGTTGCAATTGTATCTTACCATATGCATTTCCCGACTGATCAGTCGCAATTGTAATTCAGGCCTAATGATGACAGAGCAAAATGGATTGAACACTCAAGCATAATTGATTTTTGTATGTTTGTCCGCCCGTTTGTCCATCTGTCCGTTTATCGGATATCGATAACTTGAGAATGCGTGTACTTCGAGAGTTGAAATTTTGCACACTGGCTTTAAAAAAAAAACAAAAAGTTAAGTTAAATCGGGTATCTCTTTCATGGGGCTGCCTTCAAAAATTGCATCTACTCAGTGAGCTGAAATTTTGTATACGATTTTTTTTATAGACATAGTTCACTTAGAGCGCTGAAAGTAAACAGATGGCCTTTTTCATAAAAATAGTAATTAAAATCACAATGGACCAATTCTAATCAAAATTACTATCAGTTATAAAAGTGGACTTGGTTTAGCAATAAACCCGTCATATATAAAAAAAAAGCACTGTGACTCGAACCCATACCCGCCCTACTCGAGGACTTTGACCTAGCGCCTGATTGACTGAGCCAAACTTCCTTATTTAACTTGGACTATAAATATTAATTTAAATCGAATTGTGTTCGATATCAAAGCTATACCTACCGACGCGACGCTTAAAAATGAATCGTGATTGTTTCAGATTTGATAGGCAAACCCCTTACATTATGCAGGGACTTGAATACTTTGAAACTCGATATCTCCTGAATGATAAGAGGTAATGACTTCAAATAAATTTTAGAAATTAAAGGAGATAAGTAGCTATAATGCTCTTCTGCAATGCAACTCCCTGTAGTTCAACGGGGCGCTGCTAGGAAGCGCAGACTGCAAAAATAACTGTTTTTCGTCCTAAATCCCCCCAAAAATTGGGGGAGGGGGAAATTTTTGTTATTTCTGTAATCTACTCATCGAGACCTTTCCAATGAGCCCCTACTTGTTGGGATATGTTCGAAAAATGAAATCGTTATTTTTTGAGATTTTTTTAAGGGCAAACCCCTTAGAAAATGCTTGATTTTGCCAATCTTGGCTGGACTTGTCGAACTTAAATGCTTGTAGAATTTGAAGGAAGTAAGCGAATTGGCTCAAATAAATTTTAAACCATTAAGCAGGAATGTTGAAAGCGATTTCTTGAAATAGACGGTCCAGTTGCTTTCTGTGGGCGCCACCAGGAGGCGTCTAATGGACGCTACCTTTCCAGGACATTTCAATTTTTTTTAATAGGAAAATAAAATCTGGGAATACTGAAATTCGGTATAGACAATCCTTTTATGATCCTCTTTAAAGAAAAAAATTAAAAATTTGAATAACTGTTATTTCATGGAACGAAATTTCCAAATTAATTTTCCGGACTAAAATTTGGGGCTCGAAATTTTGATATTTCGTAAAGTATGTCGGAGGAGTTTGAAAATATGCTCAAAAAATCAGAAAAAAATCGTAATAAAAATTAAGCTAAAAAAATTTGCATATTAATTAAAATATAACGGGATTTTTAATTAATTCCATTTAATTCCTTAATATGAGCATGGAAATTAAATGACATAATGAAACAATATTTTAAACCGTTAGTCGGATAGTTTTGAAAAAAATACAACAAATTAAGGACAGTAGTATACTACTTTTACATTTATAACGGGAGTTATACGATTGCTATAAGTTCCGTTAAAATTAAAACATTTCAATCATACGTATATAAATGAGAAACGAATCTAATTTGAAACTAATTTAGCGAACCATACAAATTTATTTGGTTAGTTATTCGTAAACTACTTTGAATAATGACTTGTAGTTTTTTTAGATGAAAGCTAACAAATTAGAGATAACATTAAGCGAAAAAAAGTGGCTTAATTGTTGCAGGATATAAAAAAAAGATGGCGCTGAATGTAATGTAATGACCGATGAAAAATAGTATCATACAAAACTCATCGGCGAATCGGTAATTAGAATCGGATCGGGGTTTAGTAAAATGATTTATTTTTAGGATAAATAGGGGTTGTAATTAACTACCCCTGTTGAGCCCTCCTTGAAATTTGCATTACTAAAAAAATGATTTGAATTTTTTTTTTTTTTTAATCCAAATATTTTACCGTTTTTATCTCCACCCCCCCACAACCAGTTCAAACCAACCGTTAAATTTACACCCTCCGTAATGCCACATATCTTAGCTATATTGTGAAAAAGGAATGATTGAAATTGATCTAATACTTACAGAAAACGATCGACTTTGGTGTGTGAAGAAATTTTGAAATTTTTTAAAATAACCCGTAAAATGGTCAATTTGGTCGTCTTCCACCACAAATGAGATGCTATAAAATTTTTAAATATAAACGATAGAGGATGTTTGTAGTATGAAATCGCATCTACATTTTGTCCCATAAAGTTAAATGTAATTAGTTTTCCGATCGAGCTAATAGTTTAGGAGAAAACTTAATAATAGTAGAACGACCTCGTTTTACAGCATTTTTTGCGGTTTTTTGCCATGGAAATATGTAAAACTGTATAACGGAATAACGGTGCTTCGGAGGAATTTTTTTGTAAAGATGAAAAAGTTTTGTAATTGAACACTTATGCCTATGATTGAAAAAAAATTGAAAAAATAACTCATATGTAGTAATGGGGTATATGGGACCCAGATGAGGAAAAACTTTGAACTTCGGGAGTAAAAGCTGAGTGAGAAAATGTCTCAAATTAGAAAGGAAAACATTCTAGTATATAGAGAATTTTGTTATCTTGAATTTGAATGTAAAATTTTTTCTGTACGGGCATCCGTTATGATGCAGGGTCCGACAAAGTGAAAAAGTGGTTTTAAGGTAAAATGTAAAAGGGTGTAAAAAATACACTACGAAGTATTTCGGATTGAAATTTGAAATACGCTATTCGATAGAGCTCGGCGGGGGCTTTAATTAGACACCCCACATGCCATATTTGGTGCTTGCGCGGGGTGGGGGTAACTACCCCCACCAGAAAATCCCCCCCACCCCTAATTTTTTTGTTCATAACTTTAATCCTTTTATCGAACTAAAGACAAATCTGAAGTTATTTTTTTAATCCGTCGCCCCCTCACCCCTCCAGAGCTAGTTTTAGTTTAGATTCAAAGGGTGAACTTCCCTTGTTCACAGTTTTCACAAAACTACCCCGATTTTGATTAGACATAGCTACTTACAACCACGAAGGTGTTATCTTTCGATAATGATTTGGTTTATTTCATTCTTTTGGATGGCTTCGGCGAAAAAAGGATCCAACTGACCATAATCCCAGATTTTGGGGGTGTGAAAAAACAGCGGGTAGATGAAAATTGAATACCCTGTTAAATCAACCCAGTACCATCCTTAAGCGATATTAGTAGACAAATCGATAGTCCTCGAAGGGATCTTTCATTTGGCACACTAAAAATTTTCCTCGGACACCCCCCTCCCCCGCTACACCCTCTAACATTTTATGTTACGTTTTACCTACCCCCACCCACAAAGAAGGGTGGAGGGGGGTGAAATTTCAGATTTGAAAATTTTGAAGTGTTCTCTTTCCAACGATACCCCACTCGACCTAGTGGAGTTGGAATTTCACTTGTAATCGGCCGGGCAAGTGACCCTTACGTTTTTCGAAAATCATAAAGTTTAGATGAAAAATTTTCGAAATTCGAAAAAAAAATAATATCATTCTATGGTAAATTATAAAGTGATTGTATGCAAGAAATTTGATCCCCCTGTGAAAAAAACTGCGGAATCTAGAGCGATTTAAAGAAAACGGCATTGCCCCACGTTCCGCCCTTTTGTGGGCGTTTCGAAGAAATTGTTTTTCTAAATTTTTGATATTTTATAGCCACGCCCATAGGCTTTCGAACAAATCTTAAATCATCCCGCTAGACCCTCAGGAAGTTGAGAAATAAGTGAAAATCTGAAATGATGAAAAACTGCTTGAATTTCGAAATCTATTTCGAATTTCGAATATTTTCGAAAACCAAAAGATAGCTTATTAAAAGATCTATCAGCTATCAAAATTTTATCCACCTACTCCTTAAATTACTCGAGTTAGAGTTAATATCGAAAATACCCCCCACCCTATTTTTCTCCCCACCCAAATGTCCAAATGAACTGAAACTTGAAAAAATGAGTTTAGAATAAAAAGTTCTATCAAAAAAGTGCTATAATTAAAAAATCGTACGATTCAAATAAAAGTTATTCAAATTCGAAAATGTCCAACTTTAACCATAATAAAAGTAATTTTCGAATTCGAATTTTATACCCATTTATAGAATGGAGTAAATTTGAATATATATTTAATTGAAATATGAAATTTTTATAAAAATCCAACAGTAATTAAAAAAGTTTTAGTACCAAAAACTTTTTCAATTTTTTCACTCATCACTCGTTACTATATATGACTAGTGGGAGCCCGCCGGCGATGCCCGGCGTCAGTGTGTTATGTGCGAGAGGGTAAGGGGAGGGGTTGGCTATCATTTGAAAGATGAATGAAGAGAATCGGTAAAGAGGGTGAGGAGCAATGGACAAAAGAGTGCAGGCATGTCGGAAATTTTTTTTGTATGCGGACTATAGATTGGCATGTTAGGGTGGGTGACGGGGTTAAGGGGAGGAAGAGATGATTGCCTGTTTGTAGAGAGAGGGGTTGGCTACCATATGCAAAAAAAATTAACAGAAACGGTAAAGAGGGTGAGGAGCAATAGACAAAAGAGTGGAATCAATTCTGGTTTTTACATGTTCATAATACGCGCACCGAGACCTTTCCGTTCTCTGTTTGTGTGTGTGTCTATGAGCGCGTGTATGTGTGTGTGTGTGTAACTCTATGTCGACGCGCTCTCAGTAGTTAAAAAAGAAATGTTCGTATGGCAACCCCACGAAGGATCTACCCGATCCGTTCCATTTTCGAAGTTAAATTTGCTATTTTTCTAAAAGCCTGTATGCACCGAGACCTTCCCAAAAATTCCACATGCTGGGAAGAAACTTGGAGCAGGAAACTAATGGAGTAGGCATTGTGTATAAAATATGTGAACATGAGCGTAACCCAAGGTATATAGAATTCATGTTATTCCCATTACGAACCATTAGGTGATGTAATATCGTGAAATGTATAGGAAAGCACGGTACAGGGAACACAATACGCTCTCTGCTCTCTCTGTCTTTCCTATAAACATGCAAATACATTAGTCACACAATTACGTCACAGGCTATCAGCTTCAATGTGTCGAAATTCTAATGGGAATACTTGTCGTCTATCTACCTTTAGCGTAACCAAAATGCCGGCTTATCTGTGCGTGAAGTTCGGCCATATTAGAGCAGCCTGACTGTCAAATTTCAAAGCGGGAACTTGGTACTTTGGTACTTTTGGTTATCTTGTTTGGAAACTGACGCATGAACGTAGTAAGATACAGGAAAACTAAAAATTTCCCAATTAACTTGGACTTGAAATAAATACTTACATAGTTTTTCCATCAGTATCTGCTCAAACAAAATTCCCAATGAATTTGTTCAATGAGAACATGTATTTTGCATATACATATATATATATTTTTAACTACGCGATTATCTAATAGATTTCGCCTTGTATCATAGTTCCACTTAAATAATATTTAAAACTTCTCGCCATTAATGAGCATGACGACTCAATATACCGACAAAGAGCCTTCCCACACGAGAAGTTTTTAGGGAAGGAAAAAAATTTCCTTCAAAATGGATGAACCTAATTTTGTTGCAGTAGTATTGGATTCTGCCTGCACTCCGGATCGAAACTTGGTACCACGAAATTTTTCCTACCCCCGAAAACTCCCCACCGGTAAAAACTGCCAAAAACATCCTCGTGTGGGCTATGGCAAAGTTCTTGACTTCACTGGTGTACCTACGCAACTTAAAAGTGGTTACGTTCTATCACGGTTCATGTTAACTTCATTTAGTTTCCTGCTCGAAAGGAAGTAAGAACAAATCACGATTTTTTGGAAGCCTGCTATCCCTTGGAAAATGCTAAAATTTGGAAAATTTCGCGGAAAAATGTGTAAACTTAGAATATATAGCAAACAGGAATGGTGATAAGCCAGAATTTGCGTAATGAATTTCTGGTTGGTAGGCCATGTTGTATATGTATTTACACGCCATCCCTATTATAAACAACTTGTCAATTTGCAAAAAGTAAACAAAGGTTTTGTGCGGTAAAAAAAAGTTCTTTTTCTACTTTATTTTCAAATAATTCACATAATTAATTTATATAAATCTTTGCTCCTATTAACAAAAAAGATAATTTAGTTAGTGCAGTTGCCTGAATCATGATTTTCCAATTTATAATCCAAATTATATTTGCAAGCACTGACCGAGCACTTCATTTCTGTTTTTTTTTTAATTGATATGAAGGTTTTAATAGGTTCTAGTGGCACTATACAATAAAATAAATAATAAATAGTTTTGAAAATAATTGCTTCAGTACTTTTGTTAAATTTCGCAAAAGACTTTTAAATTGAGTAAACCCGTTCTCAAAACAAAAGCACATTTGACAATCATGGCTCAATTTGGTCCACGCATCTCAATTACTCCTATGTATGATGCCCTGCTCTTGAAAAATTACGCTCATGTACACAAATTATACACGATTCACCCATTCCTGTTTTCTATATATTCTAAGTTCGCCATTTCGTGCCATTTCTCTGCGCTATCTCTGTGTTCCTATAGAAATTTATATCCATTAGTCACGAAGTTACGTCACAGAACTTGTGCCAAAATTTTAATCGGAATAACTTTTATTCTATATAGCTTGTATTTAAAGACTGTCTGAGAACGCATCAACGTAGTGAGCTGACATTTTGTATACGATATTTTTGTAAATATAGTTCACTTAGAATGGTGAAATTGTGCGCACATACACACATGTGTTTCATACAAATATTTAATATAATTTGGGCCAGATCGACCGATTTGCTATTTCATGTGGCACAAAAAATATTGTTTTTCTGTATGTCAGAGTTTGAGCAAAATTTATTACATTAAAACATATAAAACACAACCAAACAGATGAAATCTTACACCCGAAAATCGAATAAAATTAAGAAAATTTATTTCTCGTGTTCAAGTGATAATTTAATCGCTTATAAACACTTTTATAAGAAATTAAACTCATTCCGACTTTAATTTTCAAAAGGTTATTTTTACCTGAATCGTGTATATGGGCAAGAGAGACGGACGGAGCATGGTAAACGCTATCTTTACTTTATTCTTCCTGCGGTGATAGCATCTGCAGCCAACATAAAAACATGAAAAACGAAAACGTGCAGTAAGCGATTTTTTTGTTGTTGGTAGCTCAAACTCTGCCATAGCGCGAAAGAGAAAACTATAAAACTCGTGCCATTCTTTCCTATAAGGAAATGACAATACGCTCAGTCGAAGTCGACGCTGAGATGAAATTTGTAATTAAATTAAAGCTTCAAACTGCTTGAACAAACCAGAAGTTCCGACTTCTGTCATTGAACTGAAGTTGTTGACCACAGCCAGCACCACCTTTGCACTTTGAACACAGTTTTGTTTCAGTAGCATTCGCAGTCGAAGTCGAAGTTGCAATTGTATCTTACCATATGCATTTCCCGACTGATCAGTCGCAATTGTAATTCAAGCCTAATGATGACAGAGCAAAATGGATTGAACACTCAAGCATAATTGATTTTTGTATGTTTGTCCGCCCGTTTGTCCATCTGTCCGTTTATCGGATATCGATAACTTGAGAATGCGTGTACTTCGAGAGTTGAAATTTTGCACACTGGCTTTAAAAAAAAAACAAAAAGTTAAGTTAAATCGGGTATCTCTTTCATGGGGCTGCCTTCAAAAATTGCATCTACTCAGTGAGCTGAAATTTTGTATACGATTTTTTTTATAGACATAGTTCACTTAGAGCGCTGAAAGTAAACAGATGGCCTTTTTCATAAAAATAGTAATTAAAATCACAATGGACCAATTCTAATCAAAATTACTATCAGTTATAAAAGTGGACTTGGTTTAGCAATAAACCCGTCATATATAAAAAAAAAAGCACTGTGACTCGTCGAACCCATACCCGCCCTACTCGAGGACTTTGACCTAGCGCCTGATTGACTGAGCCAAACTTCCTTATTTAACTTGGACTATAAATATTAATTTAAATCGAATTGTGTTCGATATCAAAGCTATACCTACCGACGCGACGCTTAAAAATGAATCGTGATTGTTTCAGATTTGATAGGCAAACCCCTTACAAAATGCAGGGACTTGAATACTTTGAAACTCGATATCTCCTGAATGATAAGAGGTAATGACTTCAAATAAATTTTAGAAATTAAAGGAGATAAGTAGCTATAATGCTCTTCTGCAATGCAACTCCCTGTAGTTCAACGGGGCGCTGCTAGGAAGCGCAGACTGCAAAAATAACTGTTTTTCGTCCTAAATCCCCCCAAAAATTGGGGGAGGGGGAAATTTTTGTTATTTCTGTAATCTACTCATCGAGACCTTTCCAATGAGCCCCTACTTGTTGGGATATGTTCGAAAAATGAAATCGTTATTTTTTGAGATTTTTTGATGGGCAAACCCCTTAGAAAATGCTTGATTTTGCCAATCTTGGCTGGACTTGTCGAACTTAAATGCTTGTAGAATTTGAAGGAAGTAAGCGAATTGGCTCAAATAAATTTTAAACCATTAAGCAGGAATGTTGAAAGCGATTTCTTGAAATAGACGGTCCAGTTGCTTTCTGTGGGCGCCACCAGGAGGCGTCTAATGGACGCTACCTTTCCAGGACATTTCAATTTTTTTTAATAGGAAAATAAAATCTGGGAATACTGAAATTCGGTATAGACAATCCTTTTATGATCCTCTTTAAAGAAAAAAATTAAAAATTTGAATAACTGTTATTTCATGGAACGAAATTTCCAAATTAATTTTCCGGACTAAAATTTGGGGCTCGAAATTTTGATATTTCGTAAAGTATGTCGGAGGAGTTTGAAAATATGCTCAAAAAATCAGAAAAAAATCGTAATAAAAATTAAGCTAAAAAAATTTGCATATTAATTAAAATATAACGGGATTTTTAATTAATTCCATTTAATTCCTTAATATGAGCATGGAAATTAAATGACATAATGAAACAATATTTTAAACCGTTAGTCGGATAGTTTTGAAAAAAATACAACAAATTAAGGACAGTAGTATACTACTTTTACATTTATAACGGGAGTTATACGATTGCTATAAGTTCCGTTAAAATTAAAACATTTCAATCATACGTATATAAATGAGAAACGAATCTAATTTGAAACTAATTTAGCGAACCATACAAATTTATTTGGTTAGTTATTCGTAAACTACTTTGAATAATGACTTGTAGTTTTTTTAGATGAAAGCTAACAAATTAGAGATAACATTAAGCGAAAAAAAGTGGCTTAATTGTTGCAGGATATAAAAAAAAGATGGCGCTGAATGTAATGTAATGACCGATGAAAAATAGTATCATACAAAACTCATCGGCGAATCGGTAATTAGAATCGGATCGGGGTTTAGTAAAATGATTTATTTTTAGGATAAATAGGGGTTGTAATTAACTACCCCTGTTGAGCCCTCCTTGAAATTTGCATTACTAAAAAAATGATTTGAATTTTTTTTTTTTTTTTAATCCAAATATTTTACCGTTTTTATCTCCACCCCCCCACAACCAGTTCAAACCAACCGTTAAATTTACACCCCCCGTAATGCCACATATCTTAGCTATATTGTGAAAAAGGAATGATTGAAATTGATCTAATACTTACAGAAAACGATCGACTTTGGTGTGTGAAGAAATTTTGAAATTTTTTAAAATAACCCGTAAAATGGTCAATTTGGTCGTCTTCCACCACAAATGAGATGCTATAAAATTTTTAAATATAAACGATAGAGGATGTTTGTAGTATGAAATCGCATCTACATTTTGTCCCATAAAGTTAAATGTAATTAGTTTTCCGATCGAGCTAATAGTTTAGGAGAAAACTTAATAATAGTAGAACGACCTCGTTTTACAGCATTTTTTGCGGTTTTTTGCCATGGAAATATGTAAAACTGTATAACGGAATAACGGTGCTTCGGAGGAATTTTTTTGTAAAGATGAAAAAGTTTTGTAATTGAACACTTATGCCTATGATTGAAAAAAAATTGAAAAAATAACTCATATGTAGTAATGGGGTATATGGGACCCAGATGAGGAAAAACTTTGAACTTCGGGAGTAAAAGCTGAGTGAGAAAATGTCTCAAATTAGAAAGGAAAACATTCTAGTATATAGAGAATTTTGTTATCTTTAATTTGAATGTAAAATTTTTTCTGTACGGGCATCCGTTATGATGCAGGGTCCGACAAAGTGAAAAAGTGGTTTTCAGGTAAAATGTAAAAGGGTGTAAAAAATACACTACGAAGTATTTCGGATTGAAATTTGAAATACGCTATTCGATAGAGCTCGGCGGGGGCTTTAATTAGACACCCCACATGCCATATTTGGTGCTTGCGCGGGGTGGGGGTAACTACCCCCACCAGAAAATCCCCCCCACCCCTAATTTTTTTGTTCATAACTTTAATCCTTTTATCGAACTAAAGACAAATCTGAAGATATTTTTTTAATCCGTCGCCCCCTCACCACTCCAGAGCTAGTTTTAGTTTAGATTCAAAGGGTGAACTTCCCTTGTTCACAGTTTTCACAAAACTACCCCGATTTTGATTAGACATAGCTACTTACAACCACGAAGGTGTTATCTTTCGATAATGATTTGGTTTATTTCATTCTTTTGGATGGCTTCGGCGAAAAAAGGAGCCAACTGACCATAATCCCAGATTTTGGGGGTGTGAAAAAACAGCGGGTAGATGAAAATTGAATACCCTGTTAAATCAACACAGTAGCACCCTTAAGCGATATAAGTACACAAATCGATAGTCCTCGAAGGGATCTTTCATTTGGCACACTAAAAATTTTCCTCGGACACCCGCCTCCCCCGCTACACCCTCTAACATTTTATGTTACGTTTTACCTACCCCCACCCACAAAGAGGGGTAGAGGGGGGTGAAATTTAAGATTTGAAAATTTTGAAGTGTTCTCTTTCCAACGATACCCCACTCGACCTAGTGGAGTTGGAATTTCACTTGTAATCGGCCGGGCAAGTGACCTTTACGTTTTTCGAAAATCATAAAGTTTAGATGAAAAATTTTCGAAATTCGAAAAAAAAAATAATATCATTCTATGGTAAATTATAAAGTGAATGTATGCAAGAAATTGTTGTCCCCCTGTGAAAAAAAACTGCGGAATCTAGAGCGATTTAAAGAAAACGGCATTGCCCCACGTTCCGCCCTTTTGTGGGCGTTTCGAAGAAATTGTTTTTCTAAATTTTTGATATTTTATAGCCACGCCCATAGGCTTTCGAACAAATCTTAAAACATTCCGCTAGACCCTCAGGAAGTTGAGTAATAAGAGAAAATCTGAAATGATGAAAAACTGCGTGAATTTCGAAATCTATTTCGAATTTCGAATATTTTCGAAAACTAAAAGATAGCTTATTAAAAGATCTATCAGTTATAAAAATTTCATCCCTCTACTCCTTAAATTACTCGAGTTAGAGTTAATATCGAAAAAACCCCCCACCCTATTTTTCTCCCAACCTAAAAGTCCAAATGAACTGAAACTTGAAAAAATGAGTTTAGAATAAAAAGTTCTATCAAAAAAGTGCTATAATTAAAAAATCGTACGATTCAAATAAAAGTTATTCATATTCGAAAATGTCCAATTTTAACCATAATAAAAGTAATTTTCGAATTCGAATTTTATACCCATTTATAGAATGGAGTAAATTTGAATATATATTTAATTGAAATATGAAATTTTTATAAAAATCCAACAGTAATTAAAAAAGTTTTAGTACCAAAAACTTTTTCAATTTTTTCACTCATCACTCGTTACTATATATGATTAACTTACTATTATTATTACTATTTTTAACTACGCGATTATCTAATAGATTTCGCCTTGTATCATAGTTCCACTTAAATAATATTTAAAACTTCTCGCCATTAATGAGCATGACGACTCAATATACCGACAAAGAGCCTTCCCACACGATAAGTTTTTAGGGAAGGAAGAAATTTCCTTCAAAATGGATGAACCTAATTTTCTTGCAGTAGTATTGGATTCTGCCCGTACTCCGGATCGAAACTTGGTACCACGAAATTTTTCCTACCCCCGAAAACTCCTCACCGGTAAAAACTGCCAAAAACATCCTCGTGTGGGCTATGGCAAAGTTCTTGACTTCACTGGTGTACCTACGCAACTTAAAAGTGGTTACGTTCTATCACGGCTCATGTCAACTTCATTTAGTTTCCTGCTCGAAAGGAAGTAAGAACAAATCACGATTTTTTGGAAGCCTGCTATCCCTTGGAAAATGCTAAAATTTGGAAAATTTCGCGGAAAAATGTGTAAACTTAGAATATATAGCAAACAGGAATGGTGATAAGCCAGATTTTGCGTAATGAATTTCTGGTTGGTAGGCCATGTTGTATATGTATTTACACGCCATCCCTATTATAAACAACTTGTCAATTTGCAAAAAGTAAACAAAGGTTTTGTGCGGTAAAAAAAAGTTCTTTTTCTACTTTATTTTCAAATAATTCACATAATTAATTTATATAAATCTTTGCTCCTATTAACAAAAAAGATAATTTAGTTAGTGCAGTTGCCTGAATCATGATTTTCCAATTTATAATCCAAATTATATTTGCAAGCACTGACCGAGCACTTCATTTCTGTTTTTTTTTTAATTGATATGAAGGTTTTAATAGGTTCTAGTGGCACTATACAATAAAATAAATAATAAATAGTTTTGAAAATAATTGCTTCAGTACTTTTGTTAAATTTCGCAAAAGACTTTTAAATTGAGTAAACCCGTTCTCAAAACAAAAGCACATTTGACAATCATGGCTCAATTTGGTCCACGCATCTCAATTACTCCTATGTATGATGCCCTGCTCTTGAAAAATTACGCTCATGTACACAAATTATACACGATTCACCCATTCCTGTTTTCTATATATTCTAAGTTCGCCATTTCGTGCCATTTCTCTGCGCTATCTCTGTGTTCCTATAGAAATTTATATCCATTAGTCACGAAGTTACGTCACAGAACTTGTGCCAAAATTTTAATCGGAATAACTTTTATTCTATATAGCTTGTATTTAAAGACTGTCTGAGAACGCATCAACGTAGTGAGCTGACATTTTGTATACGATATTTTTGTAAATATAGTTCACTTAGAATGGTGAAATTGTGCGCACATACACACATGTGTTTCATACAAATATTTAATATAATTTGGGCCAGATCGACCGATTTGCTATTTCATGTGGCACAAAAAATATTGTTTTTCTGTATGTCAGAGTTTGAGCAAAATTTATTACATTAAAACATATAAAACACAACCAAACAGATGAAATCTTATACCCGAAAATCGAATAAAATTAAGAAAATTTATTTCTCGTGTTCAAGTGATAATTTAATCGCTTATAAACACTTTTATAAGAAATTAAACTCATTCCGACTTTAATTTTCAAAAGGTTATTTTTACCTGAATCGTGTATATGGGCAAGAGAGACGGACGGAGCATGGTAAACGCTATCTTTACTTTATTCTTCCTGCGGTGATAGCATCTGCAGCCAACATAAAAACATGAAAAACGAAAACGTGCAGTAAGCGATTTTTTTGTTGTTGGTAGCTCCAACTCTGCCATAGCGCGAAAGAGAAAACTATAAAACTCGTGCCATTCTTTCCTATAAGGAAATGACAATACGCTCAGTCGAAGTCGACGCTGAGATGAAATTTGTAATTAAATTAAAGCTTCAAAGTGCTTGAACAAACCAGAAGTTCCGACTTCTGTCATTGAACTGAAGTTGTTGACCACAGCCAGCACCACCTTTGCACTTTGAACACAGTTTTGTTTCAGTAGCATTCGCAGTGGAGGTCGAAGTTGCAATTGTATCTTACCATATGCATTTCCCGACTGATCATCTGTCCGTTTATCGGATATCGATAACTTGAGAATGCGTGTACTTCGAGAGTTGAAATTTTGCACACTGGCTTTAAAAAAAAACAAAAAGTTAAGTTAAATCGGGTATCTCTTTCATGGGGCTGCCTTCAAAAATTGCATCTACGCAGTGAGCTGAAATTTTGTATACGATTTTTTTTATAGACATAGTTCACTTAGAGCGCTGAAAGTAAACAGATGGCCTTTTTCATAAAAATAGTAATTAAAATCACAATGGACCAATTCTAATCAAAATTACTATCAGTTATAAAAGTGGACTTGGTTTAGCAATAAACCCGTCATATATAAACACTGTGACTCGAACCCATACCCGCCCTACTCGAGGACTTTGACCTAGCGCCTGATTGACTGAGCCAAACTTCCTTATTTAACTTGGACTATAAATATTAATTTAAATCGAATTGTGTTCGATATCAAAGCTATAACTACCGACGCGACGCTTAAAAATGAATCGTGATTGTTTCAGATTTGATAGGCAAACCCCTTACAAAATGCAGGGACTTGAATACTTTGAAATTCGATATCTCCTGAATGATAAGAGGTAATGACTTCAAATAAATTTTAGAAATTAAAGGAGATAAGTAGCTATAATGCTCTTCTGCAATGCAACTCCCTGTAGTTCAACGGGGTGCCGCTAGGAAGCGCAGACTGCAAAAATAACTGTTTTTCGTCCTAAATCACCCCAAAAATTGGGGGAGGGGGAAATTTTTGTTATTTCTGTAATCTACTCATCGAGACCTTTCCAATGAGCCCCTACTTGTTGGGATATGTTCGAAAAATGAAATCGTTATTTTTTGAGATTTTTTGATGGGCAAACCCCTTAGAAAATGCTTGATTTTGCCAATCTTGGCTGGACTTGTCGAACTTAAATGCTTGTAGAATTTGAAGGAAGTAAGCGAATTGGCTCAAATAAATTTTAAACCATTAAGCAGGAATGTCGAAAGCGATTTCTTGAAATAGACGGTCCAGTTGCTTTCTGTGGGCGCCACCAGGAGGCGTCTAATGGACGCTACCTTTCCAGGACATTTCAATTTTTTTTAATAGGAAAATAAAATCTGGGAATACTGAAATTCGGTATAGACAATCCTTTTATGATCCTCTTTAAAGAAAAAAATTAAAAATTTGAATAACTGTTATTTCATGGAACGAAATTTCCAAATTAATTTTCCGGACTAAAATTTGGGGCTCGAAATTTTGATATTTCGTAAAGTATGTCGGAGGAGTTTGAAAATATGCTCAAAAAATCAGAAAAAAATCGTAATAAAAATTAAGCTAAAAAAATTTGCATATTAATTAAAATATAACGGGATTTTTAATTAATTCCATTTAATTCCTTAATATGAGCATGGAAATTAAATGACATAATGAAATCTATGTAGGACAATATTTTAAACCGTTAGTCGGATAGCTTTGAAAAAAATACAACAAATTAAGGACAGTAGTATACTACTTTTACATTTATAACGGGACTTATACGATTGCTATAAGTTCCGTTAAAATTAAAACATTTCAATCATACGTATATAAATGAGAAACGAATCTAATTTGAAACTAATTTAGCGAACCATACAAATTTATTTGGTTAGTTATTCGTAATTTACTTTGAATAATGACTTGTAGTTTTTTTTAGATGAAAGCTAACAAATTAGAGATAACATTAAGCGAAAAAAGTGGCTTAATTGTTGCAGGATATAAAAAAAAGATGGCGCTGAATGTAATGTAATGACCGATGAAAAATAGTATCATACAAAACTCATCGGCGAATCGGTAATTAGAATCGGATCTGGGTTTAGTAAAATGATTTATTTTTAGGATAAATAGGGGTTGTAATTAACTACCCCTGTTGAGCCCTCCTTGAAAATTTTATTACTAAAAAAATGATTTGATTTTTTTTTTTTTTTTTTAAATCCAAATATTTTACCGTTTTTATCTCCACCCCCCCACAACCAGTTCAAACCAACCGTTAAATTTACACCCCCCGTAATGTTACATATCGTAGCTATATTGTGAAAAAGGAATGATTGAAATTGATCTAATACTTACAGAAAACGATCGACTTTGGTGTGTGAAGAAATTTTGAAATTTTTTAAAATAACCCGTAAAATGGTTAATTTGGTCGTCTTCCACCACAAATGAGATGCTATAAAATTTTTAAATATAAACGATAAGGGATGTTTGTAGTATGAAATCGAATCTACATTTTGTCCCATAAAGTTAAATGTAATTAGTTTTCCGATCGAGCTAATAGTTTAGGAGAAAACTTAATAATAGTAGAACGACCTCGTTTTACAGCATTTTTTGCGGTTTTTTGCCGTGGAAATATGTAAAACTGTATAACGGAATAACGGTGCTTCGGAGGAATTTTTTTGTAAAGATGAAAAAGTTTTGTAATTGAACACTTATGCCTATGATTGAAAAAAAAATTGAAAAAATAACTCATATGTAGGAATGGGGTATATGGGACCCAGATGAGGAAAAACTTTGAACTTCGGGAGTAAAAGCTGAGTGAGAAAATGTCTCAAATTAGAAATGAAAACATTTTAGTATATAGAGAATTTTGTTATCTTTAATTTGAATGTAAAATTTTTTCTCTACGGGCATCCGTTATGATGCAGGGTCCAACAAAGTGAAAAAGTGGTTTTCAGGTAAAATGTAAAAGGGTGTAAAAAATACACTACGAAGTATTTCGGATTGAAATGTGAAATACGCTATTCCATAGAGCTCAGCGGGGGCTTTAATTAGACACCCCACATGCCATATTTGGGGCTTGCAGGGGTGGGGTAACTACCCCCACCCCAGAAAATCCCCCCCACCCCTAATTTTTTTGTTCATAACTTTAATCCTTTTATCGAACTAAAGACAAATCTGAAGATATTTTTTTAATCCGTCGCCCCCTCACCACTCCAGAGCTAGTTTTAGTTTAGATTCAAAGGGTGAACTTCCCTTGTTCACAGTTTTCACAAAACTACCCCGATTTTGATTAGACATAGCTACTTACAACCACGAAGGTGTTATCTTTCGATAATGATTTGGTTTATTTCATTCTTTTGGATGGCTTCGGCGAAAAAAGGAGCCAACTGACCATAATCCCAGATTTTGGGGGTGTGAAAAAACAGCGGGTAGATGAAAATTGAATACCCTGTTAAATCAACCCAGTACCACCCTTAAGCGATATTAGTAGACAAATCGATAGTCCTCGAAGGGATCTTTCATTTGGCACACTAAAAATTTTCCTCGGACACCCGCCTCCCCCGCTACACCCTCTAACATTTTATGTTACGTTTTACCTACCCCCACCCACAAAGAGGGGTAGAGGGGGGTGAAATTTAAGATTTGAAAATTTTGAAGTGTTCTCTTTCCAACGATACCCCACTCGACCTAGTGGAGTTGGAATTTCACTTGTAATCGGCCGGGCAAGTGACCTTTACGTTTTTCGAAAATCATAAAGTTTAGATGAAAAATTTTCGAAATTCGAAAAAAAAAATAATATCATTCTATGGTAAATTATAAAGTGAATGTATGCAAGAAATTGTTGTCCCCCTGTGAAAAAAAACTGCGGAATCTAGAGCGATTTAAAGAAAACGGCATTGCCCCACGTTCCGCCCTTTTGTGGGCGTTTCGAAGAAATTGTTTTTCTAAATTTTTGATATTTTATAGCCACGCCCATAGGCTTTCGAACAAATCTTAAAACATTCCGCTAGACCCTCAGGAAGTTGAGTAATAAGAGAAAATCTGAAATGATGAAAAACTGCGTGAATTTCGAAATCTATTTCGAATTTCGAATATTTTCGAAAACTAAAAGATAGCTTATTAAAAGATCTATCAGTTATAAAAATTTCATCCCTCTACTCCTTAAATTACTCGAGTTAGAGTTAATATCGAAAAAACCCCCCACCCTATTTTTCTCCCAACCTAAAAGTCCAAATGAACTGAAACTTGAAAAAATGAGTTTAGAATAAAAAGTTCTATCAAAAAAGTGCTATAATTAAAAAATCGTACGATTCAAATAAAAGTTATTCATATTCGAAAATGTCCAATTTTAACCATAATAAAAGTAATTTTCGAATTCGAATTTTATACCCATTTATAGAATGGAGTAAATTTGAATATATATTTAATTGAAATATGAAATTTTTATAAAAATCCAACAGTAATTAAAAAAGTTTTAGTACCAAAAACTTTTTCAATTTTTTCACTCATCACTCGTTACTATATTGTGAAAAAGGAATGATTGAAATTGATCTAATACTTACAGAAAACGATCGACTTTGGTGTGTGAAGAAATTTTGAAATTTTTTAAAATAACCCGTAAAATGGTCAATTTGGTCGTCTTCCACCACAAATGAGATGCTATAAAATTTTTAAATATAAACGATAGAGGATGTTTGTAGTATGAAATCGCATCTACATTTTGTCCCATAAAGTTAAATGTAATTAGTTTTCCGATCGAGCTAATAGTTTAGGAGAAAACTTAATAATAGTAGAACGACCTCGTTTTACAGCATTTTTTGCGGTTTTTTGCCATGGAAATATGTAAAACTGTATAACGGAATAACGGTGCTTCGGAGGAATTTTTTTGTAAAGATGAAAAAGTTTTGTAATTGAACACTTATGCCTATGATTGAAAAAAAATTGAAAAAATAACTCATATGTAGTAATGGGGTATATGGGACCCAGATGAGGAAAAACTTTGAACTTCGGGAGTAAAAGCTGAGTGAGAAAATGTCTCAAATTAGAAAGGAAAACATTCTAGTATATAGAGAATTTTGTTATCTTGAATTTGAATGTAAAATTTTTTCTGTACGGGCATCCGTTATGATGCAGGGTCCGACAAAGTGAAAAAGTGGTTTTCAGGTAAAATGTAAAAGGGTGTAAAAAATACACTACGAAGTATTTCGGATTGAAATTTGAAATACGCTATTCGATAGAGCTCGGCGGGGGCTTTAATTAGACACCCCACATGCCATATTTGGTGCTTGCGCGGGGTGGGGGTAACTACCCCCACCAGAAAATCCCCCCCACCCCTAATTTTTTTGTTCATAACTTTAATCCTTTTATCGAACTAAAGACAAATCTGAAGTTATTTTTTTAATCCGTCGCCCCCTCACCCCTCCAGAGCTAGTTTTAGTTTAGATTCAAAGGGTGAACTTCCCTTGTTCACAGTTTTCACAAAACTACCCCGATTTTGATTAGACATAGCTACTTACAACCACGAAGGTGTTATCTTTCGATAATGATTTGGTTTATTTCATTCTTTTGGATGGCTTCGGCGAAAAAAGGATCCAACTGACCATAATCCCAGATTTTGGGGGTGTGAAAAAACAGCGGGTAGATGAAAATTGAATACCCTGTTAAATCAACCCAGTACCACCCTTAAGCGATATTAGTAGACAAATCGATAGTCCTCGAAGGGATCTTTCATTTGGCACACTAAAAATTTTCCTCGGACACCCCCCTCCCCCGCTACACCCTCTAACATTTTATGTTACGTTTTACCTACCCCCACCCACAAAGAAGGGTGGAGGGGGGTGAAATTTCAGATTTGAAAATTTTGAAGTGTTCTCTTTCCAACGATACCCCACTCGACCTAGTGGAGTTGGAATTTCACTTGTAATCGGCCGGGCAAGTGACCCTTACGTTTTTCGAAAATCATAAAGTTTAGATGAAAAATTTTCGAAATTCGAAAAAAAAATAATATCATTCTATGGTAAATTATAAAGTGATTGTATGCAAGAAATTTGATCCCCCTGTGAAAAAAACTGCGGAATCTAGAGCGATTTAAAGAAAACGGCATTGCCCCACGTTCCGCCCTTTTGTGGGCGTTTCGAAGAAATTGTTTTTCTAAATTTTTGATATTTTATAGCCACGCCCATAGGCTTTCGAACAAATCTTAAATCATCCCGCTAGACCCTCAGGAAGTTGAGAAATAAGTGAAAATCTGAAATGATGAAAAACTGCTTGAATTTCGAAATCTATTTCGAATTTCGAATATTTTCGAAAACCAAAAGATAGCTTATTAAAAGATCTATCAGCTATCAAAATTTTATCCACCTACTCCTTAAATTACTCGAGTTAGAGTTAATATCGAAAATACCCCCCACCCTATTTTTCTCCCCACCCAAATGTCCAAATGAACTGAAACTTGAAAAAATGAGTTTAGAATAAAAAGTTCTATCAAAAAAGTGCTATAATTAAAAAATCGTACGATTCAAATAAAAGTTATTCAAATTCGAAAATGTCCAACTTTAACCATAATAAAAGTAATTTTCGAATTCGAATTTTATACCCATTTATAGAATGGAGTAAATTTGAATATATATTTAATTGAAATATGAAATTTTTATAAAAATCCAACAGTAATTAAAAAAGTTTTAGTACCAAAAACTTTTTCAATTTTTTCACTCATCACTCGTTACTATATATGATTAATACGAGAACGTCATGTACAAAGTCTCAGCTCTCTTGCTCAACACCTTCTCAATTAGCGTCCAAATGTATTGTGAAAACTGTGAACAGCGTATGCACAATTTCAGCTCGTGTTACCAAAGTGTCAACAAACTTAATATACGACTTAGGGTGTAATTAGTTCTAATCACGGTTCGTTTAGTTATAAAGTGATCCCTCGACTTGCTCGAGGATAGGGTCCTGAAAAATCTTGCGTAAACTGAAGTCGCGTATGTAAGTCGGGAAGAAATTACAAAAGCTGTTAGAAAAATGATTTGGAAGCGTAAATAATACATTATAATGCACAAAATTTCGTAATTAATTATATGTATAAACAGCGAAACTAATATCAAACAAGCACAATGGAGATATACATGAGCATCTAAAGATTGGAAAGAGCTTGAAGATTTCATGCCTATAATGAAAACTATATAAATAAACGCGTATTCTTTGTAATGAAATTTTCTTAATCAGAGTCAGAATTCAGGTCATTTCCGTAACGCTGTTAGAGTCCTGCCCTTTTTTGGAAGTAGATGGTTTAAGAATGCTTACAGTTGATGGTTTCTTGAAAAAAATGTTCAAGGTTGGATGTGAAGAGTTTTTTTTTTCTAACGCAAAATCAGGTAGAATTTATTCACTTGTCTATTCACCTAAGAGGTTCTATCATAATCAAGGCTATTTTCTTCAATATATTGATTATGTAGCCGTACAATATATGGAGTGCAATTACATCCCCTTTAGAATCAGCACACGAGATGGAGGACATTCTTCTCCATACTTGTTGACATCTTCACCGTTTTCTCCCTGCCTAGTTCAATGACACCTTCATTCGTAAGTTCAGGTTCACGAGAATCTAGTAACTTGTCGGTAGTATTCGTAGCTATGTTTTGAAAGCCCAATTCATCTTGTGCCATGTTCGGCCCACCGTTATGCATCGTATGCTTTGTAAAACTATGTATTCATTCATAAATACGATGCCGGTTAAAATTGGTATAAACACGAATGTAACCGAGGGATTCGGTAGAATTATTTTTTCTTACCATCCACACAAATAATTTCCAATTTAAAATTATTCTTCCCCAGCTCTTGAAACACTGCCTGTCTCATCATTATTATAAAAGATTCTTAGGAGTACGACTTTCTTTACTTATGTCTAAATGATTCGAATCCCCATGTCTGAATGATCAGAAGTTCCTTTATTCATTAAAGAAATAGTCTGCATGGTATCTAAATAACCGCATAAGAATAGACTTTGTGTCTATTAATTTCAAGTAATTAAATTAATTAACTAAATAAAAAATAATAAAAATATGAGTGTAGAAATGTATGAAAAAAATAGTCTGTCTTTTCAAGACGTCTTTGTAAAAAAAGTTTTTCATCGCAGACAAATAGCAGCTGTAGTTAAACCTGGTGGGGTAAAACTTGGTGAGTATTCCATAGAATTTGAGCCCATCGAAATAATTGATATTATCGTACATCCAAACTATACGAGGAAGCAGGTTTACGATGACATCGCTCTTTTAAGGCTGAAAAAAGGAATAAAGTAAGATATTAATTTTAAATACCTATATGTAAAAAAAAAGAAAAATAATAAAATTGATTTTTTTGTCTCAGCGGGAAAGCAGCTTGCCTATGGACAAAAGATGAAATCAACTACAACACGGCTACAGCAATAGGATACGGTCAAACAGCTACCCGTAGATTGAATGCATAAAGTACCATTTTACAAGAGTTATAAAAAATTTTGCATTTTAGGCCTAACTACATCCAATGATTTGTTTAAAGTCGACTTGCAACTATATTCGAGTCAAGTGTGTCAAGCATACTATACTCCCAGATTTAGGATAGAAAGAGGTTTGATAGACAGTCAGATTTGCGCTGGTGACTTTAATAAAGTGAAAGATACTTGTCCGGTTCGTAATAACAAATTGGAATAATTTTGTGGTTGACTCAAAAACTTTTTCAAAAACATCTCTTTCAGGGTGACTCTGGTGGACCTTTATTGGTGAGAACTACAGTAAATAAGACAGAGATTCCTTTTATTTTGGGCGTAACATCCTTCGGTCCGGGATGTGGTGAAGGCATACCAGGTGTATACACAAAAGTGTCCTCTTATCTTGATTGGATTGAACCGATTGTGTGGCCAGGAAGTTAAGATTTATGCTGAAATGTTTTAATCAGCATTTTTAAGTTTTATTAAGAAATTCATGGTGCAAAAGTATATTTCCCTAATAATTTCTAAACAAGATCAAGCAAAAATAATTAAACCGGTAGAAAAACAAAATATATCCATGACATTTTGTAGAATGCAAGCGGAAAATAAAATTAATTACATCATCACCGTTTTCTTGTTTAACAAAAAATTATTACTGCTCTCTCTTTCACTTTTTCATCATTTCCTCCTTCCACAGGTATAGTGAAATGTTTCCAGGTTGTTTTTTTGTAATGGAATTTTTCTATTTCTGTTTATATTTCCTTTTAAAGTGTAGGATCTTCTTTGTAGATGAAATCTTGTTTCTAAATTTATTGCCAAATAATTGTCGCCTTAAGCTAAAATAATGCCTCTAGTAATCTCTTTTTCAGCCTCTCTCTCATCTCCTCTTTGCATATCCTGAAATCGGCTTACAAAGGTGTATTCTACACAAATACTTCTCTTTTTGGATCCTTTGAAATAGTCAAGTTGAATCTATATTATGCAATTAATTCACTTTTTCAAGTGGGTGCTTACTTAATACCATCTATAGTGGAACTGGTAAAACTATCTATGCTGTGCTTATGTCGTATGTGAATGTCAAAATATACACTTTGAAATTTATCTTTTTGTGCGTTTATATTCAGCACAGCAGGTCTAGCATGATGTCATTTTATTGCAATGATAAAATATTATTATATGTTTAGTTCTACCACCTGCTTTCGTATCCTACAAAATTGTTAAAGTATCGGCACCTGTGGGAGGAGAGCTGCTATATTTGGGATACATAAGAGCACTGTTCATTTCTATTTCTATTTTTGTGCAGATATTATCTTGCGTTTAATTGAAACTGTTCCACGTAATATTGGACATAAGATATTTTTCGATAATTATTTGAACGGCATCCCATTACTTTCCAAATTGAAAGAACTTGGAATATGGGGAACTGGAACCCTATGGTCTAACAGATTATGCGGAGCAGCGAATCTCTTAAAATCTGAGAAGGATTTACGAAAGGAAGGTCGCGGGACATTTGACTATCGCATCGAAGTAACACAGAATATATGTTTAGTACAATGGTTTGATAATGGCTTAGTGCAACTTACATCCACCATATTTGGAACTGACCCACTGTCAAATGTTACACATTTTTGTCAGGAGAAAAATAAGTTTATTGAAATTAAACGCCCTGAAAACGTACAACAGTATAAACAGTACATGGGAGGTGTTGATAAGATAGATTTTCTCATATCATTATATAGAAATTCTATTAAAAGCAGGAAGTGGTCACAAAGTTTTTTGATCACTCCGTGGTATTGGCTGTCTGTAACGCATGGCTTGAATACAAACTTGACTGCCTCAAAAAAGAAATTTGTTCCAGAGAAATCTTGGATTTGATGGAATTTCGAAGTGAAATTTCATCAGGTCTTTTATTTGCAAATATTATTAAACCAATGCGCAAACGGGGAAGACCTAGAAACTGTGATGAAGAAAACGATTCGTTTGCATCTCCAAAACAAAATTTTGAAAAGCGACCAGGCGTAAGGTATGATTTATACAAGTAAACGTGGTAGGTGTTGTGGAAGTAAACTCGGTAGGTGTAAATTTGAAGGATGTACTGGATTAACGCAAAACATCTGTACTAAGTGTAATATTCATTTATGCTCTGCCAACAAAAAAAAAACATTGCATTTATGATTTCCATAATAAGAAATAAAATCGTGAGTGGCTGTAACTAAAAAGACGAAAGTAGTATATAAAAATACTATATTACTGTTAAGTTTTAACAAATTATGTTTATTTGTTATCAATGTTTTCAACAAGAATTTTGATTTATATGTTTTATATAAAGAAAAGTACTTAGTTATATTTTAGTACCTTACAGGCCATTTGTTGTAAATTTACAACTTATTAAAACTCCGGTCTGAAGATTTTGGGTTATAAAATTTCTTGCTGATTTAAAAGATTTGAACAGATTTTTTTCTGTATTTTCAATTCCATTTGATTAGAATATAAATTTTGGTTTATTAGGGCTATAGGGGGATCGATCGCCCTGATCGATCACCGCTGTATCCGCGGTTGAGTTCAGCTTTTACGAATGGGAATCACTTAAATAACACAAAATATTCAAAAAAAAAATTATTGCGAAATGAAACGTGAAACGAATATAATCCAATCCCAACTGAATGAAAGTATAACACAACAAGGAATTTTAATCCATGAAAAGATAATGCTAAAACGTGATATCCTGAAAAAAAATCTAAACAGAAAACGATAAAAGTTAATCAATAATTGAAGTATGGTTTTATGAGAGAAAATGCTAGGTAAGACGTTTTACTTTATTTGTATTATCATGCGAACAAATAAATAAAAGAAAAACCTTTTTGGTTTTCGTTTGTATCGGAGAATCCCTAAAAGGTCCATTTGAACAAATTTTACTTCATTTAGTAAAGTAAATAAAAAAAATAAAAAATAACAGAAACTAAATAAAATACGCAATAACTGAATAACACTCCTTATTCGAGTATTATAACTGTTTGAGAATAATTTCTATTTGCGTCTGGAAGATAAACTAAAAGAGATTTTATATCGAACTTTTCGACCCAGCGATCAGAGAGGTCTCATCGGTATGGTTATCTCAGGTTGTTAGACCCATGGTCACCTATGCGGCCCTCGCATGGTGGCCTAAAACTAATCAATAGACGGCTGAGGCTCTGCTTCAAAAAACCCAGCGGCTTGCCTATCTAGGAATAACTGGTGCCATGAGAACCTGTCCTACAGCAGCCATGGAAGCCTTATTAAACCTTGCACCCCTGCATTTGCAGGTGAAAAAGGAAGCGATTTCCAGTGCTATAAGAGTACAAACGGAGAAATAGTTAAAGCCAGGCGATCTGGTTGGTCATTTAAGTATCTTAAAACAGATATGCTTCGAGCAAGTGACGACAATATCTGATATAATCACACCCAGAGTGGATTTTGTAAGACTATTCCAAGTGGTTCTTGGAGACCGACAACAATGGCGCTCCACTAAACCGTCCTTCCAACAAGGATCGATAGTGTGGTATACAGACGGCTCAAAAACAAACAGTGGGGTCGGATTGGGTGCCATATATCAAAGGCTCTAGGCTCTACCCCTACCGTATTCCAAGCCGAGGTATTAGCCATAGAAGAATGTGCCAATACCTGCATTAAAGGAGACATAAATGGCTCAACCTTTAATATCCTCTCGGACAGTCAAGCTGCCCTCAAGGCCTTAAAGTCCTACACTGTCAAGTCAGGGATAGTCTGGGAATGTCTACAAACCCTCAAAAATCTATCAAGGAGAAACAAAGTTATCCTCATGTGGGTACCTGGACATGAGGGCCACAAAGGCAATGAAATTGCGGATGGCCTAGCCAAAAGAGGAGCGGAAACTCAGTTTGTCGGACCAGAGCCATTTTGTGGCACTTCAAAGTGTTACCTCAAAGCTACCGTAAATAACTGGGAGAATAAACAAAAATCCCTGTATTGGGAAAAGCTACAAGGACTTCGTCAGGCAAAAAAGTTTATCGACACCTCTGGCGGAAAAATAAAAGAACTCCTACTCCTTAGAAGAACAGAACTCAAAATGATCACTGAGCTCTTCTCAGGCCATTGCCCCTTGAGGTATCACCTAAACAAGCTGGGTTTGGCTGAGACTTCATCCTGCCGCTTCTGTCAGGATGCTCACGAAACCTCGGAGCACCTGCTCTGCAACTGCGAAGCATTGGCCAGGCGGAGATTACTCCACCTTGAACATGCTTTTCCTCCACCAAGTTACGTATGGAACCTCAAGCCCAGAATGGTTCTAGACTTTATTAAAAAAACCTATAAATGGAGCAAATTCAACGGGGACTCACAATAGATCTTTCAGGTCGCAGTGACTGCGAGGCTAACGCCTATACACCCCTTTACAAATCTAATCTAATCATGCGAAGAGAGTTTCTTAATATTTTCTGAGAACTACTTTCCTGTTAAGTGTGCGAATAAGTTTTGAACTATAGTTTATTTAATATCTTTAATTTTTCGACACTATTTCAATTCCCCCTAGAATTATAATTATATTTCATATTTCTATTATTTGTAATGTTTCGAGGTAATTCGTTTTAGTTTATACTAGCGTTGTGATTTTGTTCATTTCTTATGTTAATACCTTCGGCTGTATAGGAATTTGTGTTGCTCTATTTTTCATTTTTTGAAAAATTTTCGTTTTCTGTTGGTTCTACTGCTGTTTCTTTATTTATGTTATAATTTATGCAAATATTATGAAGTGTACTAAAAATAGTTATGATTTGTGCTAACCGAGCGCGATCACAAGCAAATGTCATAGACCTTCTGCATCAGAAGATTTCGAATTTCGAATAGGATGGAATAGTATATCCAGAGCTAACTTGCACTGACTTTATAGTGGACAATGACAACACAGCACAACTACGAATGGGAGCGAATATCATCTCACAGGAATATGATGCAGATGAGAACGTTCAAAGGCTCGTAAAATTTCTGGAATTAAACAATAGACTCTCTTTTGAAATGTAAATAAAATAAAATTAAATTGTTTAAAAAATTTCCCCATAATTCCATATTTTTTTATAATAATAAATTTCTAAAAATGTGGGTGCAGGATTGATGCATATTCTTCAAAGCTCTAACTAAGCTTTTGAGCAACTAGCATTGCTACATATCAAATTCCTCACTACGAAACATTATTAACATCGTTAAATCAAATGTTGTGTATACATTTACATAGATAAGTACTAAACGAGCTTTTTTAAAACTCGTCGAACTATTACCCAAATAAATTGGGAAATTTGTTATGTGCGTAATAACAAAGAGTATAAATTCAGAATATAAACGATGACATCAATTTGGTTTAAAATCAGAAGTAACTGGTTTCTCACGTTCTGAAATTTTTACAAGGGGCATATAAAATGGGGTTTCGGTGTTCCCCATAATTACAATTTCGTTTGAGTGCGGCCATGTGCGAATGGTAATAATAATTTATACAGGTAAACTTATTTACACAAAGATTACATCTGCGGAAATATGTGCGTACAAATTGTTCTAATATTTTTAATTGCTTTGAATTGTGCAGCTGGTAAATATTATTAGTTTAACATCTAACTAAACTTTTTTGTAGTGAAATTTATTTTGTGAATAAGCTTTGAACTGGTTTTACTTATTTATTTGTAAATTTTGACAGGTTATGGAGGAGGACATCATCATAAACCACATGAGTTTGTACATGAAGCTCAACATTGGCCATCAGAATACTGGTCGGAGGAACCTCAATTTCACAGTGCATTTGGAGTAGGTAGTGTACTGGGTCCACCCGTATTTCCTCGGGTTATTCATCAAGGTCAGTGAATATAAAATTTTGTGTGATTCTCTTATTTAGCAAAACTAAAAATGCACGTTTTTTTTTTGCGTTTTTTTTTATTTTAATTTGACTAGAAATAAGTGTCCGTTCAAAGTGGCTGAGGAGTCTAAAAATTAAATATTTTTGTAATCAGCCCATGTAATACGCATGCGCATCGTATGGCTATTTCTATAACTTTTTGTGCGCTTTTGCAACTAGAAGGACAGCGCAAGCTGTCTCCTGCTCCGAATGGGAAAAATGTGCGCAATTGCACATTCAGTTTACACCGAAAAGACTTTAAAATAGAGAAAACAGATTTTTTCAAATAGATACAGTAATAGAATTCTTCGATGTGATGTATTGAAATTATTTGAAGACGTGTCTCAGTTATCAGTGAAATAAGTGAGAAACGATTATATTTCTGAAAAGTACAATGAGAAGTATAAAAGCAAAAAGGTAGACTACATTTCCACTTATTTACGTAGGTGCTCTACTAGAGTATCTAAATCAAAGCGCGAAAATAACATGCGCTGCGCTCTCGTATAAATATAATGCGCTTTGGTGGAGAATTTCTTCCAACTTTACTACAAAATTCATCCGCAATTCATCCAGTTATATGCCCAAAAAGTCACCGTGTACAGGCTGGCAATTTAAGGGAGGTGATAGCACTCACCTAGAAAACAAAAAAATGTGTGGCAGAAGGATGAGTTACAGAGTGATTAAAAAAGTATGCTAGATTTTCACAAAACACCCTGTATCTGAAAAATTATAGTATATGCGGTCTTGCATACATAACTCCATGGCCCTTCCAACAACCTCTCAGGTGGTATGGTGGTGTAAACTAGAACTTTCGGATTTTCTAACTTTTGTTTTTTTAGTTTTGACCAATTTTTTTTTTTACAAAGTGGTAGTTAACATAACTTTTTTTATGAAAATTGTAAAGTGTGAACTCTTCTCTTTACTTTGACCTAGTACATATTATTGCTAACTGTAGCATCTAGTCAGGCCATATCACTTTAATTGGAAATGCCCATTTGCTAAGTTTTGTTTCGTCTTTCCTAAATAGTGTTGGTTTTTCTCACGCGATAGATTAGCAAAGTTCGAGTCATGTTTTACTATAAAATATGTAGTTGGGAATATTATTGTTCATTTAATAAATACCGTGGAATTATATAATTCAGACTTTTGGATACCTGTTCATATTTATAATATGAGCTTTTATGAATTTCATATATACTTTTTTATACCCTCTATAGGAAATGTCTTTTCAAAGAGCATTTCGCTAGCTTGCAATAAAAGTATTAAAACTCGAAATTGTTCAATTTTGTGATAATACCGAAAATGGATTGTAAAATTGGTGTTTTTCATAAAGTAATGTCACATATAGGGCCAGCAACAAGCCAATGATGGCTGCAGTGCAATGGACACACGCCCCACTATATATATAAATCTATGTCTAATGTCTTCACAATTACCATTGATATTCAATAAATCGTTAATCAATCAGCATTATTTTTATACATACGGTTACTAATGTTTTTGTTTTTTACCATAGGTAATGGAATAAGAGACTACTCTAATCTGCAACGATATGTAAATGAACCTCAACGATATGTAAATCATCCTCAACAATATGTAAATCAACCTCAACAATATGTAAATGAACCTCAACCTGAGGATTCATCAGGATATTTCTACAATAAACCTATGTCCCCTCCTACCCCTTTGTTTCCAACCATTACCCCACTGCCATACATCGTTTCTGTAAGCTACTCAACCTCAAGCTCTTTCGTAATGGGGGGATATTTGGCTAAAGTTGGTGAATTTTCATACATGGTAAGTAGTTTCTTCTATTGTCGTATACCATATTATAGAAATATTTCTTTTACGGGTGCGGCACAGCAGCTTGTTTACTTGAATTCGTTAGCCTGAATTGGGGAAGGTACATTGCAAAGGGTGTAGGAAGATGGCAATACCAATTTGTTCTGTATTCCGTTACTCTAATAGCAGATTTTAATTGACGATGAAATCTTTCAATCATTCCATTAGCAACCGAGAAACATAGATAACTCTTGAAACATAATTGATTCAAATTGAGCTCCTTGGTTTGTTGTTATCCTTACAGGTACGCCAAAATGACATATGAATTGCTCATAAAATATCTTTGCTATCGTTTTTGCTGAAGTATTCCTAATGGGGTATGTTTCTAGTCAGCGAGTGTATCTGTCGATGGTTGTGAAAATATGTGTGGAGTCTATTGATTGCGGCAGAGGTCCAACAATGTCTAAATAAATATAGGTACTCAAATCGAGTATTGGGAATTTTGAAAGTTCCAACTTCTGATTTTGTATGGCTTTGAACTTTCGATTGCTGATATGGTAAGCAGGTCTTGGCCCAATGAATGATATTTTTGTACAAACACGACCAAAAGTATTTGTTACAAATTAATTTTCGCGTTGGACGTATGCCTGGATATGGTAATCCAGGACATATGTCAAAAATCATTCTTTTAAGTTCATTTGGTATATAGGGACGAGATTTATTCGTCGAAATTTCGCACCATATTTTATTATTGGTTGAAGGAATATCTATTTCCAGAAGTTTGTATTTAGACTTTACATTTTGGTGTTGTTGCTCACTGAGATGTTCTGTATCTCTCTCATCTATTTGTGCTTTACTAATAATATGAAAGTCAATTTTCTTAATGTGCTCGATTGTATTGCATTCCTCGATTTTCTCAGATGTGCGTGAAAGAACATCTGCTACGACATTCGCTTTACCTTTAATGTGTTGGATGTTTGATGTAAATTGCGTAATGAAATCTAAATGCCTAGTTTGCCTAGGGATCCTTTCCGTTTTTGTCCAAATGTCGTTTTGTATTCACCGACCATAAACCATTATATGGTCGGTGAATTTTCGACCTTCGAGCACATGGCGAAAATGTTTTATTGCTAAGTATACTGAAAGCAGTTCACTGTCGAACGCTGAATTTTTCGTTTCCGTCATTTTAATATGTAATCATAAATATTGAAGCTACATTCAACGGTTTATATTAACACTACCTTACTCTTTAATTGTCTACTGTAAACCCTTTACCATTGTGCATAAGTTGCCTGAAAAACATATGTGATAAAGTAATCAGAGACATAATTTTCTCTATTTATATAAATCTTTTGAGTATATTTTTTAACTCTTCAAGATTACGTGAAAATTGTCTGTCCCAAAATTGATTTATAGACATTTTGGTCAATATTTCGTTGACTAACGAAACAGTGACAGGAAGCTTCCAAACAAACTCTGCGGTTTGCTGGTTTGCAAAGTCTGAACCTTAATCCCCTGAAAAAGAAGAAGAAAAAGAAATATTTTTGAAATTAGTCTGATATCAACTGGTTCCGTAGTTTGGGATTAAAAAAATGACAGGGTGAAATATCTTGGGAATATTATACAGGAGAAAAACTAAACTGAAAATCACACATGGTGGGGATAGAAATTTGCTCGAATAGCCAAGCATCTCTCCAAATTGATAAAATCATCCTGAACATGATAATGATGTCCATGTTCTTTGATAGACGGATCACACTGACACCCATGTTAAGGACGAGGCGAATCATTTCGCAGGACTTGGTTCGAGCCCGGAGACTCTCTCTTCCGTAATTAAAGATCCTCAATTTTTAGCGTTATGGATGGGTTAGGGGGCCGACATCCAGCATAATCGACTCGAGCTAGAGCTGATGATTTTAATTTGCCCTCATGGGGGAGCCTACATACGATAACCCAGAAGGCTGATTGTGCGGGAAGTAAAATGAGATAACATTTCCTTTACACCGTTTTGTTCAATGAATTATAGAAGGCATCGCCAGTGAACCAGGGGAAATCCATTGTGTCATACAAATACTAAAAACTTTATAATATTTTTCAGGCGAACTATTTGTTCGAGCACCTGCCAAGTATGGCTTAATCTCACGGCATTCTTCATGCATGGATTATGAAGATCAATCAGATTCCTCGCGTCGAAACAACGAGTACCAGTATGCCAAGATTGCATGACATGACATCAACTTAATGGTAGAAGCGAGCCCTATCCCATCTCTGCTGATCTATGGGTCACGGCACCCTATACCACAGCCACTACGATGCTCCCATAAAGGGGCCACATCCCAAGTTGAGGTGGATAAAACCTTGTTATCCAGGGCTCCTCTAACCCCGTAGTACCAAGTTAGCCAACGTCGGGCCGCCCATTTGGTATGACTTTCGTAAAGCATGATCAACGGACCATGAATACTCCCAGTTTCAATCTTCCATGCTAGATATATTTTTTAGACGGTACTGGTAACTCCGTTCGGGCCTAGATCTTATTAGCAGTGTCCAAAAGAATTATACTTGGCCTACAATCTTTTGGACGCTGGCAGAGGGGACCATGTGAAGGTTAAGATATGCCCAATTCAGTCTGGATAGGCTTAGTGATTCACCATTTGGATCGTATAGCTGACCATGCATACTAATCATATAAGCACTACTAACATACATACCTGATTTCCGTTATTCATCAACTTATTCATCATCTCACTCCTCGCACCACTATGTCTGAGATTTTATTATTCTGACTTACATGAGTACATAACTTCAATTGCATCGTGGGCCATCTGCCTGGCATCTACTACAGTACCCACACAGCCAAAAATCTGAATTTCAATGTCACTAAGGTAAAGTTACCTCGCTGTGAGAAGTACCAATTCGTGCCCATAGAACTCAGCTAACTATACCACACTACTGTACGTACTCTCCTGGGAGATGCCAAAGCGATCTACAAAAACATCAAAACGCTCAACAACAAACCAACAAATTTCATCTATCAAGTATGCATGCTTTCCTCTTATACAGCTTTCACCTTGTTCAGCATTGCGCTTCACAGACTACTCCCCCCCCCCCCCCCCCAGTAGATAGGGACAGTAGGAATCTCTTTAATCCATTCATGCGCGTCCCTAATTAGATGACGAGGCATTTGGCTAGGTTCTCTTTATTGGTAATAATTACAAAAATCAAACTAAACTATAACTAATAATGCTACCGCTCGATCTATATCAATAAAAGGCGACCAAATATTTGCCACTGAGTTAGCAGGCAGTGGTATCAAATAACTATCTTCCTCTGACGTGACGTTGTCTCCCACTATTTCTCCAGACTGTCCTCATAAAGAACTTGTGGGTTGTCTAGTCTCCTCTCATGGTAGTCATGATTAGTTCCTCGATGTCTTTCGGACCGAGTCCGAATCTCTGTACTAAAATGTTATTCTCCTCACACCATGTACCCCTGGCACCAACGATAAGTGGAAGAGTTGTGATATTTCTTTGTGGATATAGTTCCTTCATCCTATCAATGAAGGGGGGCTGCTGTATAGGGCTTTTTTGTGTTCATATTGGGCAAGGAGTGGTATTCCTCCTTCCCAGTTGATTCCCACATCGGACACAATAACTTCATCTCCTTTTATAAATATGGCGTCAGGTTTGCACAATAAGCCATTATTGCAACGAACATGCGGCTCGATATTAACGTCCCATCTCTTTTTACTTGCAGAGTCGACCAGTCTCTTTAGCACATAGTTGTGCCTAGTGGTTCTAGGCCAATGTGTTAGCGGACAATTTTGAAGGACATCCAGCACGACACATCCCAGCATCCGGGGGGTTCGATGGAATACCCACAGTGGGTAGGAGGTTATATCGCAGAAGAATCGCGTTTATATACTGTTCAGCATTCCAGTATACGGGCGGCGCGTTAAAAAATTTAATAGAAGCTTGATGATTTTTTATTTCTTTTAATCCGTTTCCATTAAAGCTGTTATGTAATTCATTCGCAAGAGTTTTGTATCGCCAGCATATTTGTTAGTTGCAAACCAATTTGTTTTTGGATTCTATCCAATATAGGTCTTGCAATTTCAATAGTTCTCCTTAGCAGTGGCGATGGATCTTCTAGCTTAGTCAGGCGATTCTTCATAATAACCGGTATATTCTTTTCGAAATTAAATATACCTAATCCACCAGTTTTAACAGTGGCTTAAAAATGCTGTTAGCACAGTGTGCATTAAGATGTAATATTCTTCTTATAAAAGCCCGTATTTTTTTGTCTGTGGTCTGCATTATCTTTATTGATGCATTAGGCTGTTGCATAGTCGCAATGTATCTTGGGATAAGATAAGTTTTTAAGATTTTTATTTTCTGCTGGGCTTTCAGTGGTGCCTTTCCAATGTTGGCAAGCTGTTGGTAAAGAGCTTCAGTGCTGCACTTACTTAGTCCCTGATAGCTAAACTGTTGTCCCAAGTAGCTCATTACTTCCCGAATGGTAATGGGGGTGATATACTGTTCATCAATTTTGAATTTAGGTGCTGTATCGATGAACACTTTGTTTTTACTTGGGACTCTGCAAATGGACAGCGACTTACATTTAGGAGCATTTAGTTCAAGTCCTATTCTCCTAACCAAGTCGGTAGATTTTAGCAACATCCTATTCGCATTAGCAGCATCTTCCGCGAAAAGCACCACGTCGTTAGCATATGCGAGTGCTGATAATTTATTATTGTGTCCTATGTCAACACCACCTCCTGCTTTGTCTAATTCACAAAGTAGTTCGTCTATTAGCATATTGAAAAGAATAGGAGATAGTGGATCGCCCTGTTTAACCCCTCGCTGAATGTTGACTATCCCAATAGGTTGGCCATTACAACTAATTTCAGTCCGAAGCTCCCTATAATGATCCATAATGATTTCTGTCATTTTCCTATCTATATTAAATCTTTTAAGAGCTCGGCTCACACTGCTGTGTGGTATTTTATCAAAAGCCTTCCAAATGTCAGGGGATATCAATGTAATTAGCTGTCCATCTTTTCTTCGTTCTTTAATGACAGCCTCTAATGTAATACAATTGGCGAAGCATCCATCAAGCCTGGAGAATCCTCTTTGGTTAGTGTGTAAATTAATCGTATTTTCATGTCTTCGCGCCAATATCTTATTGAAAATTCGTATAAAAATAGAGCAAATTGCTAAGGGTCTCCAATTCCTGACATCCTCTAGATTTGATTTTGACTTGGGAATTAAAATAGCACGGCATTCCTGTAATACTGATGCAATTCGTTCCAATAATACCATTGCATTGTACAAGAGCAGAAGTCTAGGTTTGCTGATTTTTACGAGGTCTTTAAGATGTATCCCGTCCGGACCCGGAGAGTTCGACTTGCTACTCGCTATCACAAATATTTACAGAGTCGGTGGTTCCATCACGAATAGGCTCTAAGTCCTCCATCGGTGCCTGCGTGAAGATTTCCACATCTTGGTTTAGGGCTTCCCGCGCATCCGGCATAACACTCTCGTTGGTATACAAATCTCCATCAAGCAGCTTATTTGTGTATGCCTTGAGATCTTTGCTGAAGTCCATCTGGGATAATTTATATTCTATAATTCGTTTTTTTCTTCTGCTCTGTCCAGGTCTATGCAAATCACGTATCATATTATTCCTTGCATTATTGTATGACGAATTTCTATTTCTAGGCTTTCGATGATATTGGCGTATAATAGAGTTGTACCATCTATCGAGTTCATTAATTGCTGTCTCCTGTGGCTGGTATAACAGGCATTCTAGGAACTACCTGTCGGCTTCCACGGTGAGACTCTCCTGTAGTGCAGCTATCGCTGTACGCAGTTCCTGATTTCTATCGAGCTCTTCATTTTCTATGTTAACGATATTTTGATTAATGACTTCTTCTTCTGGAGGCGGTTGCCTAAAGGCCAATACTCTATTTTTATAATGATTTAATTTTCACCTCGTAGCAATCGCATATCTACTTCTGGTGGTATATTGCATCAAGTAGTCAACAATTGCGATTTGAGGTAAGTTAACATCACATTCAGCTTCTCGTTTGGCTAGCTCGCTTTCTTCTTCATCTGTCCATAAAACTCTGGCGTTTGCACTTTCTGCACGCATCTCGTCGTTATACTCCGTGGGATGCTGATGCCTCATATGCTGCTTCATCCCGGAAATGTTTCGAACTCTCTTCCACACATTGGGCATTTCTTTTCATTTATATTGTTTGCTCCTCTGCAGTATCGTCGTTGGTGCTGCTTGAGGCCAGCAAGAGAAGAGTAAAATCCTCCGCACGCGCATTGGAAGTTATTCGCCCGTGATGCAGACATGATGGCTATGCTCATCAGTCAATTCCTTAAAATCGGTTTGTAGCATCACCCAACTGTAACACTATGTGCCAATAAACTCTCTTAAAATGCTCTCTTAGCCAAATAACTAAACCTAAAACGACAAACAAAATAAGACCGAACCAACGAACAAACAGTACTAAAAAACATAAATATCACAGTTTGTTTGATACTCGTCAGTGATGTCGTCAAAAATAAAAGTCAAAACAGGAAAAAAAAGGTCAATAAATAAATAAAAAAAAAAAAATAATAATATAAATAATCTACAACTCAGACGGACCAAAACAAACAAGCAGTAATAATAATAATATATATATAAAAAGTTAAAATTAAAAACTAGTCAGTGATGTCGTCAAAAAATAAAAAAATAAAAAAAAAAATAAGATTAGACACCAAGCTAATAAATTATTACCATATGAAAATGACAAAAAACAAACTAATATTAACAAGCAAAAGTCAAAACGGACGGACTAACAAAAAGGAGTGAGCAACCACGTCCTCTGCTGGTCGGAAATATACGCAAAATTTCGGAACGCGCTATCTCCTAAACGCGCCAAACGATTTTAAATGCGGTTTACGGCAAAAGGCTTAGATTCTGGAGATAAGCAAACGTCTTAAAAATTAACGGTCCAGAGTTTGCCGTTCCCGAGACGGAAAAAAGTGGTCCTCTGTTGGTCGCCAACTCATAAAAAACACACAAAATCAGCAATCTCCCGACCGAACCGCCCGATTTAATTGCGGTTTTTTCCTAATTACTCAGGATCACCAGATGAGCAACTGCACAAAAATGCCCAGTTGTAACTCTCTCCGTTCAGAAGTTAGCAGATAACGGCACCACAAAAAACACAAGACCTCCCTTATCTCGGCAACCCGTTAACCGAAATTCTTGCGGTTTCTTTTAGAATATGTAATTAAAAGAATAACTGTTCAAAAATTTAACAAAAACAAATCGATACTTCCCAAGATATTAATAAAATTCTTCAGAGCAAAATACTACACGTCCACCCCAGACCGAAGCTATTAAGAGAGTCATAGTTACTCCCGCCCGACGAGGGCATACTACAAGAGAAATTTCTTGAACAGCTGATCGATAGAAAGAGATTACCCACGAAAATGATTATAATATTTGAAAGAAAGAATTGCATGTAGCTTTAAGGAAATTGAGCATGTGTGTGACAAACAGAAAGATACTTGTTTTATGTGAAGTAGAAATGTTTACATTTTTCAATAACCAGGCACATTGTGTTTTACACACTGGTGAATAAGGATGTAGTGGTTCACTGTTGTTTTTTACACACTGGCGAATAAGGGTGTATTGAACAGCTGCTCAAGAAATTTCTCTTGTAGTATGCCCTCGTCGCTCCCTGCCGTTAACCTGCGCTCACTTGAATTTCTTCACTTTGACATTCAGAGCACTGGGCAGAAGTCACATTGTGTCAACAGCCGTTAGGGCCATCACAATGCTTTTGTGGGAAACAATTTTAATGGTCAAATAAATATTACATATACTGGGGACTAAAACTTCCCAAAAAACTCTAGGATGGTCTAATTGCTATCAAGACTTTCGCTTCAAAATGACTTGGTACAATCAGTATCCAAAATGTTGCATGTCGCTCGTACAAAACTTTTCGCTTTATATAGTAATTGGTTTTTCCTATCTGCATTGATGATTTTATAATCGACTTGTAACGACTTAAACAGCCTAGCCTAGAAAGTAAAATACTCGCTGGTTTGCAGTTTTTGGCTCCCGGAAAATTAATCCTCTTGGAGATTTTGAATTTGGGATTTTTATTTTGGGGTATGGGAATTTGGAGAATTATTCTATGAGGTTTCGAATTTCTGATATTTTTAGCTGGGGATTCGGATATGAGGATTTGATTAACTCGTAGGAGACACATTTACATTTTCATATAAGTATATACTCTTCAAAAATTTCATAATCATTTATAACTATAAACGAATTTGAAATTTTCCATTGCCTTGAGAACGAATAAAACTGCTGATTGACAGTTTTCAGAATGACGAGTAAGACTCAAGGCAATTCGAACGCACTCCGTGAACTATCTAGCCACAGGTCTCTGAGCTCTGTAAATGAAATTTAAGAAATTAGCAAAAAACAGGGTGTAGTCGTTCTCGAGAAAAGCGAAACTTTTAAATTCGTTTATCGCTTTGAAACAGAGCACATATGTATTTTCAATTGTGAAGCTTGAAGATCACTCTATCAAAGCTTATAATGATTGAGGAATTTCCAAACGATATAACACTTCTCAAGTATAAGGCTTTTTTTTTAAAAAATCTCGGGAACCTGCGAACTGATATTTTCAGCATCCTATCTGCAACCAGCTTATTTCTGACTGACGGTAGTTTGAATTTAAATAGTAATAAAAATTTAACCTTGATTCATGAAAAGTGTAATATTAATATCTTGCCAATCGTTTTCAAGGGTGTAAGGGTGAGCTCGGGTTATACCTCGTGTGGTGCGCATAGGAAGAATTCTACAAGGAATGAAGCTAGAGATTTCGTCAGAGCAATAACAATAGAAGTAGCGATAAAAGAGAGATAGACAACCGTTATTACGCCGGTGATCTAGGGAATCAATAGTTGCTATTGTTATGTCCTCGCCAATAAGTCGGAAGGCCTTCTTTTGGACTTTATCTAACGCGGACAATGCAGTGCGTCCAGCCTCTGCCCAAATATGAGAATTATATTTACAATATTTCTTGCATCCTTGTAAGACGCCCAGAGATTTCATCGCGTTTTTGGCAATACCAAAAATGTGATCGGACCAGCTAAGATTGTTGTAAAATTCATAACACACAAAATTGCATTTTGGAAGCATTAAACAAGAACAGATTCGGTTTTTCACAAGCAAGTATTGTTGTAAGGACATATTTTAGCGAACTAAACATATGGCTTCGTTTGTCAGCTATAACACTCCACGGGAATCAGCTATAGGGTCGAACGAGTACACGAAGGGATCTGTCGTTTGCAAAACTACGCATAGTATTCACAGTGAGGGCTAGCAAATCCTTAATAAAATTTAGGAAGAGAGTAGGAGAAAGCGCAGAACGTTGCGGTACATCAGTATGTATTATAAAATGGTTCGAGGTAAAACCGTCCAATATAACTTGAATTGAACGGCGGGAAAGAAAACTTTCAATCCATTCAAAACGAAAAGGTGTAGAGCTAATGCCTTAAGATAAGGTAAAAGACCAGAATTCCAGAGTTTATACAAAGCCTTCGAGACATCTACTGCGATAATATCAGATTCACAAAAATTATGAAGACATTGATTCCAACGCTCGGTAAGGAATGTTAGTAAATCTCCAGTAGAGTGGCAAGCCCGAAAGCCATTTTGGCGATCGCTAATAAGGTAATTAGTTTCTAGATATTTCATCAATTATTGAGTTTTTCGAAAGCCTTCGAAAGAATCGAAGAATGGGCAATTGGTCTGCAATTTGAGATATAGTTTACCTCACCTTTTTTGGGTTTTGGCTGAACATGTGCAAGTTTCAATAATGTGGAGGGAAAGACTTCTGTCGAATAGAACAGGTGAAATAGTTTGCGTAGATACATTGAGACTTGCGCGCACTTGGAAGTTCTCCCTTGTGCGGAAAAACAACGGTGTTTAATTGTAGTTGCGGAGAAGGAGGAGCTTGCAAAGAAGGTGGGTAAGAAGCAGCAAACTTCCGTGTACCCGTTGTGAATTCGGGGAGGTATCGAAGACGTAGTGAAGTTGCTCTTGACTGTTTTAACAAGAGACCAGAAACTTTTACTACCCTTTCGACTAGTAAAGATTTTCTCTCTAATGACTTGGTCGAATTGGAACTTAGCTCGCTAATAATGGATTTGCGAGTAGTGTTACGTGCCTCTCTATAGATATGTTTCAATTCCGCTGAATGGCACAGTTTATATGCCTGAAATGCAGCTTCCTTATCTTTTATGGTTGAGTAACAGTCATTGTTAAACCAAGATGTATAGTTAGGTTTAATATTTTTGCATTTGTGCGGAATGAAGCTGCACATCCCGAACCATATGACATTGATAATGGCTTTAGAACAACACTAAACATCTCTCGAGGAAAAACACTCAGACCAGTCTAACTCTCTGATGAATTTATTGAATGAATCCCAGTCAGCTTGATCATAGTGCCACACCATTCGCTTTTTACGAAGGTGACCTGCCGGGTTTCTTCCATCTTGAATTCCGTTGCGATAGACAGGATTGAATTTTTTCCTCAAGGTAGAAGAATGGATATGAATGATTGTTTTAGGATCATCTCTTCTCAACTACCATTAAACCTACTGTTTGAAATGAAAATCTGATAATGGGTTCCTGTGTAACGAACAGAATATTGTCCCCAGAAGTGTCTTCAGTTCAATTCGTTTGGAATTTATGTTAATTCGAGTTTCTACCCCAAATTCAGAATGAATTCGACAATCCCAATTAAAAAAATTCAATAATTGATGGAACAATATATATATAAAAGAAATAAAATACTTATTTTTCTAGGTTGCGATAGGTTACAATCGACAAGGAGGTGGATACGACTATCAATGTGGAGGAACTCGAATTTCTTCACTTTATGTACTCACAGCTGCCCACTGCAGAACTTCAGGAGGGCAAGTAATCAATAATTTAACTTTCTTATATAGATTTAGCGCATTACTAATGGATACACCATCGAACAGTCATATAGGTGTTTACAATTTCGTGGCTTTACAAAAAATGAACATCCATTAAATTGAATTGTGCTTTCCCTTTAACTTGCATTAAAATGGAAATGCAGACATACCATCTAGTCACTATGTGTGAGATCTTTTGTGATTTTACCATTAAATCTCCTAAGTCGCCCATCCGAACTTGTCGTATTTTATAAAAGCTATGACGTTTATCCTTTTAAAATCTCCTGGTGTTGGGAATATGCCCATAATAAGGCCACCCCTCTCTCTTGAAAGTATTAAAGTTAACCCTTGTGGGCACACCCTGCTACACCGGTAACTATTTAAACTTTCTTCTGTGAATATATTATGAGAAAACTTGATCGAAGTTGATCTTATAGTTTATCGTATATCACGCAATTCTAAGACAAGTTACCCGTTTTCTACTAAAAATGTAAAGTCAGGTAGACGAAAAACGACAGTTATAATTTTCCTTCTAAAAGGCACACCCGTTGTACCGGGGTATCATTATAAATATTTGGTATGAAACGTGTCGATTTACTAGCTTTGGTGTGGATAGATTCGGAACAGAAAAAGCTTTTTTTTTTTGAATTATTAAGCCAAGTTCAGGGCATACCCTATGATGCAAAGCACAGCATAGCAGTCCGTGGGTACGTATTGAGAAGCTAAATTGTCGCTCAATATTATAAATAAATCGGAAATTGCGGCTGCTTTATCTTTCTTTATTCGTTTTGTCCTCGAGCTCAGATTGCCGAAGCATATAAATCTTTTGATAGCTTTGAACCAATTTCTATGCATGGCAGCTCTGTAGATTGGATACACATCGAACTTCCACAGATCCCTTGTGCGTCCACTATTGGAATGAACAACTCCAGCCGTAATTAATATTCGCAAGTACGCCTAAAATCCTTCTAGTGTCAATTTACTTCAAGTTTTTTTGATTTTCGTGATTTTCAACATTTTGAGCAGCATAGACAAATCATGCTTTGCTATTTATTCCCCGTTTAATTATATCACACATGTTAGTGTCAAGAAAACACTCGAACGTATCACGTATTAATGATATTTGAGTTAATAGGACTAAACCATATCTATGATGGAGGATATTATGAATCATTCTTACATTTTGTGAAGGACTGCATTTCCATCTAATTTCAGTTTTGCCATACAAAGCATGGACAACCTCAACCGCAGCTTTTTCTCCGGATTCCGCATTCATTATCTTCATCGGTTTCCCCAATCAAGTCACACATCATTTGAATATACATCGTCAATATCTGGTTCTTCAGGATTACGGTCTCTATTCACGGTCTAGGAGCCAGTCTTCATCACTTGTTTCATCACTATCAAGTTTAAGAAAAGCCGTAGAAGTTTCTCCATCTTCGTCTTTTTTTTTAGAATCTTTCAAGGCATTTTTAACGTACTCTTGCTGCTCTTCGTACGACATTGCATTGAATTTAACTTTTGAAATATCAATTTTGCATTGTTAAATATAATTAGAATTTTATTTTGTGCGTTAAGGCAACTCAATAAATTAACAATGGAATTACTTATCGAAAATTAAAACAACAATTCGAAGATTCACTGATTAAGATGGGAGGCACAGTAGATATAAGGATAGCTAGACGTTCTAATGGGAATTTTCATGTTAGTATTCTTCATGCAGTAGATATGAAAATCAATTTTCTATGGCAGTAAAGAGGAATTTTTACAATTATGATGCACTTTAGAAGGAAATGCCCACGTAAAATTTAAACTTTTTCACGTATTATGCTGTACAAACGCAACAAAAATCACATTCATAGCATTTTATTCGTATCCGAATGTGAAGACTACACCAAAAGTACTCGTTTGGAAACTTCGACCGTTGTTTAACCGGTTTGTATAGTATAGCTGGCAGAGTCATGTGGAAACAAACTAACAGCTACATAGTGTTCGCAATTCGGTTTTTCGTAATTCATTCCTTAGAATGAAAAGAACGAAATCAAATAAATCAGAGAATATGGTAGCCCACGTTGAGGATATCCTTTTTTGTAGCTATCATAAAATACACAAAAAGATGACAATGTATTTGTCTTTTTGAATTATAAAAACATATTTACTTGATTATTATTAGTAAGAAACAAGTTTAAAATCAATAAATATAAAAAAAATACATGAACGCAATAATATTAAATTTACCAAAGAAAATGTATCAGGTACCCAGGTACCGTGGGTGTGCTCATTGCAAAGATTTTTCTCGTGTGCTCAGAAGACTTAAAGTGTGTTTTAGGGCCGGTTTCACAGTTCAAGTTTAAGCTTAAAATGTGGTTTAAACTCAGTTTATCTCTTCAACACAGTGTCACAGTGGTAAGTTAAACCTCGTTTAAACTTAACTTAAACCACCAAAATTGAGCGTTTAAACTCAGTTTACCTTTAAATGTGAATGAAGTGACATTTCGATTTGACACTTGCTCAAGTAGATTGGTTTTTAGATAACAATTTGTGTAATAAATTCAGACCAACTATTACATCCAGACGACAAAGGACAATGAGAAATCATTTTGACGAGTGGGACGAGGAGAATTTCATACGAAATTACCAATTCTGTCACAAGAATTAGATGATGCAGTCAACATTTACTTGGTACTCCCCGTAATCGTGAGAGCACCAATTCTAATAATATCACGAGACATTGGGCTCATGGCTGATTATTTTAAGCTCCTGGTATAATTTCAGGGAAATAATTGTAAAAATTGCACTATAAAATTGAATACAAAATCAACTTATATGGATGTGCTAGAAATATTGAGGTTCAAATAATTGATTTTTATTTATTTATATATACTTCACCACTTTTATAATAGCAATGTTTTTCTATTTCCTTCCATTGATTAAGTTTCTCGCCTGCGTGCACTCTGTCAGTCCTTTTACACTCGGTTATATTTTTATGCTTTTCAACAAATTTCATGAATATCGTTCGTTTCTTTTGATGAAAAGTTCGTCGTGCATTTTAAAAAGTCGTTACTCATTTTTGAATGCTTTATTATTTTATTTTTTTTCTCACAACGATTTGGTGGGAAAACTTTTCAAATAATTTGAAACAATAAAATATAAGCAATATTTTGGAGTAAATGATTGACAATAGCTGTTAGTTCACAATTGTATAGAAAATTGCTTGTTAGTTCACAATTCCACAGTGCTGTCGTATTAAAAAAAATCGAACACAGTTTGGTTTAAACGCAGTTTAAACTACGATTGCAGTTTAACTTTAACTAATCCTCAGTTTAAACTCGATCTGTGAAACTAGGCCTTAATGTTTTTTTTCTAGAATAGTTCGTCATATAAAAAAAATGTCAGGGACTGACCGTTTTCCCCGTATATATGTTAAAAATTGGCAAATATGCAATTTTTGTGTGGCAATCCTGCAAAGAATCTGCCCAAGTTGCCCACTTTCGACCATATATCTACAATTATTATGAGAATGTCATGAACAAAGTCTTAGAATTCTTGTTTAAGTCGTGTCCAAATATATGATGAAACAGATTACTGCAGAAAATTGCTCGCCAACAATTGTTCGCCCACAGATACTCGCCCACAATTGCTCGCCAGGAAAATTGCTTGCCACACAATTGCTCGCCAGGAAAGTTGCTCGCAGATTTCGTAGTTCTTTTTTACATTAATACAGGTAATATAAATTTAGAAATAAGTTCATTGAATAGCATAAACATATATTTTCAATTATTATTATTATTTACAAACAATTGTCGTTAATTAAATGTATTTATAAACACTTATAAAGATTGTAATAATATAATTATATAATTTTATTACCACACTAATCGTCCAAATTAAAAAAAAAAATTAAATAAGCAAAACATTATTTTCGTTAAGTTACAATAATTCAATATACGAGAGAAATATGTATAAATATTCAAAAATTATAATTTTGAGCAATGCCACGCAGAATTTCAATTGGTGTTCTATTTGGATAATCCTTAACAATTATTTCTATCCTTTTCGCACAGTCACGATATATTTTTCTTGACATATTAGGATTACAGCCGCTTATATATTGTTTTGTTCAGTTTTTATTACGGCAATGAACTTCCATATACCTGCGTGCTGTGCACCCATTAGTTCAGTGAAGAAACGATGCCAACCTTCACAAAATTTATTGGTTTTTGGCAAACTATTTTGATCGGCACTATATCAGTTCCACAAGTCAAGAGGAAATCGAGGATTGCGACGACAACGTCGACTTGTCCTACCAATACACGTGACCTAATAATTCAATATCTTCAAAATCAATGTTCTCGCATAAGTCTTCGAACCTGCATTCCATATGTGCAACGAGAATGAAAGCCAAAGCTGGTATCATTCTTAATTTTAGCGCAAATTCACTTTCATCCTGACATGGTTTTTGCAAACGATTTTGTTGAATGCAGCTATAAAAATACTGCGTAAAATGCAGGCTGGGTTGCCAATTATGTTCCAACTTATAACTACAATTCAATAAATTTTGAAATTAATATCTGTTGTTGGCGAGCAACTTTCCTGGCGAGCAATTGTGTGGCGAGCAAATTTCCTGGCGGACAACAACTGTGGGCGAGCAATTGCGTGGGGAGCAATTGTGTGGCGAGCAAATTTCCTGGCGATCAAATGTGGGCGAGCAATTGTTGGCGAGCAATTTTCCTGGCGAACAATTGTGTGGCGAGCAAATTTCCTGGCGAACAACAACTGTGGGCGAGCAATTGTTGGCGAGCAATTGTGTAGGGAGCAATTGTGTGGCGAGCAAATTTCCTGGCAAACAACATCTGTGGGCGAGCTATGTTGGCGAGCAATTTTCCTGGCAAGCAATTGTTTGGGGTGCAATTGTGTGGCGAGCAGGTTTCCTGGCGAACAAATGTGGGCCAGCAGTTGTTGGCGAGCAATTTTCCGCACACCACCAGTGAAAAACTATGTATTATGTATACACAATTTCAGATCGGGTTACCAGAGCGTATGCAAACTTATGCTGAATTCTTTTCACTGGAATGAATCATCATTCGATCGGTTGCTAAAGTATTTTCTACTGACCCAGAGCTGGTTCTTTGCAAGTTTGTTCGTTTCACAGCGGCTCTATTATCAGTATGGTGACATGAATACTTGAGGTATTCAAAATATAATGAAAACGCGCATTCAATGCGTAAATTTCAAGTGAAATAATTGAAAATTAAATTCATGGAAAGCTCAAGTCAAGTAATTGGAATTATTTCAATCAAAAGTCCTACTTGAGCTTCATTTGGATTTCAAGAGAGACTAAGTTCTAGAAAAATCTTGCGTAAACCGAAATTGCGTAAATTGGGAAGAGCTTACATAAGCTTTTAGAGTAGTGATTTGTGAGCGTAAATAATACACAATCGATACACAAAATTTTATATTTTATTATTAATATATATATATATATATATATATATTGAATAATAAAATATTTTATTAAATAGCATAAGTTCAAAAATGCAATTAACGTTTCTAGTATCAGCGAGTATGTCAAACATACACAACAGACAAATAAATGAGCATAATTTTCCAAAAACTGAAATGAACTCGAAGATTTCATGTTTATAATGAAAGCTACAAAATTTCCTTAGTTATAACTCAAGTAGAGTCCTTCGTTTATTTGGAAGTAGATAGTTTAGGAAGGCTTAAACGTGAGGGTTGCCTGACAAATATATGTACATTTATGGATGGACCTGAAGACTTTTGCATTTTTTTTTCTAAAACAACACCTGGTAGCATTAGTTCGCTTAACAAACTAGTCTAGTCACCTAAGAGCTTCTGTCATGATCAAAGTTGTTTCCTTTGGAAAAAAGATCAATTATCTACACAATGATTTAAGTACATAGTTTGGGAGAATATAAAAGATTCTTAGGAGTTGTACATTGTTTAATTATGTCCAAAAGACTTTAATTTGTATATCTGAATGATTAGCAGTTCCTTTAGGCATAGAAGAAATAGCCTGCATTGTATCCAGGTAATCGCTTAATAATAGACTTACTAAGACACCCTTTGTGTTTATTAATTTGAGTTAATTAACTAAATTAAATTTAGCAATGAAATAACCTTAAAAATAACGAATAGTCTCTGTTCAAGATGTCTTTATAAGCAATTTTTCTCATTGCAGAAAATTAGCAACCGTAGTTAAGCCCGGTGGGGCAAGACTTGATGATGATTCTTTAGAATATCAGCCCATCGAAATAATGGATATTATCGTACATCCAAACTATAAGAGGAAACAGGTTTACGATGACATCGCTCTATTAAGACTGCAAAAAGCTCCATAGTAAAATATTAATTCTTCGTTGTATGTAAAAAAAAAAATAAAAATAATAAAATTAAATATTTTTCGTAGCGGCTATCCTGCTTGCCTATGGACAAAAGATGAGATCAACTATAATACGGCTACAGCGATAGGATACGGTCAAACAGCTACTCGTAGATTGAATGCAAAAATTATCATTTTACAAGAGGTGTAAATAGTTTTTCATTTTAGGCTTAACTACATCCAATGATTTGTTTCAAGTCGACTTGCAGCTGTACTCGAGTCAGGTGTGTCAAGCATACTATACTCCTAGATTTAGGATAGAAAGAGGTTTGATAGACAGTCAGATTTGTGCTGGTGACTTTAATAAAGCGAAAGATACTTGTCCAGTTCGTATTAAATAATTAGAATAATTTTATGCTTCAAAGATTTTTTCAAAAACATCTCTTTTAGGGTGACTCTGGTGGACCTTTATTGGCTAGAACTAAAGTGAATGACACAGAGATTCATTTTATTTTGGGCGTAACATCGTTCGGTCCGGGATGTGCTGAAGGCATACCAGGTGTATACACAAAAGTGTCCTCTTATATTGATTGGATTAAGCCGATTGTGTGGCCAGCAGGACAAGGATTTATGTGCTGAAATGTATTAATCAAAATTTTTAGGTTTTATTGAGTACTATATGATGGCGCAATAATCTCTGAACAAAATGAATTAAAAAAAAATTACACTTGTAAAATAATAAAAAATGAATTATGTATGAGATTTTTACATTGTGAGCTGAAAATAAAATTAATTAAATAACCACCGTTCTCTTGTCTAGTAAAAATGGCTTCTTTACCCGCCTTCACTTTTAGATCACCTTCTCCTTCCACACATATAGCTAATTGTTTCAATGGCTTCTTTTTTCTTTTCCAAATTCTTTGTCTATTTCCTTTTAAAGAGATGAAATCTTTTTTCTTGAAAATCCTAGACGGAGAGCCGGCGACCAAAATTCTTACGAATTTCATAAAAATTTTGTTCCATTTTATCATACTCTCTTAACATCGTTGATGACTTATTCGGAAGTCTGCCTGGCTTCTAGTGGTGGATGGCACTACAGCTAAAAAGACCGGTTAACTTACGTGATTTCATAAAGGCTGATTTGTGATATATCAACAGAGAATTGTATTTCATGATCAATGATATAAATGACAGACACGATTGCTGGCGGCAGAGGTGACAGACGGCAACAAACACGCGGAGAAATGGGTATAACTAATGTCATACCACAATAACTCGAGAACGCTTTCACTTAAAGTGCCACAATTTTGCACACCGCCTTTTTTAGAAAAAAGAAAATTTGATTTCGAATATGGCCCAGTTGGGCATATCCTTCGCATTGCTGCCATACAAAAATTTCGTTTTTCACTATACAGGGTGTCCCACGTAACGTGTGCCCTGGCCATTTTTCTCGAAAATGTGTGGAGATATCGAAAAAGTCCTAATAATAAAAGTTACGCGTCTTTAGTCAAGGTATCCTTTGGCATTGCCAAAGTTCTTGAAAAAGGACTTCGAAAAAGATAAATTAAAAAAATATCCTTTTCGTCCTCATAAAGGATACATTTAGATTACATTTTTGAATTCCGCGAATAAAACTAATACGAAAGTGTTATATTGAAAATTCCAGTTTAACCCTTTATTATCGAGATATAAGGCCTCAAATTGTAATAATAATATTTTTTTTTTTACACAAAAATAATATTATTTACTACTGAGCACTTGTAGCATTTCCTTTTTGTATATTTGTTTTGATGCAAGATGCCTTATTTCTCTATGTACAAAGAATTGCGATTGCATTCAGCTCTGTTTTTTAGATATGAATTTTTCAAGACACCGTATACCAATAGTAACCTGTATGGGGAGCACTGAACTGTTTCATATTTTATGAGTTTATCTATCTTAGTAAATGAAAACGTTCCAGCAGCTTGAGGTTTTCAACATCTATTTATTTGTACTTTCAAAGTTTGTACACAGCTTTACACCTTTTGTTTGTTGCACACTTTTCGTTTGCAATGCAATTTCATACTTTTCGTTAGTATTACCACTCTCCTTTTATATGCATTCGGAGCTTTTCTTTTTTATTTCTGCTGCTTTTTCTTTTAATCATTTTTCACGCTTGTCACAAAATATCTAAGTCTTACCCACCTACTGCCGAACCGTACCTGAACTGGAACCTTTTTCTTTTCATTTCTTTAAATTTTCATTAACCACTTTCAAGAGTCCAATCGCGCCAGTTTTATCAAGGTCTAATTCTATCAAAATAGAAGAGACCAATTAACAGGAAAAGTACAACAAAATTAACACATTCCACTTTCTCAAATTAAAATCATAATTGAAATGAATAAAATTAAAACATTTATTTTCCCACATTTTAACCACGATCCGATTAGAGATTTGCCCAGCATATTTCCCATGAGCATTCACGCCAATTTTGTCGAGGATTTCCATTATGTTAGCATACATTTTTCCCAGATATTATGAGGAAGAGAGTATATCGTATACGGAAATTTATTTATGAGTCTCGTTTTGTCAATGTGTGCGTGTCTGGAAGACCTCTATTCCCACAAAAAACTGACACAAGCATACAAAGTTCTTATGGTTGCTGGAACAAAAACGTTGTTACTGACAACACTAATCTATCAATTTTGACTACAGGCAACACGTTTTACTATAATTTTATAACAAATATTTATTAAATTATTGGTCAAAATGAAAGAAAATATAAATTTATTTTTAAATTTAAATTGAACGTTTTTAAATATTTTTTTATGTAAAGGACTCAAGTTATTTCATATGTAGTCCCTCGTCTGGAAACAGGAAGTAGCATAGATTCGTTGCAGTGGTCTTTTTCGAAACTCATTTTAAATGATTTGGAAATAGATATTCCATTTGGTAGCTTTGGTAGGATTTAAATTTCAGGAAGCTATCTCCCCCATAATATCACAATATCTAAAAAAAAATGCATGTCATCATAATATAAATCCTCCTTTATTGAAGAACAAAACTCTCATATTATAGTAGAAAGATTTTTGTACGTGATAATGTATATACGATTTCTAACAGACAACATAATAAGTAAAAGTGTCTGAAGTTCACTGTTGATGGTCTTCGTACCATGTTTAACAATTGTAACGCGTCTTTTTCACCATTACATTACAAAATTGCTAATATCTGTCTTAACCGTGTTACTGAATTGAAAGACTTGGGTGCTATATTCGACCAGAAACTATTTTGTCAGTTACACATCAACTGGATTACTTCCAAAGCTTTTAGATTAATTGGGTTCTAATTCCGAGCTTGTAAATCTTTTAAATCTTTATCCTCATCATGCAGAGGAAATTTATTAGAATTCTACAATACAAAATGGATGGATGTTATCTAAATTATTTTTCTCGGCTTGACAAATATGGTATCCTTACCCTCGAAAAGTGGCGCCTTTTCCTTGATGAAATTTTCTTGTTTAAGATAATACATAACCATATTCGTTGCCCAGAATTATTAAGCAGCATTAATTTTGTTAATCCAACTAGAGTAACCCGTTCATCTTTAACTTTCCAGATCCCTACAGAACCAATCTGCGTTAAAAATCTCCTTCTTATAGGATTCAGAAAAATCATAGTGACCTGCTAAACGATGTTGATATCCTCAGTCTTACCCTTTACTCATTTAGAAGTGTTATCAGAAGTGTGATTGAGATTCCCCTCTCTCCTCAATCAGAATAACCGTTATGTATTAAAAATATAATACCAAGAATCATTGTATATTTCTCCTCTTGTCGATTCATCAAATTTCCTTAAGCTTTCGTTATTTAATTTTAATCTTTTTACTGTTTTTTAATTCTTCTCTGTTATCTTGAATTTTTGATAATAATTAATCTAATTTTCAATAGCTGTTAATAGTAGCATTAAATTGAATTCCATAATACTTATTGATATAGCATCTAGCTTTGTTAAGTAAAATTTGTTATTGTTTGAAATCTTCTCCTGCAAATCTTATGCATATTATGAAGGATAAGGGAAGAAGAAAAAAAAAAGTTTTTTTCTCATTTTACTTTTGTAATTTCTAGATATTAAGATCACGGTAGCTTTGCTAGCTTAATGTCGAAAATTAAAATTTCATTAAGAAATACTGTTAATATACCGAGTCTTTCGATCAGCAGCACAGGGCGATCTCGTCAGGACTGTATTGAAACTAGTTTAGATAGTAGGCAATATCAGGGTTTCGTGATGTGATCGCCCTGTGCTACTGATCGAAGCGCATAGTACACTCTTAAAATTTCTTAACCTTCGGACTTTCCTTGTGCATTGCAATTGGCAGATATTTTCGGGAGCGTATAAAGGGTATCCCAGACTAATATGACTATATTTTGCCAAATAATTCCTCTCGTCCAGACAAGAAAATATTGTATGGCAGGGGGGGGGGCAAAATATCACCGATCTAGATACAGGGGGATTAGTAAAATATACGTTTATTTCATTAAACACCATATATCTTCAAAAGTACATGGTGGACGGAATTGTATGCACAACCTTGAGGTCTCTCCAATGAATGCACAACCATCCCCGTACCTCTCCCCACTACAGAATTATGACGCTTCAAATTTAATTTTTATTTCCATTATAATAGACAAAACTATTTCGTAGAAACTTATGAATGTTTCCTGTCCATTGCAATCGTCAAATTTTACGTGAACATTTTAGATTCTAAGCGTTTTTAAAATGTCCTGTTCAACGAAATAATGTATGTAAATAAAACGAAAACTTCGGTTAATTGAATTTGTACAGCTTTGAGAGTGATCATTCATGAATTCGAGTTTGGTATTTGAATACAATGTAAGTACAGTTCAAAATTTATAATAATAGCTAGATAATCTAAACAAAGAACAAGATGACGTTACAGAAAAATCTACTTGCAACAATGTTAGAGTGACTTTAATTAGAGAATTTAAATTTATGTAGGTGAAGGCTCAACATGTTTCTTTACGTAAAATTAGTTTGTGCCCGTAAAATTTATTCAGGAATGCTGAAACTGTTTTCTATCATCTAACTATATATGGGGAAGTCGACAATGGGGAATTAAAATTTAGATATCCAGGAACGTATATATAGGCCAGGGCCGGGTAAATTGGCGTTTATGCTTTGAATTTTTATTATTCTAATTGCGTAAATTTATGTACAAAGGTGTTGCTAGATTTATAGTTGGCTGAGAAGAAAATTATCTGCAGCAAATAAGGGATACATCAGAATAAGACTATGGTGATTTGGAGCTAACTGATCCTATTGGGGAAGCTTTGGGCGAACTATTAGGTATTGCAACATCATTAGATACTGTATTGTTCCATTCACAGAAAAGCTCAAAATTAAATGGAGGAAAATGGAGAAGAAAGCGAGACCGATCCAGACCTATCGATAACATATTTTGAAAGGTATATTTCAAACGAACTTATCCAAGAAGGGGCAACATATACAAAAAGATACAAAGTTTAAGTATACGGATTTGCAAGAGATCCACAATTGGTTGGCGTTCCATATTCTTATGGGAAGTCTGAAGTATCTACATGTTGATTTCTACTGATCCAAATCACTTTCTGTTGGCACTCTACGAGAAGCTGTGCGCTCACTTATAGAGCTTATTGTATCCAGCACTTTATGGAACTTCCAACGACTGTTCAAACAGCCGTATACTCCTCTGCCCTCAGGAGAAATGACGGTCTAATCTAAGACTTTCAGATTTTCTTAACTTTTTATTCAGTTTGAACTGTTTGTTTTTTTTTTACAAAAACATGCTTAACGTAATTTTTTGTTTGTTTATACTGTAAAGTGTGGACTCGTCTTTAATTTGACCTACTATACCTATATGCTCACTGCAGCCGTTAAACAGTTATTAACTCATAACCTGTTCAAATTATCTTTAGTTTAGACCAACATAACTCCTGAGGAGAGAAGAGTACGGGGCTGGTCGAGTAGTCGTTGGAAAGGCCATAAAGTTCTGCATACAATGAAGTGTGAGTGACTGCATACCTTAACTTTTTAAGATAAAGCGTATTTTGTGAAAGACTAGCAAATTTTCTTAATCATCCTGTACCTCCGAAACGGTTCAGATGCCACTCCCCCTTGCCTAATAATTTTTTGTTTGACTATGTGACAGCTATCACCCCACGTCCTATGGACCTGCATGGACGAAACACCCTGTATAAGGCGTACTGTATGTATACATTTTCTTGGAAGAATGTTTCCGTTTCCGCCGCTCTAACTCGTTACCAACGGGACTTACAAAAAAAAATGTTATTAAAAAAATATAGGCAATTTAGTCGTCTTCAAATTTGTATCAGCTATTTTCGTCGTAGGAAAAACCGTTGACAAATTATTTAAAAAAAAAAATCCAAGCTGGCGCGCAGACCCCCTCCAAGGGTGAAAACTTGGAATTTTCATCAGCGCCCGGAACTAAATAACATATATAAAACTCACAACTACCCCATCTTTTGTAGATCTCTATGGACTGGACTAGTCAAAGTATGCATTTACAAAATAACTTGGAAATTCCAGGAAATAACACCCATAAACTGATAAAAATCAGACCGATTTACAAGAAAGTTTTGCATCGGTGTCCTCAATTAAACCCAGTGAAATATTTATGTATTAACGTGTAAATTATTGTGCCATTGAAAAGAAGGTTGAGCATAAAGCAATCAACAGAGGCAAACCCAATCAGTAGGTAGTAAAATTGTTTAGGCTTTGTAGAAGATGTGGCCTCGTTTATGGTTTTCTAAAAAAAAGTATGGTCTAGAAGTAGGTGTTGTATGTCACTTAACCGAAAGAAAATTACGGGATAATCAAGGACACATATTAGCATTTGATAAATTATAACTGGAGTACCTTCAATTCAACGCTATTAATACTGTAGGTCATGTTCGAATCCACTGAGTTAAAAACCTACCATTTCTAAGTGACAAAAAATATAGAAAAAAAAGTAAGCAGCTTTTGTGAAGGTGTGGTAAGCTTAGACGAAAAAGTGATATTAAAATATGCGGTGACAATAAGGAAGTTGTTTATTGATGCAGGAAAAAGGACAGTATGGAGAGATGGAGCAAATTAGGCCGATGGTTCGAAAAAGTTGACCGAACAGAAGTAGTCACAATTTACAACCAAACAATGGGGGGAGTAGACAAGACTGATCAGTTAGTAATATCTATATAGGATTAATTAGTAGTCAAAACAATGGACATTGTGCATGATATTACTTGCCATTTATCTAGCGGTAATAAAATGCTGGCTGTAGTATAAACAAGCTTTCTGGAATGCTAATATTTCAGAAAAAAATGTAATGGATCTTGTGAGCGTAAGGATCAGATTCGTGGACAACATTATATATTTTTAAGAATCCAGCTAGTGTAAATAAAAGTGGCCAACCTAGTAGTTTCAAAGTGTTGCTTCCAATTCCTAAACGGGCGATTAACGAACCCACACTATTTCCAGAAATTACCCGTGATGGAGTCGGATGGATTTTAACTGATGAAAATACCGAACCCACTAGATGTAAAGACCCAAACCGCCAGAAAAATACCCATGTTCTATACATAAAGTGTAAAGTTAACTTATGTTTTGTTTAATTGATTGCTTTTTTTTTAGAGCACTTGGTGGAATTCCCTTGATAAAATTTTTTCAAAACACTTGTTTCTACTTCCACGAAAACTTTTTATTAATTATTAATTTGTTGAACGAACCAAAACTGACACGTTTCGCCTTCTTAGGGCATCCTCAGAGCTACTAACTAAACTGAGTCTATGTGCAAACTTGAAAAGGAACTACCAGCTCTGTACTAAAAACTATGGAAACGGAACGTAGCAAAATAAATATATGTACCAATGTAAGTGACAATCTAATGTGCTACTGAATACAATTAAGTAAGTAAATAAATACATAAATAGGTAAATGCCCAAATAAAGAACAAAAAACACGTGTGCATATTTAACAATGTAACAAACTACTGTACCCTAACAAACAAATGAATAAATAAATAATAGAAGAATAAATACAGAGCAAAATACACAATTTCAATTTTTATTAGATCTGGTTCAAGTAAAATCTATTTGATCGTTCAGCAAGATCCCGCCATTAAGTTTTTATTTTTTTATTTCATAAATTTCGTATTTTCCTAATACATGTCCGCCGCGCAATCTATGTAACAATTCTAAATTTTCTACCTTGCACTTGTATCCTTTATCAATCAATTGTTTTGCTAAGCCAGCAATATTTTGTTGTCAAACAACAAAACTATTTCAGGCGTTACCATGAGAACTGACTTTCTATGTAAATGATATAATCGTATTAAGCCAAGAAGGCTTTTCTCTTAAACGCAGACGTAGAAGTACATCGAACATTGTTAATTTTTGTATTTAACCCTAGAATGCTAAACGTGGGTCAAATTGACTCCTCGCAAAATAATATTGCCGTTATTTCTATATCTACATTATCGAAATAGCCACAAATTCTCAGTACCTTCATTAATGAGTCTGCTGCGACTGTAGATGGAATATCTTCACAGGATCCGGAATCATCACAAATTCATCACAAATTCATTCTGCCCTTCGAAAATGAAGCGAAAGAGAGCAACGGTCTTTTAAAAGCGCAATAAGAAAATATGTGGGAACATACTATTTAAAACTTGTTCCCAGATATACAAAAATTTGTATAATCTAGTCTTTTCTATGCATTATTAATTTTCATTAAGAAAAAGAAGAAGAATTTTGTTTATATTACTGTATTTTTGCACATGCTTAGAGTTCTAGGGTTAATACATAAAAGCAAATTTTGTTTAGAAAAATCCGGTGGTGTAATTTTTAGCGCTTTGGTGCGTCCTACTCACTCCAGCTCCATTGCATATCACAAAGATCCAATTTTTGGTAAAAACTTTTAGGCAATCGTCTTATTTCTGATAAATTTATAACCATAAAACTAAAAAAAAAATTTATTTGGACCGCTTAGAAAAAAACGTTTAATGAAATATTAAAATTTATTCCAGTAAACTGACAGAGACAGTACTTCGGTACACGTCTTTCATTTTAGAAATAAAATTAAGCAATTTTTCTTTGCCCAATTCTAGAAGTAGGTATGTGGACAGAGAAAGGATTGCAAATATTGCTTTGCCATTTATTACAATTATATATTTTCTGTTTCGAAAATACACTGAACTACAGCGGATTTTGTACAGAACTTGTTATTTGCAGTTCAGTGGAATAAATGACTTAATCCAAAGCAGTTAACTATAGAAAAGTGATCCCATGTTAATGTAAGCAATGTCAGTAGTGTCAGTGGTTCACGTTATACATGTCAGTGATATATGTGCATAAATATATTTGCAGCCATTCCACACGAAAACGATCAAATTGTACTACATATTTTGGACCGGGCCATCTCCGATTTGAATGGCACTTTCACAATTTGTATGGAATACGAAAATAGCTCACCCATATCTATTTGTATCCCCTACCATGCCACACACGACCCATAGGGGGTCAGAAATTTCGTGAGTAATTCTCGAGAACGGAGCAATCGATTTTTCTAATTCAAATGCCATATGAAGCTAATGCTTTAGATTTATAATAAAAAAATAACTCAGTACCTAACGAAAACAATTTTTTTTAATAATAGTACCTTTTTTAAAAAAAAGTATAATTTACTATTGAAACTGGGGATCTGTAAAACGTTTTTTTTTATGTTTATTTTGGAGCCAGAGGAATCATCTATTTCTGTGTCAAGAAGCCAAAAATTGTGGTGGTGCTCGGCCTCGTTTTGGAGATAAGTTTCTAAAGTGACCGTATAGTAATGCAATATGGGAGCACTGTTATGTTTTTTAAAATTTCATATGTCCAAAACGAGGCCGAACACCACCGTAATTTATGGCACGTAGACTTACGGCTATAAAAAACAAACAAAATAAATATATAAAAAAAAAGTTTTGCAGATACTCAATTTCAATAATAAATGATTATATTTTTTTAAAATACTATTGTAAACAAAAGACATTTTTGTTCGGTATTGGCGTATTTTTTTGTAAATAATAACAAGCATTTATTTTCATATGGCATTTGAATCAGACAAATTGGTTGCTCCGTTCTCGAGATGTGATTTTTTGAAAATGACCTTTCAACATTGAACAAATGTATATTAAAATAAGCTTAAATTATTTCAAAAGATTTTGCAAAATTCTATTGTCTTTTATAGTGTTAAATTTCTAAAAAGATATGCCTAGCCTAATTAAAAGAAATATTTTGTTGCATATTCTTCAAAGCTCTAACTAAGCTTTTGAGCTACTAATTTTGCTTCATATAAAATTCCTCACTGCGAAGCATTATTAATAATATAGCTGAATCATATGTTTGGGTATGCATTAAATACATAAGTATTGCACGAGCTTTTTTTAAAACCTGTTCAACTATGAGAAAGAAAAATGGGGAAATTGGTGATGTGCATTAGAACAAAGAATATGAACTGAGAATAGAGACGATGTCATCAATTTGCTGTAATACCTGAAGTAACTGGTTTATGGCGTTTTCAGAATTTTACCGGGGGTTTATAAAATTGCGGTGTTTCCCATAACTTCAGTGTTGTTTGAGTGCGGCTATGTGCGGATGTTAACAAGAAGATTGTAAATGCGGAAATATGTGCGTTCAATTTGTTCTATTATTTTTAACTGCTTTAAATTATGGAGCTGGTATGGATTATTATTTTAACATGTAACGAAACCTTTTTGTTAATGATGGTAGTGAAATATATTTTGTGAATAAATTTTGAAGCGATTTTACTTATTTATTTGTAAATTTTGACAGGTTATGGGGAACGATATCCTCATAATCACAATTGGTCATCGGAATACTCGTCTGATAAACCGCAACTTTACACTGCATTTGGAGTACGTGGTCTACCGGATCCAACCGAATCACTTTGGGCTATAAATCAAGGTCAGTGAATATATAATTTGATTTGATTTTAATATTAAACAAAACCAAATTTAAAAGTAATTTTAAAATACACGGTTATCCAGAAGTCACGGAAATAGAAAATCACTGAAAAAGTACTGAAACTAAATTAAATTGGATTGTGTAGTTGCTTACACTTGAGTTACCTAAAAATGATAATACGATAAAATATGTATTACTGGAAAATAACTGAAAATATTTTGATTGCACTTTGTACGTATTATATAAGTTGTCTGTTCATATATACAAATTCGAAGAAATCATATAACATATTGGAATTGTATATAATATACGAGGTAACTATTCTCTGATTTTCTCATACTCGTTACTCACCACAGTACCTTAAAAAAACTGTTGTGACTGTGGAGATACCACTGACTTATAACTATGGACTGAGCGATTTGCTATTTCAGGTGGCACACATTTTATGTTTCTGCATATCAGAGTTCGAGCACTCTTTAAAACGTTTACTACTCGTACCTACATAAAAATATGCAAAACTCAACCAGTCAGATGAAATTTTACACTCGGAAATCGAATTAAATTAAAAAATATATTTTCTTATGTCCAAGTGATATTTTAATCGCTTATAAGCAATTAAACTCATTCCGATTTTAATTTTCAAAAAGGTTTTTACCTGAATTCAGTGTATGGGCAAGAGAGACGGAACATGGTAAACACCAAGGTACATACATACATAGAATACAAGGCATTCACATTACGAACAACGTTCCGTCATTAGTGATGAAATATCGTGAAAATGTATAGGAAAGCACGGTACAGCGAACACAATTCTCTCTGCGCTCCCTTCATATAGAAATGATATACATTTAACACGAAATTACGTCATAGAACATATGCCAAAATTTGAATGGGAATTACTTCTATTCTATATACCTTGGGTAAACACCAAGGTACAGAAGACAAGTTATTGCCATCAAAATTTTGATATATTGCAGCTGATAGCCGGTGAAGTAATTTTGGGACTAATGTAAATAAAGACAGAGAGAGTAGAGAGAATATTATGTTCTCTGTACCGTACTTTCCTATACATTTCACGATATTGCGTCACATAATGCTGGAATATTGTTCGTAATGGGAATACCTTGAGTAGACCCTATCTTCACTTTATTCTTTCTGCGGTGACTGCATTTGCAGTCAACATAAAAGCATCAAATGATGTTGGTAGCTCCAAACCTGCCATAGAGCGAAAGAGAAAACTATAAAACTTCTGCCATTCTCTCCTATGGCGAATCCGACTATACGATTAGACAAAAACAAAAACGAAGATTTAGCTAAACGTCATTTAATCAAGTTTACTTTTTTTTTAATCATCCTAATAATATCTATCTTTTGTTGTATTTTTCCTAAAATATTGTGTTGTTGTTTTTTAACATGATGAGTTAGCAAAGTTTGATTCATATCCTAATCACGTGTCACTGTGTTCGTACACGCTACTCTTCGAAACCGCACAAACGATCTCAATGAAATTTTGTAAATGTGTTTGGTTGGCTCCAGCTTGAAAGATACGATAGCTTTGGACAGTGGAAACTATATATTTGGGCACTGCCTGTGAATGTGTCGACCCGGAGAACTAAAATAAAATACATTATGTTTTCATATCAATAGTAAATAATAGAACGAAAATGGTTTGAATCGGGAGCCTTTCTTGATGCCAAATACAACTTTGGGTTTCAACCATATATTTGGACGCGTCGATGTGGAGAGCTCAAATTTTGTACACCACGCTTCCATTAAAATTGCAAATACAAGTTCCAAAACGAGCCAAATCGGTCGACCCGTTTTTCGTATTGCCATACAACCCTGTAATTTTTCATCATATATTTGGAAGCAGCCTCAGAACGCGTCGACGTGGAGAACTAAAATTTGGTACTCGGCGCTTTGATGAAAATTGCAAATACAGTTGAAACAAGTGAAAAAGCTAGAATTGGTCTAAGACCAATTCTTATGATAGCCTAGATGAATGCCCGTATGAAATTTCGTATGGGTACCCATTTGAGCAATTTTGATTTTTGCAGTGGTTTTTCGCATATATTTCTAGAACGGTTCGTCGGACAGAAAAAATGATTATAATCAATTTTATAGGATTTCATATTCTGAAGAAGTTTTTAGTACAATAAAAATGCCTTGGACTGATCGTTTTCACAGTATACATAAAAAACCTAATTTTTTATATTGCAACACCAAGAAGGGGTTGCCTGATTTAGTCCATTTTTGAAATTTTATTTGCTAGTACAATGAAAACACCACGTGCCAAATTTCAGCTCTCTACGGCGACTCGTTCTCAGGCAGTGTTCAAATATATAACGGAAAACGAAATTTTTGTATGGCAACCCCACGAAGGAGTTGCCCGATTTGTCTCATTTTCGAACTTAATTTTACTTTTTTTTTTAAAGTCCGTGTACAAAATATCAGCTCTCTAAGTATACGCGTTCTCGAGTTATCGTGCGCACGGACGGACGGACGGACGGACATGCAAAAATCAAAATAACTTTTAATATTATGCGTGGGTGTCCAATCCATTTTGTTCTACCATCATTATTTCGAGGTGTTACAAACGGAATGACAAACTTAGTATACCCCTTTAGATTTCATCTAGGGTATAAAAAAGGACCAAATAGGGCGACCTGTTGACGATGCCATACAAAATTTTAGATTTCCACTACATATTTGGGCACTGTGTCACGCGAGATAAAGAGCCTGAATTCTTTACACGGGCTGTTAAAAAAATGTAAAATAAGTTCAAAAATGGGACCAGTCGGGCAACTCCTTCGTAGGGTTGCCATACAAAAATTTCTTCTATTGCTATATATTTGGGCACTGCTGAGAGCGCGTCGATGTAGAGAGCAATACTCTCTCTCACATATGAATGCATACACACACCCACACCCGCACACACCCACACCCGCACCCGCACGCACACACACACACACACACACACACACACACACACACACACACACACACACACACACACACACACAGACACACAGACACACACACACACACACACACACACACACACACACACACACACACACACACACACACACACACACACACACACACACACACACACACACACCACACACACACACACACACACACACACACACACACACACACACACACACACACACACACACACACACACACACACACACACACACACACACACACACACACACACACACACACACACACACACACACACACACACACACACACACACACACACACACACACACACACACACACACACACACACACACACACACACACACACACACACACACACACACACACACACACACACACACACACACACACACACACACACACACACACACACACACATGCAGACACAGAGTGAAACCTTAGAGTACGGAGTCGCACGATCGAGTCAGATAATAGCTTGGATATTATGCATCTCTAAACACCCCACTCCCAGCCCCACCACAGGTATCTATATTATCTCAAGGGAATGCCAACGGGCTATCCCTAGTTTTACTATAAAATAACAAATTGGGCATATTATTTTGTAACTAATAAATTATTTGCAATTGTTTGAAGAAATTTAAACAGTCAATTGCTGTGGAGAAAGTAAAATCAATCCGGTCTCTTCTTTGGTTGTAATTGACTCAAGAAATTGTGAACAAAGTTTCAAAATAGATAGTCATAAAAGAATATGCAAAGATATGTCTTCGAGAAGCAAATCCCGCTCTATTTTCATGAACGGATCAAACACTGGGATAACTTCCCTAACTGTGGTAATTTCATGTTATCAGCAATCAAACGTGCGCTCCGTTTAATGTAAGTTTCGACTATTTGACCTTGTCTGTCTCGTACGTTGATTATTTCTTATTCACCTATATTCTTCCTTGTCTACATATCTGCCGATAATAGTAATTGCTTCTCAAATAAGTGATGGAAACGCATCTACATATGATTTGAACTTTCAGTAGATATGTAAGAAGCTTTATCGTACGATAAATGGTTTATAGAAAATAACTGTAAAATATGTAACAAGTCTAAATCTGATTGTTTTTAGATTGAACGGTCTAAATTAACTTAAATTAAATTTGTAACTAAATTATTGTGAAATAAGGGTAACCTGTACATAGAAATTATGTTGTATATTTAAAAATTTGAGACTTTCAATAAAAAATGGGAACTTTTGTAGTTTGAGTCTGTATGCCGCCTTTGATGAAATATTTGGAGATTTGAAAGTATCAATTCTACTGACAAGTTAATTGTATCGAACAATTCGGTAGGAGAAGGTAGTCAATAATGTCATAGTCACGTAAAACGACCCATTAGCCTTTTCACGAAATCTAAGTGTCAGACGCATTCTTAATAGTATTGGTCGTGTTACTCAGTTGTTTTTTAGCCGACAAAAAGAGAAGCAGTGTCTAAAACTATCTTGGATCGAATTAGTAGAGAATATATAAAAAAAAGTGAATGCTGAAGTATTTTTTACAGAGATTAGTACAATGTTTTTTCGGTATTAAGTATTGATTTTCATTAATATGTCATTTTTTCGGATTGCCCTATTCAAAAAAAAACATTTGATGTGACATTCGTAGATATGAAAAAAATTATTATTATTATACCCTAGATGAAATCTATAGGGGTATACTAAGTTTGTCATTCCGTTTGTAACACCTCGAAATAATGATGGTAGAGCAAAAGTTATTTTGATTTTTGCATGTCCGTCCGTCCGTCTGTCTGTCTGTGTGCACGATACCTCGAGAACGCGTTCACCTAGAAAGCTGAAATTTTGTACACGGACATTAAAAAAAAAGTAAAATTAAGTTCGAAAATGAGACAAATTGGGCTACTCCTTCGTGGGGTTGCCATACAAAAATTTCGTTTTCCACGATATATTTGGACACTACCTGAAAACACGTCGATATAGAAAGCTGAAATTTGATACACTGTGTTTTCATAGCAAACAAAATTTCAAAAATGGGCTAAATCGGGAAACCCCTTCTTGGTGTTGCCATATAATAATTGGTTTTTTACATATACTTTGAAAACGATCAGTCCTAGACATTCTTATTGTACTAAAAACTTCTTCAGAATAAGAAATCCTATAAAATTGGTTATAATCATTTTTTCTGTCCGACGAGTCGTTCTAGAAATATATGCGAGAAACCAATGCAAAAAATCCAAATTGCTCAAATGGGTGACCATACGAAATTTCATACGTGCATTCATCTAGGGTATCATAAGAATTGGTTTTATACCAATTCTAGCTTTTTCACTTGTTATCATTTTATTTTACTCTTGGTCATTTGGGTAAAATGACATACCTTTGTCATTTTACTCCTGGTTTCTAAAAATTATATCATTTTCTGAGGCTGGGTAATACCATAGAAATATAATATAAACAAACAGAAGGTTAAAAAAAGCTATATTTTTTTTGTTTTATTTGGACAAATAAACTAAATTTCTTTTTAACCACTATTGCGTTTTATTCAAATTACATGTGTGGCCTAAAATGACAGAGAGTATGTCGTTTTATACACACACCGTCAAAATTACATATTTAATGTTTATATTATAATTAAAAAAAGAAAAAAAAATCTTGTCTTTGTTTTAATAATCTTAGTGCCACGGAAAAAACCGGTCCTTTTCAACATGCTATCGTCCATATCGTGGCAATTCCATCGCCAAAATTCCGGTTCATACGCACATGACTTTTCTCTGGATCATCTAAATTAATGTTTTTTTTTGTGGTTGAAAAGAACATTGTTCCATTCACTAGTCCAACTCACATTCTACTATACGCGGCCGTAAGTGGTGGTTTTTTCTATCTTTTAGCGAACGATATGTTTTTATCACTAGGTGTGCAGGATTTGTCTAACACGTCTTGCACTTACAGGCAGCTGAAGTCTGGCCACAATTTGTGAAGCAAATAGTTTATTTTTCTTTGTATCTCTAAAAATTGGATTTTTGGTGTTGGGATAGTTTTTTATTTCTTGTGTAGTTGGCATTTTTAGGATAATTAACATCCAACTTGATAAAATTGTTGTTTAACGCTTTAGATCTTGAAATTCGTTTTGTAATTTCCCCACTCTATAGCCCAGAATCTTTATGAGTTTTAAATTTGATCGTTTCCTCTTCTAAAAACAGCTCTCCACGTGGCATTGTGATCTGGATTTAGAGCCAATCAAGCTGTATGACTGCTTTATTAAAAATAACTAATGACATTTGAATCGCATTAGATGACGATAAGTTTACTGCCTGAGTGGTCGGTCTCAGGCAGTCTTTTCCAATGGCAAGCTTTCTTCGTTTTTAGCAATAACTTTTGGAGTACCACAAGGCTCCATAATGGGACCACTACTTTTAGTAATGTTTGTTAATGCTATATTTTGTCGTGTTAATCATTCTCAATTACACCTTTATGCAGATGATGCTCAGCTGTACCTGTCCAGATCGGTTGAATCGGTTGAGGATGCAGTATGTTACCTGAATCTGGGTTTGGAGGCTTTATATCAGTGGTCAGTGGATAATAAACTCCTACTAAAACAAAGTGCATAGTGATTTACAAAACGCTGCGCGACACTAGCTATTTCCCCTCTGTAACACTCAATGGTGAGAGTACATTACGAAAGTTATATGGTGGTCTTCGTGCACTATGGGTATCTAGTGGCTGTATACCACTATCCATACGTTTAATGCTTGCTCGATCAATGCTTATTCTGGTAATTACATACGAATGTGAAGTGTTTAGCGAACTCGATTCGCAATCATCATATAAGTTTAATATTGCTTTCAATTCAATTGTAGGAGATGTCTACAGCCTCCTCAGATATGACCAAATCTCACAGTTTGTTTCATATATCATTGGTTGCAGCTTTGTACTATATTTAAAATTTCGTTGTATTTTGTTCTTAGCTAAAATTATTAAATACCGTGTACCTAAATATTTGCGTGACTGCTTGCATTATTGCAGATCTAATAGAACAATTGCACTTATTATACCGCGATCCACCACACTAATTTCCAAGTGACAATTCTTCGTCTTCACCATTAAACTGTGGAATAGTCTTCCAATTTCTATCAGAAATTCTTTGGGAGCTCGCAAACTCAACAGTTTTAAGCACTTGCTATTCCTTTATTTAACCTCATGAAATGCTTATTTACTTATACAGCTAATACTACTATTTCTTTTTTTCTATACTTTCTTCATCTTATTAGTTTTCACTTATATCTTATTTAACTATATTCTTTTTCTTTATTAAATTGGATTATTACATATTTGCTCTGAATTGCTTGGTTAATATTATTTCTTCCATGTTTAGTTTTAGTTGTTTTTTTTGTAGTTTTTATTTATTAAATTTTGGTTATTTAATGTTGAAATTATAATTAGACGCTTGTACTAACTTAAAGACCTAGCATCTTACTTGTACAATTGCCAATAATAAATGAATATCTGAATATCTGAATTTTGTTGAAAATCTCATATAAAAACGTAACATATATACACATTAATCTTTTGTATAGATAATACCTACAATAGAACTCCACGATTTTAAACGATTTACTTGAACGCTAGCGACTTTATACGACTTCCAGCTTCAGGTATGTTTTCTGACCGAGATATAAATATTATTTTAAGCATACTTACCTAACACACAAAGGTAATTTTACAGAATTATTATTTAGAGTTGACGTACTCTATTTAAAAAATGACTGGAAGAGAATTGCCAACCACCGTGGAATTATGCAGCATTATATATTTAAAAATTGCTTCTTTCTTCCACATGCTAATGTATTTATAAGTTTCGAGATCAGTAAATGTCGTGAAAGCTTCCAACACGATTTTTAGTATGTGGCGATACTCCTTTTCCGTTTGACACCATAAACATTGGTATTCGATGTGAAACGTATCGGTGGTAACGGTTCCTTTGGTATCGTATTGAAATATTCTTTACTGTGACCAGTATTGATTATTATATCGGATTAGTTCAGCTAAAGTGATCTTGTATAACAAATTATATTCGATGAATAAATCTTCAAAAGCGCTTTCTATCCAAAATTTCTTTCGCTTGAGAATACCTTACTTGTGCCGTAAAAATTGTAATTGTTAAAATATCCTTAACGACAATCGTGATGGTTGGAAGGGCGTCAACATAGTTCATAAGTAATAAATTATTATCTTAGTTTGCGTATTGAAGCAGTATACCATCTGCGTCACACTTGCTGGCATTGGTATCAACTTAACTTAAGCTCCTTTAACAAATTCAATAGAAGTAGAATGAACGAAAATGATGTTGATTTTTTTTCGTATACTAGGTAGCTTGTTCTTTCCTGAAACAAAATAGCAATCAAAGAAATTCGGAGCATTTTAAGGATCATTAATTGTTATAAATTGATTCTAGTTTAGCCTCACTAATCAATTGAACTACTTCTGGAAGGATACTGAGATGATGAGAGACCACTTTAATTTAAATTGCCAGTAGTGTAAAATTTATGTTGCGGTTGTAAACTGAAGAATATCACTTAGTTTAAAACAATTATTTCCTGGAAGAAAATATTTGTTATGAGTAGTTGGGTTGGGATAAGCAATAGAGCACTGCAATGTTATACAAACAATTTTAGAAACACTCGAGTGAGTGTTATATTTGCTTCCGAAGGGGGGGATCATTTCGTTGAGGGAGAGGGATGTCGTCCGAATCCTTTCCTTGTCTCGAGGATCGCTGATAACTTCTGTATTTGAATGTAGATCTTTATTCCTCACAAATACTATTCTTACTGTCAAATTCCCTTCTGGGCCACATTTTCTATTCTTCTCGTAAGCGACCCAGTTAAAAGATGTGTTAGTGATCCCAATAACTACAATTTCAGCATCCTTACTTACGAAACAGTTTTCGTTTTTATTGTGCAATAGTTGATCTATTGACACATCTCACTGAGTGCTGGAACTGCGCCGCCTTCATAATTATGAAATGAATATTTCAATGACCTCTGATAAGAATTGACATACTGCCCTTTCAGCGAAACTCAAACTTGTTGACATTAAGTCACCTTTTAGTCGAATTAACTGCTATATCCCTTGTTTTCTCGATTAACACCATATCTAATTCCTGCACGACTAACGTGCTTCCAGGTTTCATTTTTTCACTCACAATTTTTCCTTGATTAATTATGTATTATTCCTTATGTTCAATTCAATACCTTTGATTTTCGGTATATTTTGTTTTTCTCTTTCTTTTTACAGATTTACGAGTAACCACTGCAAATATCAACCATGAGCTTATAACTAGATAAGTAAATCATTACATTCAAAAAACTTCGTTCCAAGCAGGGCGAATCTCGTCGTATTTAATGCAACTAAAATCGTATGTAGTTTGTTCTCCCTAAGTCGTTTTCAAAACTTTGTCCATCCTGATTCCTAGATTGATTTTATCTTCGCAATTGCAATTGATATTCAATAAAAGTGGATTGATAAAAATTTTGCGTTAATCAATCAGCGGCATTTCTATACACACGGTTACTAATGTGTTTGTTTTTGTTTTACCATAGGTAATGGAATTAGAGATTACCCTAATCCGCAACAATATTTAAATCAACCTCAACAATATGCAAATCAGCCCGAACAAAATTTAAATCAACCTCAACAATATGAAAATCAGCCTCAACAATATGCAAATCAGCCTCAACGATATGTAACTAATCCTCAGCAATATGTAAATCAACCTCAACAATATGCAAACCAGTCTCAACAATATGCAAATCAGCCTCAACAATATGCAAATCAGCCTCAACGATATGTAACTAGTCCTCAGCAATATGCAAATCAACCTCAACACCATGTAAATCTGCCTCAACAATATGCAAATCAGCCTCAACGATATGTAACTAATCCTCAGCAATATGGAAATGAACCTCAAGCGTATGTAAATCAACTTCAGCAATATGCGAATCAACCTAATAATCATGCGAATCAACCTCAGCAATATGTAAATCAACCTCAACAATATGTAAATCAACCTGAACAATATGCAAATCAGCCTCAACAATATGAAAATGAGCCTAAACGATATGGAGATCAAATTCAACAATACATAAATCAAGCACAACAATTTGTAAATCAACCACAACCAGAATATTCATTGGGACATTTTTACAATTACTCTACGGTGCCTGCTCCCCCATTACCACCCCCATTTATCCCACCGCAATTCCGCCCTGCTGAAAATTCAAGCTCTAATAGGGTTAGTGAGAAAAGTAAGTGAATTTTATTTATTTTTATTTTTTTAATTATATCTATAATTTTTCAAAATTAATTTGTTTATGTTAAAGACTGCGATAATTGTGCGACACCAATGGAAGGTGAGGTATCGGGTGGAAGTTACACTAAACGTGGAGAATTTCCATATATGGTATGTAGTTTCATTTATTTTCATATACACATAGTAGAAATAATTCTAATAAGGGTGCGGCAGAACAACTTTGTTTATACGAATTTGGCACCCCGAAACGATGATTGCTCCGTGGAATGAGTGATGGGACGCACATTCGTATGGGCCATAAAGTTTTAGCTACGCCTCTTGTAATTACCATAATGGAATGGTCGAAGACAGAGTGGCGTTCGCTGTTGCGGCATACTTTACTAAAAGTCGTTCAATCATCGCCATATATCGTTTAGTCCAGTCAAATAAGTCGAAAAAATGCTAAAGACCGTATTTAATTCCTTTCAGGCTGCAATTTGGAGGGTTAGTGTAGGGTGGTCCTGGAAGTATTGTCACAAAAATGCGGCATCCCAGGGCCAAACCAAAGGGGTGAAAGATAATAAAAACACCTCCGAACGCGTGATAATCTATTTGCCATGCGTGTGGACCGGAAGTGGTGAAATTTTTAAAAAATTTATAAATGCCAATGATCCATCTTTAAACATAAAACTTCAATGTTTCACTTGAACTTGATGCTATTCAAAGAATTACTTATATATTTTCGTTGCTTTTTTTTAATTGAATTTCTATAATAAGAAAGTATGTATATAATATTTATAAGTACCTACGTATGTTAATTAATTAAATTTATTCAAATCAAAATAGTGATCAGAGCCTTACAGTCGCAAATGTCGGAGGTGTTTCCAGAGGTTAGGATATAAACTGGTTGGCAGAACAAAATCGATATCCTTCCTAATAACATAAATCTAGAAGTTTTACTTCAGTTTTTACACAATAATGTTGCAAATATCTCAAAGGATCTGACTAAAACTTTGCACACATATTCTACGTTTTAGATAAACATTATACATATATTGCAATTGCATGCAGTCAACCCCTTACACTTCTGTTTTTTAGAATGGCTAAACCAATTATTATGGAGCATTTCTGATTGTAAATAAGTTGCTTGAAAAACACAGATCACCTTGATCCCCCCTTTATATGACGAAGTCATTAAAGAAAACATTTTCCCTATCTTTATGGAAATGTAGGATGGAAGGGATTGTTTGACTATACATATTTCTAAACACTTCTGGATTATGTGAAAAAATAAATATTGAAAATGTCCTGCCCCGAAATTGAATTATAGATATTTTGGTTAATGAAATATCGACTATCACAACAGTAACAGGAAGCTCAGAAGCAAACTATGTGGTTTGAAGCAAAACAGGATCCAACTGGTTACCGTCTAGGCCCAAGCCTGCGCATCAATCCCCTGTAAATCAATCTCTACCATTTCTTAAAGAAAGAAAATATTCCTAAAATCCCAAAAGTTATGATATTTCCTAGACGATCTATTTCTTATTGTGTGAAAAAAGTTTAACTGTCAAATAAATTTTACATATATACTAGGGACTAAAAATTCCCTAAAACTCTAGGTCGGTCGAATTGTTGGTTAATCGATAGCACCTTTCACGTTGTTCTGTAGATCATGTGATAATACGCAAATATGAGTCTCAAAACGATGCAAGCATACTCCGATTTTTTTAAATGATATATGAACTACCCTTCGAATCCGAAGAATAATTACTGATTTGAAAAATATATTTCTTTTGCAGTGAAACGTTTTTTCCGTGACGTCGAATATATTTAAACTTAGAAGGATGTTACGTGTTTCAATTACGACAGATTATTTATAGATAAGTCCAGAAACAGAGTTCCGCCTATTAATTCGATAGAATTGAGCAAGGAGATGTGCACTTAGAGTAACAATCAAGTTTCGATTGATCGTAGAAGCCCTAAGAAGTTGTATGGATATTTATTAAGTGAAGGGAAAAATTAATTTTTATTTTGAGTGCAGTTTTGAAGTGAACGATTTTATCATTTTTTCAGTCTTCAATTACTCTCAGAAAACAAACTGCTTCATTAAGGAATTTTCAGTACAAGAAAAAATGTTTCTTTTTACAATAACTTGAGTTTGACTTCACAGATTTATATGAACACCAGCTCTTTCTCTGCATGTAAAACTCGCTTGATAATAGCCTCCCCAGGCATCACGGCTAGAGTAGTTATGTATAGGTGATAACTTTTTCGCTGGCAATAGTTCTGAAAACAAATTAGAAGGTTTGACCTCCAATTTCCGTATTATCTTAAATAGTTTTAATTGTAGGGTGACTACAATACCTGAACCCTAATTAAAAACAAAAAATCTAAAATTCATTGAATAATATAATTAAAATAATTACTTATCTTTCTAGGCGGCAATAGGTTACAGACGACAACGAGGCGGATACGACTATCAGTGTGGAGGAACTCTAATTTCTTCACTTTTTGTACTCACAGCTGCTCACTGCAGAACTTCAGGAGGGTAAGAAATCAATAATTTAACTTTCTTAAAGATTTAGCGCCTTACTAATGAATACGCCACGGTTTCCAGCCAGCGTGGAATATTGAAGTTTGTAGCCATATATGAAAAATGTAGGGAAAATTTTTATTACCTAATTCATCGGTTGGTTGGACGACAGAATAAATCTGGCCTTTTCTCCAATAGGTACATTACATTAAACGAATCCGGGCTCTAACTTAGCCGAAAAGCTTTATGCCGTACCAGATTAAATTAAATTTTATTTTTAGACAGTATCTTCAGTAATAAATATAATATGTAACTTATCTTGATCGAAAAGTTTCTTGTTTGTATCATTGTCGTTATAAATTCCGTGGTAAGTTCCCCTGCTAGTCTATAATATTACAAGCGGCACAAAGTCAAAATTACTACTATTAAAATGGAGATGCAGGCATTAATAGTCATTGCTATCTGTGAGATATTTATGCCTTGTACGACCGAGAGCTTCACAGTCGCAGAGAACGTCCTCAGCGGTTTCTTCGTCGTCCATACAGAAGCAACAGGTCTTGCTATCGATATTACCCGAATGATGATATCTACGTGAGCACTACACAATAAGTTAGCAAATTCACTGACATGTATAATATGGACTGACTGCGTCCATAGAAATACACTGCAGAAAGTGGGGTAACTTCTATATAGCGTTCTCTTTCGGTCTAAGCACCAAGTACCAACTAAAAGAGAACTGAAACAACAAATAAATAAGTGGGTCCATCGTAATAAATGTTTTTAAATTAATTATTTGGGTTAATTAGTGATAAAAAGTGTTTTACCAAAGGCAATATATTCATAGATAATCAGCAGAAATTCGAAAGGTTTTATTAAAAGCACTTTTCAACTTCCCGCCAATGGTTTTTCAATGCTCGCACCGACGTAAGAACTATTTTCGACTCAAAAAATTGTACCCGCATGAAATAGCATATCGAGCAGTCCATATTATACAGGGTGTGCCGTAAGTGGTGTCGTATCCGAAAGCTAAAAAAAATCGCAGTAAGTCTTGCTCGCATGTACGACAGAACGTCACTTTTTTACCTGACGCCAACAAGTTTTTTTATTTTAATCTAGAAGCCAATACCTCTGTAGAATCTTTAGGTAGTGCAATATTCCTTATCAAATCTTTTAATTCTGCTTTGGTAAAAGCTTTTGGTTCTGTAGAACCTATTCCTTCGAAATTACTGTCGCTACTCACTTTATTTAAGGTTTCTTCAAATGGTGGTTCACGGCTAGAACAAAATGTTGGAACAGGTACTTCCTCTGAATGTGTTAAGGGCAGGGTCTTCTACCCGATTCTAAGTCTAGATGAATCATTTTTTTAACGTTGATGACACGCAAATTAGCACAGCAGAAGTAACAGTCATCGCAACGTTTTCTGATAATAAAACCAATTTATATTTAGAAATGACCGATGAGATAGCAAACCGTGCATACGAACGTACTGATTACAGCCAATATTCAAAACTGATGCGACGATGACCTAATAAGAAGATAAGAAGCAGCCGAACAAAATTGAAAATTTTCCGCGTGTTTTAAAAAGAATCAAGTAATGTCATATATTTTCGTCTTTTGCATTAATGGGGGAAAAAGAACTAGACTATGGATTGTCCTAGTGCGATTGAGACAACGAATTAAAAACAAAAATTGAGAGACCGTAGGATTACCCGAATGATGAAATCTTCTTAAATATCGCCAAAATCCCTTCAAACTATTCCTAATAATGTACATAGAGGGTTAAACTACCTTAATTTTATACGAAAAAGATAAATTTCGCTTTGACAAAGGTGCTGAAAGGAGATGTAAAATATTGTCAAATAAGATTCTCATTTTTCCCGAAAATATCAGAGAATCCAGGATGAGTTTCTCCCACTTAAACTCTTCAGAGCATATCGAATGTAAACAGAAGCACGTGCTTTTCAGATATCATAGGAATTACACCAACAAACATTGGTTTTGTTATAAAAACAAAATGAATAATTCTCTCAATATTTCAGCAAAAACCGGTTTTCACAAAAGCGCGGGAACATTTTATGAGAGTAGGAAAAACCTGAAAACTCGTACTACGAAAATAATACATTTGCCGTTCTGTTTCGTTGCATGCAATCTGCCCTTTCACATTTTTTATCTTTATTCATAAAATTTTTAAAGAGAGTTTGATTTTTTGTTATTTTTTCTTCTTCTTTCTTTCCTTTTCTAGCCGTGTACATTTTAAATGTAAAACAGTCAGAAATCTCGCCTGCTTCCTAACCTATTGTTAATTTCACTTTGACTGAGGGTAGATCCAAAAATACACATAGGAAAAAAAATGAAAAATATTTTCTGTGCTGCCAATGAACACCTAATGCAAGAGCACTAACGATATCTCTGAACCAAAAACTGTGTCTTTTATTTGTTCACCTGTGTATCAGTTTCTTTAGTCATAGAAGAAAGAGACAGCAAAATTAAATTAACCATAGAAATAACGTAAAAGAATACTAAGAATATGAGTTTAAAAATATTTGAAAAAACAGCATCACTTATCAAGACTTCTTTTTTTTATCGCAGACAATTAGCAGCTGTAGTTAAGCTCGGGGGGGATAGACTTGATGATGATTACTATGAATATGAACCCATTGAAATAATGGATATAATCGTACATCCAAACTATAAGAGGAGGCAGGTTTACGATGACATCGCTCTATTAAGACTAAAAAAAGCAACAAGGTAAAATATTTTTTCTACATAAGTATATGTAAAAATAAAAAAAATAATTCATTTCATAGGCTTGAGTCAGCTTGTCTATGGAGACAAGATTACATCAACTACAACACGGCTACAGCGATTGGATATGGTCAAACAGCTTTCGGTAGAGTGAAAAAACCATTGACGCCTTTCAAGAGTTATAAATAATTTTTCATTTTAGGCTCAAGTACATCCAATTATTTGTTTAAAGTCGACTTGCAATTGTACTCGAGTCAAGTGTGTCAACAATACTATACTCCTAGATTTAGAATAGAAAGAGGTTTGATAGGTACCCAACTTTGCGCTGGTGACTTTAATAGAGTGAAAGATACTTGTCCGGTTCGTAAGATCTAATTAGAATAAATAATTTTGTAGTTAAACAATTTTTTCAAAAACATCTTTTTCAGGGTGACTCTGGCGGACCTTTATTGGTAAAAATTAAAGTAAATGACACAGTGATTCCTTTTATTTTGGGTGTAACATCTTTTGGTCCCGGATGTGCTGAAGGCATACCAGGTGTATACACAAAAGTGTCCTCCTATTTTGATTGGATTGAACCGATTGTGTGGCCAGAAGGATTTGGATTTATGTTGGAATGTACCGTAAAATGGGGTAAATTTTTGGGAAAGTTAGAGGAGACGCTAGATATTTATAAAAATGCAAAACAGACCTAACATTCGACATGTATTTCTCTTACCAGTATAATATTTTTTTTGTGTGTTGTTTTTTATATTTTGGTTCCATAACGAAAAATTATGTGACTTCGTAATGTGTATTGGGTTTAACTTTAAAATAAATAGGGAGAAAAAAAGGTTTCAATTGCGCTTTATTGTTTTTTTGTAAGTAAATCTTTTTGATAATTATCTTTACACAGATTTTTAAGTAAATAATAATATTTAATGTAATGTAAATTGTATATCAAGTCTTATTTCTGATTATAAAATAATTTTTTTGGAATGTTATTAATTGTTCATCGTCTACACAGGAATATTTAAGATCTTTGCTACGCTCACTTATGTCTTTTTTGGTACATGTAGTTGTTTATAATTGTTCGTATATCTAACTTTGTCAATTGGTATGACCATTGGTGAGCTCATTTACCATCTCAGCACTTCTTAAACTAAGTCAAAGTATAAACGTATCTAAAAATTTTATAAAAACATGTAGAAAATTATGTAATTTAAACTTAACTTGATCATAATCAAGTTCATTTTTTACTTGTAGAGTTAAAATTGTAAAAGAAACAAAAACTCTGAAATATGTAGTACGTTTACATCAATTCTTGAGTACTTGACTTGAAATCCACGTGAAACTCAAGTATAGTTTTTGCTTGAATTAATTCCAATTAGTTGACTTGAAATTTACTTGAAGTGTCATTTTACTTTTGACAACTCGAACTTCAAAAAATGCTGGAAATCTGTAAACAGTCTTCTTTTCGTTGATTGCTATTTTCTGTCAGATTTTTCGATAATCAGTTGCTAATGCTGTTGCATAAAATATAGATTTTTCCAAACGGCTTTCGATAAATTGATGAGGTGTTCAGCAAATCGAACTTCAAAAAATGCTATAAATCTGTACACAGTCTTCTTTCGTTGATTGTTAAATGATCCCCTGTAAAAAGCTGCTTTTGCTTTCAAGTTTTGTTTCCAGTGTTTAACCTCTGTGACATTCATTTCAACATCAGACAAGACCAGGTCGGATATGTGAGCAATGAACCATATACAAAGAATATCTCTTTGTAAATAGTCCTTCATACGGATCCAGAGGCTATTGTTTCTTCCAGTATTAGAACTTTCTCCATCAGTTGTAAGGCCTGTAAGTTTTACTTTGGCCAATTGATCAATGTTTAAATCTTCAAACAAAATCTTGATAGCTTCCAAAAGGCCTTCTGCACTTGTTTTCACGGATTTGCTTTTCCCTACATATACTGATTTCATCTCCTTATTTTTAGTGAAAAATCTGGCAGCTATGAATTTGTTGTCGACCCAATATTTATCTACTGATCCAACAACTTGAATAGCAAAACAATCTGCCTCTTTCAACTTTTCTTTAAGATTTTTCATGATTAAATCTCTTACAATTCTCAACATTTCCGCATAGATCAAGGGGCTCTGTTTAGTACAAGTGCTGGTCTTAGTCTCATCGCTGTAAAAGGAACATCAAGTCCTTCGTCTTTATATAACGATATCTGTTTGTCTGAATGTATATTTTGCCAAATGATTCCTCTCGTCCAGACAAGGAAGAAATTGTATTGCAGAGGGGCCAAAATATCATCCTATCGAACAACAGGCTGATTAGTAAAATATTCTCTTTTTTCATTAAATACTCCATATCTTCAAAAGTACAACCTATAAGGTCTATTTTAAGATGGCATTGTATGGAGAACTTCGTGGCTTTCCAACGATTACTAACCACCCCCGTACCCCACCCCGCTCCAGAATTATGACGTTTCAAATTGAAAATTTGGGTTTTTTTTTGGTTTTTTTCTTAACTTTTCGGTTTTTTTTTCTTCTTAAATACGCCCAGTAACGTACAACCTGTTTTACAAAATTTCGAAAGCATAGAGGCTCCACTTTAATTTAACCTACAACACTCTATGTACTAACTGAAGCCGTTAAAAAGTTATTAACTCTTAACCTGTTCAGGTCGTACCAAAATTAGATGATATTTTTATAAAGTGACGTGTTTTGAGGTGTTTTCAATCACTAAGGGAAGAAATTGCTCTCTAGTATATAATTTCGTAAGACATATCTAAATAGAACATCTTCATCCGCAGCAACTCCTGATCAATAACGTAAACATGTACAGAACCATTATCCACTCAGAATAAAATCCAGATGTAAAACATTTTAACTTAGCACATCATCAATTTGTTGTCATGTAATTAATCAGGGACAGTTAGTTAAGTCAGTTATTGTCGGCTCGTTATCTCGAATAGACGCTCTAATAAAATTTTGTACTGTGCGTGTTTTATTTTTAATAAAGTTGAATTTTCATTAAGCGAACTCTTTAATTCGTTGCCGTACCGCGAAAGTTCTCGCAATTGTACACAATTTTTATATCCTCCATGGTAGCTTGGGTTGCAGGTCACCAGTTTTGTAAAGCTGTTAATTTCTACTTTCAATATTTTTTAAACCCTAGATGAACTCTCGAGAACGGGTTCACTTAGGGAGTTGAAATTTTGCACACAGGCTCTTTTAAGAAAAATTTAAGTCCAAAAATGGGACAAATCGGGTAACTCCTTCGCAGGGTTGCCATACACAAATTTCAATTTTTACTATATATTTGGACAGTGCCTGATAACGCGCTGACGTAGAGTGCTGATATTTTGTACACTGTGTTTTTACAGTAATAGTACGTAAAGCTTCAAAAATGTGTTGTGTTGCCATATAAAAACTTAGGTTTCTTATGTATACTGTAAAAATGATCAGTCCTAGATGTTTTTATTGTGCTTAAAAGTTCTTCGGAATATGAAATCCTATAAAATTGATAATAATCATTTTTACTGTCTGACGAACCGTTCTAGAAATATATTCGTAAAACCACTTGAAAAATCAAAGTTGTACAGATTGGTGACCATACGAAATTTCATACGAGCATTCATCTAGCGTATCATAAGAATTGGTCTTAGACCAATCCTAGCTTTTTTAATTGTCTTTATAATATCTTGGCATTATCGTACAGCACAGAAACTCACAACTGGGCACAGATTAAAATATAACTAAAAGCATTTGGACTGTTGATGATTATTCAATGAATGTTACAAAGAGAACGGAATTACGAAATTACCCCATTTTATGGCATTAATCAAAATTCTTAAGATTTATTAAGAAATTCTTGATGGCGCAAAAGTATATTTTCTAATTAAATGGTGACCAATTTCTTGTCTAACAAAAAATGTCTACTGCTCTCCTTCATTTTTCTACCATCTTCTTCTTCCGAGCGTATACCTTAATGTTTTCCTCTCGTCTTTTATGTTTTAATTTAACTATTTCTCTTTCTATTTCTTTAAAATGTTCGTTTTTTTCTGGTAGATGAAATCTTTATTGCAAAATCATTCCTTCCTCAAGTGAAAATACTGTCTCAAGTTCAGGCTTCCATCTTCAGTTCATTACCGCACTAAAAACTGAACAAAGCATGAATTCCGGAAAAATAGAGCACAATATAAGCGGCTGTTATCCTAATATGTCACGAAAAATATACCTTGAATATGCGAAAAGGATAAAAATAATTGTTAACGATTATCCACCAATTAGAACACCGATTGAATTTCTGCGTGACATAGCTCAAAATTATAATTTTTGAATATTTATACATATTTCTCTCGTTTATTGAATTATTGTCACTTAACGAACATAATGTTTTGGTTATTTAATTTTTTTATTAATATTGTTTTATTTTTATTTTGGACGATTAGTGTGGTAATAAAATTATATAATTATATTGTTACAATCTTTATAAGTGTTTATATATACTTTTAGTTGACGATAATAGTTTGTAAATAATACTTATTTTTCCCGCGGACGAGAATCGAACCTAACTTGTTAGAATCGGTCAATGATGGAGAAAGAAGAATTTTTTTAGGAACTTTTATTATTTAACGATTCTAAATCAAATTTATAAATACAAGAAGAAAAAACAACCGTCTCATCCGGGGTTTGAAACCGGGACCTTCCGATTGCCGGGCGACTGCTCTTACTACTGAGCTAACGAGACATAAACGAGACGTAAGTAATAATTGAAAGTATATGTTTATGTTATGCAATAAACGTGTTTCTTAATTTATATAATATATATACATATATATAATTGTGTGGCGAGAAATTGTGTGGTGAGAAATTGTGTGGCGAATTTTATTTTGTAAATATGACAAATTAAAAAATATTAAAAAGTTATTATTCAAAAAGAAAAAAAAATACTTTCTTATTGCCTATTATCCTAAAAGGCTAGAATATCAGTTACTTTGATATATTAAATTTTCCGGAAAAAATCAATGTGTAGGTGCAGATATAGTTATTTACCTTCCTTATAATTTTCAAGAAAAACTTCAATAATTTCTGAGTGATTTTCATATGCATGTTTTGTTGCCAAGAAACCCGTGACACACAACCCACTTTATCTATTATTTGGAAACGAAATATAAATTAACCCATTCGTTTATAATATTGGAAGAGACAAGCAAATATTTTTCTATTTTGAACTAATATCCAACCTGAAAGATTTTATATAACTAAAATGCACGTATATATTCCGTTTTGCACATAGAACCATTTAAATCAAAGAAATTTGTCTGATTTTGCAAATAAGAAAAACATTTCTAAATTATATTTTTTTGCTTACCCCCGTCGAGTGAAGTTTATTGGCCTATCTGCAGCGTCAACTAAATATAATTTATTGAACTACTTCAAAGAATCGACCTCGGTTAGCAATATTGATTATATTACATAAGTCGAAGGAAATTGTAGGAAAATCGAATTTTTAATAAGGCGCGTCATTAGTAAAGTTGTAAAATGATGTAACAATTTACAAGTACCAGTTAAAAAATTTCTAAATTTAAAATCAACTCAGTGCCTGAAATATCTTCTACAATTTTGCGGCCTCTATTATGGATAGGTGAGAAGAAGAATGTCTTGCTAAAAGACGATTACAAGAAAAAGTGAAAGGTGATGAGGACTTGTTAAGAAAACAAAAACTGAAAATATCTATGGGATTTCAAGACTCTCACCAAAGTGGGGCAATAAAGCGAGTGAGTCAAGTCACCGATGAACGTAAGTGCAATTTATGATAATTGTTCACTTGAAAATACCAAAATAATTTCACAGATCTATCGTCTTTGTAGGAGATGCCTTGTTTGTAAATATTTCAATGCATTTCTTGAATTCTGGCGGTGAAGACCTCTTCAGTTAGGTGCATAATGTTCATCACAGTAAAGGTTCGAATTAGGTAATAATTATCTCATATAAACATGTATGGTGTTCCTCCAACTGCGTACAATGGTTGTATAAAATTAAGTTTTTGGATAAATGTTTAAAAATTATATTTTAGTTTGATTTAAATTCGGGCTGTTGTCAAAAGTAATAGTTTGTCCGAATATCTTCGTTATATAATGTGCTGAAGGCATACCAGGTCGTCGGCCGAGTGTTGGTTTGTTGTATATGCCAAATTGGAAGTTTTTGACCTAAAGGGTGATTCATAGATTTTTGACTGTGTTCTTTCTGAATCTGTTAGCGGTTTTTTATTAACTCTGAAGGTTGCTGAGATAATAAGCAGTTCTTTTGTCGCATGTCCGTAAAAATCAGCTCTTGTAAATATTGGTATGTCGTAGACGCCAATTTTTAGAACGTACGACAATATTTTCTTGCAAATTGCAACAATTTTTGGCTGAGTATTGATCGACGAAATGCTTAATTCAAGAAGTTGACTGCGTCCATAGTGTTATAAATAGAAACATTAAAAATTTTGAAATGTATAGCCCGTTATCATTACTATACTAAGATATCTCAAAATATGTCGTATAAAAATGTAACGCTTAAATTGATTCAAAGGCAACCATCAGACTTTAAAACGTACTGCAACAAATCTTGCAATTTGCATTTTGCACAAATAGCTTCTACAATATTAAAATTTTTTAGATAAGCAAGATCTGATTTAACCTCACTTCAATTTAAAACTATAATGGAAGAAACCTTGGTTATACAAATGCAGTGTTTTCAGGCAGTACTCGTATCGATTTATCAGGCGGCAACATTGGTATCTATGTATGTGCAGAGCGCCAAGGTGACCATAGGTGACACAAGGTGACCCTATACTGTCTACATGGCCATAAGGTTACCTCAGGCAATGAGATGGCTGATCAGTTGGCCAAAAGAGGCTCTGAGTTGGATAGCTCCGCAACGGTAGCTTTTGTGAATATCCCTATCGGGGCAATAAAAGAGGAAATCATCAGGGGCGCCTATCAAAAGGTAAGCCTCCTGTGGACCAACAGGGATACCTGCCGTATTAAGAGGCAATTCTGGTCTGTATATGACAGGAAAAGGACAAGGGAGCTGCTTAATGGCAGCAGAACAAACACCAGGAATCTAATAAGAGTCCTTACGAGTCACTGTGCCATAGGTGACCATGCCAGAAGACGGGATAGCGGCGAACGATTTCTGCAGGAACTGTAAGGACTCGGAGGAAATCGAATCAGTCCAACACGTGCTTTGTGAATGCCCCGCTCTGATGAATAAAAGAAATAAGCTACTGGGTAGCTACTTCTTTTCAAGTCTGGGGAAATTTCAAAACAAGTAATTTAGATGTGTCCTGAGTTTTCTGAGAGAAGCAGGATGGATCTAGGTAAAGAGTCTTTCTAGATATCTTGAGTTCCCCAAGGTAAGCAGGACTGATCTGGGGCGGCTTGAAAATGTTATCCCATGGGGCCTAGGGACACAATGGACCCACTGATGCAGGCTAGTTGTATTGCGGCACCCCTCTTACCTAATCTAACCTAACTGACCTTGGATATAAAACCACATCTTTACTAAAAAAACCAACGACAAACCAATTTTCGTCCGACGAGGTGTATACACAAAAATGTCCTCTTATCTTGATTGGATTGAACCAATTGTGTGACTAGAAGCACAAGGATTTATAGTGAAATGTATTAATTAAAATTTTTAGATTCTATTGAGTAATAAATGATGGAGCAATAATATCAGAACAAAATGAATTTAAAAAAAAATTGAACATGTAAAATAATAAAAAATGAATTATATATGAGATTTTTTACATTGCGAGCTGAAAATAAAATTAATTAAATAACCACCGTTCTGTTGTCCAGTGAAAATGACTACTTGCCCCCCCCCCCCCCCGCCTTCACTTTTATATCAACTTTTCCTTCCACACATACAGCTAATTGTTTTAATGGCTTCTTTTTTCTTTTCCAAATTCTTTGTCTATTTCATTTTAAAGAGATGAAATCCGTTTAGTTCATTGCAAAATCATTGTTTCCTCAATTGAAAATCCTAGATGGAGAGCTGGCGACCAAAATACTTACGTCATTTCATAAACAAAATTTTCCATCTTAACATACTCTCTTAACATCGGAAGTCTGCCTGCCTGGCTTCTAGTGGTGGAGGGCATTGCAGCAAAAAAAAAACCGGTTAACTTACGTGATTTCATAAAGGCTGATTTTTGGTATGGCAGCAGAAAATTGTATTTCATGATTAATGATAAAAATGGCAGACACGATGGATGGTGGGAAAGTGTTGGCAGACGTCACCAAACATGCGGAGAAATGTGTATAACTAAAATCATACCACAAAAAATCGAGAATGCTTTCACTTAAAGTCCGCTTAATTTTCGCGTTTCCCCTCAATATTGAAATCTTTTTTTCTTTAGAATTTTCCCAATCGCCACCCACAATTTTGGCTCCCAGGGAACTGCTTTGCTTGTTATAGCCAAACTATGGATCCTATTTAGATATATCTGAGTGAAACGCTTTCGACAGATCCCGTAGATGCTAGTTAAACCCCCATCTGCAGAAAAGAACGTGTTTTATTGCAAAGTTATTCGCGACAAGAAAACGACCAAATCTAACTAAACTAAGTTAATCCGGTAGTTTCGAAAACACATTCACGCTTATTTCTGGCCCAAGCGCCAATTGTTTTTTCTAAATTCATTGTGATTTTTTGAGTCTATTGCGAGATACATATGGTGACGGGTTCCAGAGCTGTGACCCAACCCAATATATTAATATAAAAAAAATTAAACAGCATAACAAGTTTTCCTTGCTGTGCATGAGTATTTTTTTTTATATTTTCACATCTTGTGAAATTAATAAATTTATTGAATTTAATTATCTTACTTCGTTTAGGAGATACTAACTCCACAAAGATTGTAATTTTAAGATTTCATATAGTCCGGGAATCGGGGATGCAATCTGAATACCGTAGTTACCTATTTATTAACCAATTCTTTTTCGACAATTAAATACTACATGAAAGTCCTAGTAAGAACCTATTCACAGTTAGAATATATTATGAAGAAATTATCAAAGAAAACAATTTTTAAGATCAATACATTGATTTTACGATATTCGTAAAACTATCTCATTTCTCAAATTCAGCAACTCAGGAGACAAGTAATCAATGAAATGAAAACCTACTTTTGTCCCCTTACCTTCTGTATACAACTAACTCAAGTTTGCCTGTCGCTGAGATCCTACCATCATATTTTTCTCCAGTTACGCGAGATCCTTGAGAAGAAGGATTATGGGACCAGTCGGGCATATCATTCGTACGACTGCCATACAAAAATTTCGTTTTTCACTATATTTTTGAACACTTCCTGAGAACGTGTCAACGCAGAGAGTTGAAATTTGGTTCGTGGTGTTTTCATAGCAAAAGTAAAGACAAATTCAAAAATAGATTAAATCAGACAATCCCTTCTAGGTGCTGGCATACAAAAATTTACATTTTCACTATATATTAGAACACTGTTTGTGAACGCGTCAATTTACATCTCTGAAATTTCACATACAGCGTTCTTACAAATATAGTAAAAACAAATTCAAAAATTAAATAAATCGGGCAACCGCTTCCTTTTGTTGCCGTATAAAACCAAGAAAGGATTGCCGTTTTGGTGATCCACCTTTGAATTAGTCAAATTGAATCTTTTTTCTGCAATTGATACACTTTTTGAACTGGGTGGTTATTTCATAACAGCTAGAATGGAACTTGTAAAACAATCTATTCTGTGTATGTGGATGTCAAAATATTGAACTAAATGTATTGAGCTATTCTTCTACCTATTTTGTGTTTACAGCAAGTCTGTCAAGATGTAGAATGACAATTGTATTGCAATAGAAAAATATAAATATAAGTATTCACTTACCATCGTTCTATGCTTCTCGGGGGCAGTTGACAAATTTTTCGGATATTCATTTTAGTTCATTTTACAGAATCAATGTTTTCTTGCTTATGAGATACTATAGCTTTGTCAGATCTCTGCAAATTTTGTATCATATTGTTACAAAATCTCTAGATATCCCCGGCCATGAAGATATAACCTGCTGAAGCCTCAAGCGTACGCTAGTACGCAGTCCGTCGGAGCGGGGACCAGCAAAATCTAAGAGATGGCGCGACGCCCCCTGGTGCGGCGAATTCCGGCCCCCACACAGCTGGCAGGAGACAGATGACCGAACTGGACCCAGCCAGAAGTAGAAAGAAACAAAAGAAAACGAAGAACCGCCTCAAATAAAAGAAGCAGAAATTATATTTAAAAGAAAAGTGCTATTTTTGAAAATCTTGAAAATTGTGTCGATTGAAGTTTTTCTTTTTTTTTCAAATGCTTATTATCAGAAATAAAAGTAGTATAAAACAAGGAAAAGCTACCCAGTGTTATAACCGACGAATTACGAAACGGGACAGGGCGCCCAACGGTACTCCGCAATCCCGCTTTTCAGACAAAAGGGAAAACGAACATACCAGATAAGTACTACTGATAAGAGTAAAATTGTTTATACCTTTATAACGCTCACAAGAGCTGCAGAATTATTCCACAGATTATTTATCTATTTTTTTCTTTGAATTTTTGATGAGATTGATATAGGAAACTCCAGCGGCTTGTTCTGTATAAAGTAAACAGGACATTCCGGATAAATATCGATAACGAGTTAAAGTCATACTTGTGTTCATAACACTTTCTGGAATTGCAGAGTTATTCCCAGATTATTTTTCTATTGTTCTTTGAGTTTTTAATCAAATTAATACAGGAAACTCCGTCGCCCTACGCTGTAATAAAAAAAAAAAAAACAAAAGCAAACTAGTTGAAATCTTCCTTCTGGAACCACAGTTATTTATTTTCTGAAAATTTTAATTAATTGAGTGGATCTATCTTTATACTTATAAAACTCTTAGAAGTAGCTGAACTAACCTTAAAATAATTATCTATTTTCGTTCACTTTTAATTGGTTTAATTCATTAAACCCGTCGGCTGTTCAAATGCTGAAGAGAAATCCAGTCCACCAATCCTCAAAGCAATCGGTTGTCAAGGCCAACACTGTGCCTCAGTCAAAATCCTATTTTTTTTCAGAATTCCAAAAGAAATCTAAGACTTATATCTCTAGTTTAGATAAAAGTCCTCTTCGTTTACGTCCCTATAAAGGTCCCACAGCAACAGTTGTATTATAGCCCTATAGAGCAACATTCGCAATGCAAATCTGTAAAAGGTTATACTGAGAACTATTGGTGGGGCTCCTGTCTATTATTCGTATTCCTTTGTGTTACCACAATAGCAAACTCCGGTACCTGGGAACCTACATCTCCGAATCAGTGACGACACACAGACCTCCTTGTAGTTATACACGCATTCACGTGTCGCTGTAGGCAATCAGTATTTAATTTAGTAACGAACTAATTAACGTCGGCATCTCAATTTGAATGAACAAGAAAATCACAAGAAAATCGAACTAGTTCACTACACGAAGTATCCAACTTTGCTAGCATTACACCAGTTTTCCGATCAGCCCATCAGCAGATGCGGTTCCGTATATGTATGCTAATTTCCCCGGCCCGAACGAATTTCATTGTGTGTCAATAGTTGATTATCCACAATCAGCTGATATTTGAATTTCACTGTCAACGGTGTCGTCGACCTTTCATAAGGCAAGCGAGGAATTCTCTCGTCAACTTACGAGTGCTTTCTAAATTACTTCTCGTTTGCAATCTTGGGGTTCCCTTCCCATACGAACTATCCTAGCCCAAGTTCGGAAGTAAACGAGAAAGACTATCCATCGCTGTTTAGTTGCGTACTCCACCCGAGAAGCCTTCGCGAAAAGAAAGTGAAGGGTGAAAGCTGTCATTCCATTTCGCTAACCTGAAGCTTGTAGTAGAGACATCCAGAAGTTCCGCACGTTTACTTCTTACCTCTTGTTTGTGGTGAGATAAAATCGGCCTACTCACTGGACCTCGTCCTAGTGGCGTATAGGTGGTGCTCATAGTAAGCGAAATGCCCAAAACTTCCAGCTCGATGTCAGATTAATAGAAACTAGAATACTCCCTCGCTACCGCTCGGCCGGAGCAATTTTATTAACTTATACTAAAATTGTGTTACAATTGGTGTCAAGTGTGGGGTGTCATACGAAGATTATCTCAAACGATATTTCCCTCACGTCATACTCTGAATTAACTGGTGTTAGCTTGGAAATGAAAACATTCTTTCGAAAGCTTACTGCGAATTAAGGGGAGTTACCACAAAAACAAAAGCTCACGATTGCTGTTCCCAAAAGCTTAGTGAACATAAACGCATAAAAGTATGCAATTTGAAAATTGAAACAAATCACTGTATGTACATGCAAAGCTATATGAAGCTGTGATGTTCGTCTGTATTGTACTCCGAAGCGATGTCGGGCATCTGCACAGGCACAGCAGTAAATCACTGACTTAAGCAGGCCATACACCATCATCATCAATGCTCACCTTGGTCATCACCGGTGGTCCTCGTGGAAAAAAAATGGAAGCACACGTTTTTGTGTGGACTATCGGAGATTAAATGACATCACAAAGAAGGATTCCTACCCGCTTCCTCGAATTGACGACGAATTGACGAATTTTTTTTTAGTTCGAAAATGAGTGCGACGACGTCTTAGGCGCACGTGATAATCACATAGGTCTAATTGGAGTTATTCGTCTTTACACAGTCTATATTGATAGTCAAAGGAATACCAGGATAAAATTAATCGAATATGATACCTGCTACTCGAAGATGTTTTCTTTCAGCCTACTATTTGTATTCTTCTGGAAAGTCAGTCAATAGTGGATCTCGTAATCTGTGCGGAAGGTGACGGATCTGCTAACAGTTGGCGACAGAAGGAGACTTGACTCTCCCTTTGAATTACCACGATTCTCATTATAATGCTGTCCGAATTGTATTCTTTTTTTCTTATTATAGTTCTTCTGTTGAGGCTGACTTGAAACGTTTCCAGGAAGGAAGGATAAGCTTCTGACCTGCTCCGTAAAATAAATTCCCTTTCGCCCTTGAGAATATTTGAGGGAAGCAACCAGCTACCCTATCTATGTAAGAGACGTCCTTGCAATCGCCCTTAATGACCGAAACTTCTAGTCTCGCTGTAATGCCTATAGCTTTCAGGCTTCCTTTTTACTTCGAATTGAATAATTATGAATTTCGATTACACTGGATAGCTTTGATTTAAATTCCTTACAGTCTTAACCTTGAAAATCGCACACACCATCCCGTCTTACTCTTTTTCTTCCCATTTTTTTCGTTCCTCCGGTACCTTGAGTCGTCCGCTCGAGTCTCGCCGGCAGCACGTTCGACGTGTGACCCACGCTGTGTGCTGCTGCTAGCCGTCGGGTAGCGTACTACTGCCTGCAGTACGCTACGACCATAACAGCTAATTTTACCTTGATCCAGTGAGGCCCAATACAGTTGGGCTCGGGCTTCCTTTGGGAACCTTAATGGGGATGCTACAGGCCGTACGAAAGGAAGCACCTTATTAGTGCACTCCATTTTCTCCTCCTGATTAATCCTTCAAGGAAACAACCTTTTTTTCGGCGTACTTTCAGATTTCTCTTGTTTTCTTTATTTTGAGCGTACAACTTTCCCTAACCAGACTTGGCGTCTTTAATTTTACAAACAGGGAGTAGAAAAACATAACTTCTCCTTTTTCTTATATCAGGCTCTCCAACAAAATTTTCTTTCGCTTGCTTCTCAAAATCTACACCAGACTTGCGGCTTACAATTTTTCGCGGGCCTACGTGACTTAATCTATTACTAAATTTTTTTTCTTCTTGTACAAAACTTACTTAGGCCGACCACTATTTTCACAAGTTAAAGTTATTCCAGGTGTTTTTTTTTATTCGAATACATCTCAAAGTTTAGATTTTTACTATTATTTAAATGTTTATTACATCACAAAGTTCAATTTTTAGTTTTAAATTTTTTTCCCTACATGTCAAAGTTTTTATTTAATTTCAATTGTTTAATAAATGTCAAATTTCTTCTGCATTTAATTTTTTACAACAGGCCAGGCCCTTATCTAATTTCAATCCTTTAATAAATGTAAAATTTCTTCGCGTCGAATTTTTTTTATCTAATTTCAGTTTCTTGAGAAGTGTCAAATTTATTTTGCATTTAATTTTCTACTACGTGTCAAACTGTAAGTACTATGATTCTACATCGAGGCACAAATCCAGCAAAATGTTCGTTCTTCGTGCTGATATCTGTGGGTTGGCCCTTTCCAACATCGGCTGGAATCACTGACATGGCCTGCCTGATTTTCTATTTCATATGGGTCAACTTTTGTTGGCAGGAGTGTGCCAAATTATCTTAATTTCAAGTTTTACTTTCGCTTTAATATTACTATTAACAGTTCAACAAATTACAGATGCATTCGGAATTATTGGTATTCTTGGAAGTTTATCTCCTACAATATCAAATATTTCTTAAACTTGATTTTAAAGAAATAAAATTCAGCAATCTTTGTCTGCCTGTCTGCCTAGGTTTATCAGGCTACTTCTACCTCTGATAATAAAGCCGATTATCTATATTTTTAATACTTGTCTTACCATGTCGATATTTCCGTCTGATTGGAAAGTCGCTACAGTTGTACCTGTGTCCAAAACGAACACACCTGAGGTTCCCGGTGATTTTCGACCGATTTCTAATATCTGATCACTTAGAAAACCTTGACTTATTAAGTCCTTTCCAGTCCGGTTTTCAGAGGTCTCGTAGTTGTGAGACAGCCGTTCTGAATGTCACGAGTGATATTCGCAGCTCACTTGATAGGGACCATCTGTGTGTTCTTGCCCTACATGATTTCTCCAAAGCATTCGCCATGGTCAATCATTCTTATTTGCTTATAAAGTTGGCCTCAGACCTCCAATTTCACTCTTTTGATGTGTCCTTAATCCGCAGCTTTCTCTCTAATAGATTCCAGCGGGTTAAGGTGAAGGATCGTGTTTCCGGTGCTTCGCCTCTAAATTGCGGTGTCCCTCAAGGGTCTATTCTTGGCCCCTTGCTCTTCAGCCTGTATATTAATGACCTTCCTAATGTTGGTGAAGACTGCAAAGTGTATTTGTATGCCGATGATGTGCAGGTGTCTCTCAGTCGACCAATAGGACTTGTGGAGGATTGTATCGACAGGCTGAATACCGACTTGCGCAATATTGCACGTTGGGCTAATCATAATCTTTTATTGCTTAATGTAGGAAAGTCGCAGTGCATAGTTTTCTATCACAGAGCAATTGAGGTATCTGACCTTCCACCTGTAGTTGTAAATAACACGGTGCTGTAATTTTCAAATCGCGTAAAAAATCTTGGAATCTACCTCAATTCTAGAATGCTATGCTGTGACCATGTTAACGATATGACAGGTAGGATTTATGGTGGGCGTTCGATGCTGGTTAAATCTTTGATTCTGCCGTACTTTTCCTATGGCTGTCTCCTTTTTCCTCACTTGTGTTCCTGCTGTTCCGGCAAACTAAATGTAGCTTTCAATGACTGCACAAGATATGTTTTTTGCCTTAGGAGTTTCGATCATGTTTCGCAACATCGTAACCATCTACTTGGTTGCTCCTTAAAACAATACCGTTTACGTAGGCTTCTGGCATTTCTACATAACTTTATATATTGTAAAAAACCTAGTTATATATTTAATAAATTAGAATTTTTAGGCTCCACAAGGCGTTTCGATTTGCTGATACCAAATTTTCATTATTCAGTAATGGAAACTCTTACTTTGTTCGTAGTGTTCGAGTTTGGAATAACTTACCATCCGGTATTCAGCGTACGAGCTCGACTCGTGGGTTTATGGAACAGATAGCACGCTGTAGCACCATTTTGGAATAGGCATTTGGTTTTGTTTTAGTAGGTCTTGACTTTGTGTTTTATAGTTTTTAGTTGTTATATATTTGTATTTTTTATTTCGTTTATTCTATTTATTTATTTATTTTAATTATTATTTTATGTTTTAAGTATTATTTGCTCATTTTATTTATTTTACAATTTTTCAAATTTAACTTTTAATTTTAATTTGCTTATTTTTTAAATTTAAATTTATATTATTAGTCGCTTACCGATTTAATTTTAATTTCCGCCTTCTTTTCGTACTAAATAATAATTCTATTCTATTATATTATTCTGTCCCCAACAATAGGTAGGGGGGATAGAGAAAAGATTACAAATATTGTGGTGTCATCTATTTCTATTCTATATATTCATTGGGAAATCTACTGAACTGAAACTGTGGTTTTGTATAGAATTTATTATTTGAAGTTCAGCGCAATAAAGTAGTTGTTTAAGCATTAAACATTTAAAAGCAATCAGCAAATCAGAAGTCAATAACTTTTATTGAAGGAAAAAAAAGCAGCACAAATCCAATTTAAATAGGTAAATTTCATGTACTTTTGCTGCATCAGCAACACCTGCAGACAAATAATAATTTCGTGAGATCGAATTTCACACATGAAATTTGTTGTCAATTAAATTTGCTAAATTGAATTTGTTCATTCTGCATATTAGTCATATTAAAATTTGTATATAAATATCGAGCTTTGTAAATAGAATTTAGAATAAAGTTTTTATTAAATGAAAGCGTTGTTCTGATGTCCTGGGTTGAATTAGGAAGTGTTATATCCTTAGTAGTTTATTGGGAATAAAAAGTAATACTCCGATTATAAGATATTTAAAAAGATATAACTTTATTATTAATTTAATTCTTGTTTTACAAAACCTTGTTGCTCGTGCGACTAACCACTTAAGAGAATCAGACAGAACAGAAATAGAATGGCGGATGTCACTTGTGTCTCTATCTAACAGCTGTACATCTAAGCAATTATTGCTAACTTAATATCGTACTAAACTTATGTGGCACTGCCCTATAGAAGTTATAGTACTATTTGATTTTTATTATAAACATATAAAATAATTCATACTATTAATTCAACGATACAATAATTATAATAATATTGATTCTTAATATAAAATTCTATAATTCCTAATTTCGTAAATTGTATATGATCGGTACGTCACAGGAAGCCTTCTTAAACCAACCAAATCTGAACTGTGTAGGAATCCTTCCCGGCTCAACCAGTAGTTAAATCAAAAAGAGACAACTATAGAAAAGTTCTCCCATAATAATGTTAAATAATGTAAGTAATTTCAGGAGTATCACCAGTCCATTTAATATATGTCAGTGGTTGGAATGGTATCTCTGATTTGGAGTAGATTTTAGGAAGAATCGAAGTGGTGAGTCTAAACCGATTTGAGTTGGAATTGGCACATTTGACAATTCGTCATATCAAGTTTCGTTTATTGTTTCCGAGGTGGAAGAAAATCTGCCTTTTAGAATGTCCAGCAGCAGTTCCTTCAAGTGTTTGCATGCCGTATCTAATCCTAGGCATTTGTTGTTGCGTGGGAACTTCAACATATTTCATCCAATATTAAGGATCGGAGGCACTCTTGGAATTGTGCTCACGCTCCGTACACGGCTATACATAATGCCATTGGTTAGCGCTCCTGATAATGAGGAATTATTACGAGACAGCTCCCGATCTACTCATCCTTATAGAATACCTAACCGATTGCCGTATTCCTAAATCAATTTCGTCAGAGCGGTCAGCAGAAAACGATGTGAATTATCCACCGCTAACACCTCTTCATGTTTGACATTTTAAAGATAATACCTGAGCACCTGCGATAATTTCAAACACCAGAGGATTCAGCGAAATTTCCAGAGAAACTTGTATGATGGAAGGTCTTAGGCTACCTCTTTTCAAAATGTCTAGTTTGTTATAAAATATAGTAAGTGAGAGGTCGGACGAAACAACTTTGGTACCTTATGATTGGGTCCATATTCGCACAGACGCCGCTGCCTATAATGTTTTGAGCGTGAATCTAAGTGCAAAATACAATTTTTAAAATGTCGTTAACGAATAAAACATTGAATATGAAGTTGTAGGTTGAGGTTTCATTTGCTTTCTCCTCTGAAAGGAGTTTTACTCTCTTTCCAGCAGGTGATACTCATAAAAGGACATCATTAACAAATGCCAGCGGTATCATGGGAGGCCGGGGACGGCATCAGGATCCGAACATCTGATCCTTAGGATGAACTTCAGGCGAGTGGTGTATAGAGTCGCTTCAGGGCCCGTGTGTGGTTTGTTTTTGCAATTGTAGATCTCCGTTTTGAACCCAGGCACGAATTTCGTTTTGTCTATAGTGACGTGTTTCCTTGGTGAACCCTACCCGCACTCTCCGATCATAGTCGCGGTGTTGCCGTGCCGACCTGAAATCCGCTGTCATAGAGTGATCTGTCACCTCACGCTGGCAGACAGGAGTTTTACGTCATTCGGTCGTCACTCGAAGTCAAATTCCATAACACCCTTTTTTGTGAAGATTTTTTCATACATTCTAGTTTTTTTTTCTTAGAACTCCATGTTCTTGGAAAAGTGTATAAAAGTGTCTATTCCATTATATGTATATATACATAACACATTTTGTAGAACTTTCAGACCGTCTTATCAAATTAAATCACTTGAAATGCGGTCTGTATTCAATTTGCTTCATTTATTGAAGACACCAAGGGATATTTGTCGTAGATTGAATTTTTCAATTGATGAAACTTCTTGCCCCGGATATCGTTCATTCGTCCTCGTATTGAAAAATTTCTTCCTTAAATTAATTTTGTATTTAAATTTTAGTCGAGTGGCCAGAGCAATAATGCATATATACTGGCGACAGTTGTGTAGAATTGAGTTTCCCATGCTGCCGAACTTACAATTTGTATTTCACTTGAATTTCTGATTTTATTATGGTTTACTTCAATTTCGTCCATGATTTCTTGTGCAACTTAAAATATAGACTCATCCCTCGTTTCTGTCAGTGTTCTCGTTTCATTGTGTTGGAAAAAAAGAGGAAGAAAAACCAACGGAAGTTCAGGGTGATTTTGGGGAAATCTTTTATCATCTGCAAAGAATACTTCAAGCCGTGAAAATATTTTGAAGGGGAGATGAAAGAGGTAAAGAATTTTTGCGAATCGGATATTCCTTATTTCCTCTGAGAATGATGAATATGCGAAGGTTGAATATTTCGAGCTGAATGCATAATTGTAAATGAAAATCGATGAGTGATTTTTTAAAATGCTTCAATTTATGGAAATTCATATTTCTGTTGACAATTTAATGTAATTGAAAAGCGATGGGTGTTAAGATTTATAGCAAGAAAAATTGCTTCTGACATGTATGAATGCTCTAAGAGGATGTGAAATTCGTATATAGTATAGAGAGTGGTTTAATGGGGGAATGAATTGGGGAAAAATATCTAGAAGAAAAGTTGTAATTGGTTTTGAAAGGAGAACTGCAGAATAATATATGTATAGATATAAGGTTTCAGTGTTTTTTTTAGCTTAAATTATTTTTGTGTTCTTCGATATATTGAAAATATACATAAAATGCATAATTCTGGAACTGTTTTACACTAGTAGAGTAAACAATTATAACTCGGATGCTGATTGATTATAAAACTTTACTTGACCACTTTTACATAATAGTCCAGGCATTGAAGACATAAAAGAGGGCTTTCGGTACAAAAGGTCAAGGAGACTTTAAATTTGGTGGATTTGTATATTCCGAATTTGTGACTTTCAGCGACCGCATCTAGCATCTCTTAAATGTTTTAATCTAATGTCTAATCATATTGTCGTAAATTGGTCTGTCATATAACCAAAACTCTTTTTTTGTTTTTCAGTTATTATACAAAGAATCTAAAATAACATCGTTCAGTCGTTGTGATAAAATAAAATAAAACATTTTTTTTTATTTTCTAATAATTTCACCATTTAATTTCTATAAATTTTTTCAACCTATAGCTAATATCTTTTTATAGCTATGATGATCTCATTAGATGCTCAATACTCAATCCCTCTCATGAACTATTTTCTTCACAACAACGTCCACATTTTGCTCATCATAAGTTACAGTGGAAGTTCGTCCTTCTTAAGGACCGTGCTGTAGGAAGAACTAATCTATTTGAAATCTTCGATGCCATATAGGATTTTTTTTTAAGGCATAACAGTGTTCATCATAAGTAACTTGAAAATCCTCGTGTTGTACTAAAATCAGTATTAACCCACGTCGAAATTAGTTTAAGATGGCGCATATATAATGATTTCTTTCTTGCTCGGTGGAGGGATTTTTAAGGTTTGGAGATCAATTCATTTTCTTTTTCTTGTATCCATATTGCAACATGCGAAAAAGAGAAAAGGTTTCTTATTATAGCCTGTATGACTTGGAATATCCAATAGGTAAAGTGTAACGGATTGAGAGAGACTATAGCTAAAAAATGTGGTGTAATCAAATCAACGTTGACTTTTAAATAAACCAAGTATAAAAGCTATGGTGCTAAGTACCTATCTGTTCAAGTTTGATTTTTCAAGTGGTTTTTCGCATATACATATGTATTTCTAGGACGGTTTGTCGGACAGAAAAAATGATTATAACCAATTTTATAGGATTTCGTATTCTGAAGAAGTTTTTAGTTCAATTAAAATGTCTAGGACTGATCGCTTTCACAGTATACGTAAAAAACCTAAATTTTTATATGGCAACACCAAGAACGGTTGCTCGTTTTATTCTATTTTTGATTTGAAATTTTAGTAGCTATAACTATGAAAACACCATGTACCAAATGTCAGCTCTCTATGTCGACACGTTCTCAGGAAGTGCCTAAATACGTAGTGAAAAACTAAATGTTTGTATGGCAACTCCACGAAAGAGTTGCCCGATTTGTCTCATTTTCGAACTTAATTTTACTTTTTTTTTAAAGTATGTGTCCAAAATTTTAGCTCTCTAAGTATACGCCTTAGGGAGTTATCGTGCTTAAAGACAGACAGACAGACAAAAATCAAAATACCTTTTAATATTATGCGTTCGTGTCCAATCCATTTTTGCTCTACCATCATTATTTCTGTACGTTACAAACGGAATAACAAACTTAGTATACCCTATATATTTCATCTAGGGTATAAGACTGCCTTTCATTCTTCATCTACGCTTTCCGTAGAATATAAGAATTTCCCTTGTTCGTGAATATAATGATCTTGCAAAAAGAAGCTTTTCTGAGAAAAATTGCAGACATAAAAGATAGTGTCCAAAAATGTTTCCATGGACTCTTACGTGGAACCTGGCGAATGTTGAGTAAAAACTTTCCTGAAAAGGGATCTGTATATTTTTGAAACCAGCATCGAGTAGAGATCTGTCGTTCTTAGGGATTTTTGGACCTGGATCCGGATTCGGACCATCTAATTAGGATCCGATTCCGCGAACCCGTTTCATCGTTTTTTCGAAATTCAAGTCAAAGACCAACCAAAAGAGTTGAAAAACGTTGTGAGTTCAGCTGATTTTTTTATTATACGAGTAGAGTTAAGAACTAACATGGAACATAATTATGTGTTGCACATAAAGTGGTATTAGAGACAAGCTAAGTCACGCTTAATTATGATAAAATAAATTGAGGATAACGAAATTCTACTCTCGATTTCCGTAGTATTGGAGAGAATTGCTGAAAATCTATACAATTTTTGTAGAATTTGTAACGTAATTTAACAAATATATTGCAAAAATCTATAAAATGTTTTGTAAGTAAGGAACATACGTGCGTTTGGGATGATGGAAGCTCGCTTCGTAATTTCTACGAAATATGAGATTATCTTAATAATATAAAATGTAAGAATTAAGAACATTTCGTACATATTCTGTAGGAGGAGATTGGTTAGTATTACACGCACTTTCTTAATCCCCAGAATAATATCGTAAATTTTACAAAAATAGAACGTGATCGACAAAGCTTCAATTAGTAAGTTGCGGAAACATTTAAAAGAGTGCACAATTTAAAGCGAGATTCGCCACAGAGTTGTTGTATTTCTGAATGTATCCAATCATTTTCAAAGCATTATAAAAGGCATTTTGCAAATTTTTTGAATCTAACAAATATACAAATGCGCAATCTGAAGGTACGCAGAGTGTCTCAGAATGGTAAATCTGAATGTATGAAGAATGAGAGAATTTGGTCCGAAAATAGTTGTTCACGATATCATGGTAGTACGGCTTCCAAGGAAGAAGAAGAAGTTGCTTCCCAAAAACTCTTTGAATCACCCTTAAAGTTTTCTTACAATAGTCTGCCTAAGGACAGTTTTACCTGAAAAAGGACGTATGCATCTGCAATTTCAGATAAAACATTTTCTCACTAATTCAATATCCATGATCTTGAAAGACAATATAAAGGGGTTTAGGGTTTTAGTTGTTGTTTCTACCGTTACGCGCCAATCACAGCTCCCGGGGAGAAATGACAGATGTCAAAAGCTTGCTTGGCTGGCTTTATTAGTTTAGTAGCGATGAATCGTTTCACGGAACCGAAGCGCTTATTTTTGTGCGAGCGTTTTATAAAAATCAGGGTAAATGAGTGTGAAGAAAAGGATGGTGCCCATCGTTGATTTCATAGTAATTAAAATGAACTAATTGTGGGGTTTTATTTTTAAGTTTCAAAAACGAAAAACATTCTGAGACACACTTTTATTACTACTTATTAAAGATGATAAAGATAAAAATCATCTTTAAACTAAAAGATTTATACATAATTGTGAAATCCGTTTGATTCATTGATTCAGATTACAAATTTTTTAAATATTTGGAAAACACTGATTATTTTGCGAATCCAAAAATTATTACACTTCATAGCGAAATTAGTGATGTTTTTTTGTAGATATCGATTGAAAAAAATATATAGGCATACATTACCTTTTTGTATTATTATTATTATTATTAAATAACAATTCCGAAAGTTTTTGGAGCTGCCCAATGACTTACCAGCAACTATTAATAACGATAATATCCGAAAGATTGTGGTCTTATAAAACGGTGCATGGGAAAAGCATTGGTATTACATATTTTTTATATTTAGATGGTTGTGAGATAAACAACTGTCTTGATCTCTCTGCTCAAGCTGGGAGAAAAGCTCCAACTTTATATTTCGCCCAATGAACGTAATTTTTGACATTTTCTCAGCGTTGATCACTGTGGCATTCTGTTTAAAGCTGGTTATAATGCATTTTGGAAATAGAGGTCAAGTTTGTATAAATAATGAGTGAAGTATGTGTTAGAAAGTCTGGACAGTTAGTCATCATTTCGTATAATTCATTTATGGGTATGCAGTAAGATTGCTACAGGGTATTAAGTGGAAATATACCAAAATCATAAACACCCTCCTAAATATCGGCATTTTTCTCTTTTATATCTCAAGGTTCCGCTATCAATTCCTGAAGTTTAAACCATCAGTTGTGGACTGCCCTGTACAGATATCGAAGGAGTTCTTTTATTAATATAATATAAATTTTTGATGCCGCAAGCATGTAAAATTTGGTGCGACCTAAAATAGAAAATCGATCAGTCGTAACCCCCGGAATATGCAAGCCATGAATGACTTGAATGCGTAGATAGTAGATCGGTAGCGGCCGATATTACACGCTTCTTGCCTTGTCTTAATGCTGGTGTTTTTCACATAAAGGAAGCTTAAATTTCGTTCAAATACCATAATTGCCTGGACAAGGCTGCAAATTATTGCAAATTAAGTGGTTTTTCCAACAATTTGTTTTCGTTTGTAATGGCTTTTTGCAAGATCTGCTCCACTAAAATCAGTGGCAGAGAGGTAGCATGTGACGGAATTTGCGGCAATATTTTCCAAGCTACATGCTTAAAGCGAAACATTTCACCTTCGTCTTCTGGACACACTACCTGTAGTGAATGCACTGAGATCAAGCCATGTCATGTCTTACGATTCATGAAAAAATTTTCGGAAACAATCTCTGGGGAGCAGTCTCTTATTCTTGATAAAATTAGTCAGTTTTCAGCTAGTCTGTCTAACTTCCAACAATTTTACTATGACGTTCACCTCTTGAACAGTAAGATGGAGAGTCTTCTCAGCTTGACTGACACGTTGAATTCCAATTCGGTTGCGATTCTGGAAAAGAATCATGACATCTCGTCAAAAATTTCACTTGTATCGAGCACCTTAGACGATCTTCACTCTGTGGTAATATCATGTGATGCGCCTTTAACGTCCAGCGCTAACAACGGGCCAGCTTTACCTATCATAGAGGATATCAGGCGCGCTATTACGGAGGTCAAGGGCGATATTGGGTCTTGTTCATCGACCGTACTAAAGAATTCTGCGCTTTTGGGTTCTCTGGCTCACGACATTGGGAATTTAGCTTTAAAGGAGTCTCGCAGCTCTGAAGCTCTACAGCCTGAGCCCCAACAGTCTTCTCCTGTTCAGCAGGATTCGCATGTTTCAGCTTCTCCCTCCTCCGACAATGTTTCCTCAGCGAAATTAGGTCGTCGCCAGAGACAAAGGAACCATATCAACCGTCCAAACAACATTACTACTGCCTCGAGTTTATCTGTGGCTCGACAGGGAATTTCTCTGGATACTGATGGGGCCTCCATTGACGGAATTGATTCTTCGGGCGTGGATACTGTGGCATCGCCAAGTGTGGACAGGGTGTTTGACGCGGGGACGAAGGCTTCTGTTTCGGATGTCAGTGCTCTGCAGTCTGCTTCGGCTGCGAATTGTGCCTCCGCCAATGATACTTCGTCTGTAGTTGGAGATGTTGTTACGTTGCGGCCAGCCAGGCTTCCTAAATGTGTTTTCGTATCTAGAGTGCATCCAGACACTACCGAAGAGGAGATTGTTAAACACATTTCTTCACGCGTCGGCACTCCGAGCTCTTTGATTTCCTGTAAGAAAATATCTGCTCGACATGATCATGAGAAACGCTTATTTTCTGCGTCCTTTAGGATTTTAGTTCCGGAAAATCTGTTTAAGGCGGTCCTCTGTCCGGATATATGGCCGTACAATTCCATCGTTCGTGAATTTATTCCAAGGAGACGTTCTGGATCTTCTATTGTGGCAAAAAACTTGTTAGCGAAATTTCCGTCTACTATGCCAATGTAACTGGTCTTCGCTCCAAGACGACTCGGCTTTTTACAAGTTCGACTAATTCCTGTTTCGACGTGGTCTGCTTGACCGAGACTTGGCTCTGTGGAAAGATTGCAGATGGAGAGCTTTTTGGTCCCGAGTTCTTGGTATTTCGCCGTGACCGCCATCGTCTGTCTCTGGATGCTCCTGTTGGAGGTGGAGTGCTTTGCGCCGTTCGTTGCGACCTTCCATGCATGTTGATCGACTTTGTTGAGTCCGGCGATCTGGAGTTTATCTGTGTGGCTCTCAGGCTTTCACACAAAAATGTATATATTGCTACAGTTTATATCCCTCCATGCCCATCAGCTGAGATATTTGCCTTGCTGGCTTCTTGTATCGATAGGCTTACTGAAGTTTTGCTACCTGCAGATGAATTGCTGCTTTTGGTGATTTTAATTTGCCTACTGTTGACTGGCTACACTCGCAGGATGATGAGGGCTTGCTACCTTCTTTTTCGGCAACTACTCAACATTCCATTTCTTTTATTGACAACATTATTTCTTCAGGCCTAATGCAGTCTAGCGGTGTGACTAATGACTCTGGAAGATCTCTTTAACTGGTATTTTCTTCTGATCCCAATGGAACTCTCGTCAAGCGTCGTTTAACTCGTTTGGTTCCTGAAACATGTCATCATCCAGCACTACATATAGTTTTGTTTTTTGATCCTGTTACTTCATCTTCCAATGCTTCTAGTAACTACGAGTATTGTTATAACTTTAAAAAAGCTGATTTTAATAAAATGAATGAATGGCTATCCGCTTGTAACTGGACAAGTGTTCTGGGTGAACGTGACATTGATAAAGCTGTGAACTCGTTTTATGACATACTATTTCTTTGTTTTACTCACTGTGTGCTACTTGTTAGTTCGAATCGTACTTCGAATTGTCAAACGTGGTTCAATGGCTCTTTGAAGCATCTTAAAAATTTGAAAAATAAGGCTTGGAGACGGTTCAGTTCCTCAAGGAGTGATGCTGATTACGTAACTTATTCTAATTTGCGACGTCAGTATACTACGTGTTTAACTGAATCATACAACGAATATGTATATAGAATGAGGTCGTCCTTGCGTTTTGGAAGTTTGTGAACTCTAAGCGCAACTGTGATGGATACCCTTCATCGTTGCGACTCGGAAACATAGACAGTGTTGATTCGTTGGCAACTGCCAATCTCTTCGCTGACTTTTTTAAGACTGCCTTCTGTGATAGCCACTGTGATATTAGTTATAACGATTTTACCCATTTGACGAAGCTTCCGCTGACTTCTCTTCAACCTAAAGACCTGTTGCTCGACGAAGCGTCTATCTACAAGTATATTTCAAGCGTAGCTGATAGTTTTTCTAGTGGTCCGGATGGTGTTCCTTCCACGCTCATAAAACATTGTGCTACGTCCATCGTTTCTGTTTTGTGTTATTTATTTAATTTGTCTTTAACTTGTGGTATTTTTCCAAAACAGTGGAAGCTTTCTTTGATTATTCCTTTGCACAAGAAGGGTAACAAGTGCGACATTTCTAACTACAGACCTGTCGCTAATTTAAGTTGTATTGGTAAGATATTTGAAGGTCTGGTTTGTGATGTTATGTATTTCCACAGCAAGCCTTTCCTGCGCTCCTTTCAGCATGGCTTTATGAAAGGTAAATCTACTACGACTAATTTATTAGAGTTTACTAATTTCTGTATTTCTGCTATTGAAAGCGGAAAGCAAGTCGATTGTATTTTCACGGATTTTAGTAAAGCTTTCGACCGAATCAATCACAAAATCTTAATTCACAAGTTGACTGCTCTTGGTTTTCCTACTGTCTTTGTCAATTGGCTTCGTTCTTATTTATCTGATCGCACGCAGCGAGTTATATTTCGCGCAGCTCTTTCTGATGAAATAGATAATACTTCTGGCGTTCCTCAAGGTAGCCATCTTGGACCACTTCTTTTTATAATTTACATTAATGATGTTTCTCTGATTTTGGCCAGTTCAAGAATACTTTGCTATGCTGACGATGCCAAAATCTTCCGCATTGTTTCTAATGAAAACGAGTGTGGAATTTTAAACCACGACTTAGACACCTTTCATAAATGGTGTGCTATTAACTGTCTTCCTCTCAATATCAGCAAATGCACCGCTATGTCCTTTTCTCGTAAAAGGAGGCCTCTCGACTTTGGTTATACTTTATATGGATGCTTATTAACTAGACTTGACAAAACCAAAGATTTGGGTGTCTTCCTTAATACTCGTCTTTCTATCGAGGATCATATTGACACAATCGTTGCCAGGGCTAATGCTACTCTGTAGTTTGTAAAGAGATGGTCAAAGGAGTTTAATGATCCATTCATAACGAAGGTCCTTTACTGCACATTCGTTAGACCTATTTTGGAGTATGCCAGTCCGATCTGGTCTCCCTTCTATGCTGTACACATAAATCGCATCGAGGCAGTACAGCGGAGATTCGTTCGTTTTGCCCTGTGTGGGCTTCACTGGGATAACCCTACTATTCTACCTCCATATGTCGACAGGCTTAAACTCTTTCCTTTGGATTCTCTCGAGAACAGACGAAAAACTTCCAGAGTTGTTTTTGCGTTTCAGTGTATACAGGGAGCGATAAATTCGCCTGAGCTCTTAAATACTCTTAATATATCTGTTCCTGTGCGCTCCTTGAGGAACTACGACTTCTTCGATGCTCCCCAGCATAGTACAAACTATGGCATGCACGAGCCGATTTCATCAATGTGTCTCCTCTGTAACCGTCAGTTTGATTGCATCGACTTTCATCTTTCAAAACGTCAAATAAAATATCAGCTAAGTTAGGATTACTTTTCTTTTTATTATTTTGTTATGTATACCTTCTGTCACTACATTGTTATGTATAATTTATACATTTGTAAACTCAGTAATCAGATCTTTGATGAAATTCTTAATAAATAAATAAATAAAAATAAATAAATAAATAAATCGACACTTTGTTAATGAAATTTTCCAGGATACTAATTTGGTACGGTACATATAACCCTATTTGCTTTAAATTAAATATTTGCTAGAAAACTGAATCTGATATTAATTATCCCGAAAAAAATTGTCTTGCACTGAAAATTTCTTAAGCAGTTTTGGCGTCTGTCCAGCTGAAAACGCCCGAGCTTCGTTCTCTCTTTGTTATCTTGGGAAGTATTTTGTCAATTGAAGTGATATTTTCTCGTTGTTTTGATTAGTAGATTCTAAGCTTTAATTTAATACCAGATTTGATTTAATTTTATTAGTTTTTGAGGTCATGGTAAGGTTCCAAAAATGTACCAAAATTTCACTTTCTTTTGCAATGAATGTTCCATTTCTCCGTAACTGGTCCTTGGATTTTCAAATTTTTGGTTTCTAGCTGTTCCCAGAGGATTAAGAAACAATTTGAATTATTTACTTTTTCGATATATAATTTTATGGAATCGTGTCATCAAAAAAACCAAAGTAAAAAAAAGTTGCCCTTTTTTCCGTAAAATTGTTTTTTTTCTCGAAATTTGGTGAATATTTTTACACATCTGATCAATTCAAAATATCCACAGATGTTAGCTGAATCACCTGAAAAAAAAACTTCGAGATATCTATTACGGTTTCCGAGAAAACGTACATTTTATATAAAAAAACGTGACTTTTCAGGAGAGCAGTTTTTCTGACAAATTCGTGTTTACCGCCGATTTTGTATCGTTTCATATGGATATGTTCGTTCCTTTCGTCATGCAGTTTTATTTCTACCTAACTCACAATGAATAATAATGTCCTGGTAATATGAATAAAAAGGCTAAAAGGTAAATATAAGATGAAAATGACATGTTTTTCTGTAATGAGGCTCATCGGGTACTGAAATCAGCCTGGAATGTTCGACTTCAAAAATTTATTTGACGCACTTGTAGTAGTGTGATTTGCTTAAAATTACTACCAAAATGTCCAGAATTACCTCTACTTTAATAAAAAACAATAATTTTTTTTTTTTTTACCAAAACGGCTATACACTTTGAGAATAATTTAAGACTAGAAAGGAAAAAGTAATAAATATAAAAATTACTTTTTAAAAAAAGCATTGCATCAAAATCCGCACTAAAAATAGAAAATAATTACTGGATTCACTTTAGTGAGTACGTACACCCTAGAAGTTCTCTAGAGGCTTCATTTGATATTAAATTAAATATTGAAATTATATTACATTTGTGTATAAGATTTTCAAGGTAAATAAAGAAAACGAATTCAAAGTAAAGTAATTTAATTTTGATAAACATTAGGAGCTTCAAATTTAAATTTTTGCACTGTATTGTTGAAATTTCAACTCCTCAGGCTTGCTTTCTTTGTGTACCTTGAAAATTGTAAATTTCGTACAAAAAATGTAATATACAATAATTTGAATAATTAGTTAAATGCAAAATGAAGGGAAATTCTAAGAACTTTTGTGATTGTACCCATTAAGTGAAGGGAGAAATTATATTAAAATTTTGGTGCGCATTTACAAATAATATTTTTATATTTCCAATTGCATTTGATTAGAGCCCGTATTGCCTCCCGCTGTATCCGCCCTTGCACAGGGGCCGGAATCTGTAATACAGAGAATTTGGGAATTTGGGAGATGAGAATCTCGTTTTCTTCGAATTCCTAACTCCCTAATTCTCCATTCCCAATTCCCCAACATGGTTGAAGAATTAGGTAAAACGTAAGCAGTGTGAAAAAGTGCGAATCGCCTGGGACGATTACGGGTATCACTTTTAGTTGTAGCGGATTGGACATTTTTTGGTTATAATCATTTTTTCTGTCCGACGAACCGTTCTAGAAATATATGCGAGAAAGCAATGCAAAAAATCAAAATTGCTCAAATGGGTGACCATACGAAATTTCATACGGCCATTCATCTAGGCTATCATAAGAATTGGTTTTATACCAATTCTAGCTTTATCACTTGTTCCACCTTAAAATGGACTGATACACTTCCTTTACAGTTATCTCCAAAGCCCTTTGTCGGATTCAAAAATTAATTACATATTTAATTAGCGGACAAAATGTAGATTATTTAAATATTTTACAGTATCTCTTTTGTACTGGACGACGATCATTTTCGCGTGATTCAAAATTTTTACCGGGTACCTTGAGACACAAAATCCATGATACTCTGTAAATATTGCATGGATTTAATTTTTTTTTAAATATAGCCAGGATATGCAGTGATAACATAACTCAATTTGAAATTCCTAGGTACCTAGATACCTTCACAAAACACAACAAAAGCAGACAATACTCTCTAGTTGAGAATTTTTCCACTTGCAAAACACCGGAGAATTAACAAGTGGAATTGAGAATTCAGGAATTCTCTACTTACTTCTCAAATATTTAAACTCAATTTCAAAATATTACAAAAATCTTTAATACATCTTTTATAAGCCCATGCATACTTCTTTAAAAAAAATCTCTTCCATAAGTTGCACTTGCTCCAATCCTTTTGCTAACCTTCCTCCCATTAGCAACGGCTGGAAAAAGTCCCATTGTGCTTAATTGAGCTTTTTGCAATATCAAAATACTGTGCACAAGGCTATTAAAGTGATTGTATTAGTCGATTGGTGCAATAAATTCTGGTTTAATTGCAGTCGCGTAATCAAGGATTACCCTCGAGCACGTACATACATCTAATCCCTATTTTACCCTTACATGGGGATGCCTGCTTTCAACGGGTGTACGAATTGCCTGGAACTCGACTCCATGCATGGTTCGGCTAGCGCAGTTAGCATCCTCATTGCCCTCAATTAGAAAATAAAGTCTCGTTAACGGCAACCGGATAAAATTTAAAACAAGGTCTGCATTACTTACGATTCATTGAGCCAAGCACAAAGCCGAGGCATTTAGCTGACCTCTGAAATTGACATTTTAACTTTCGATTTAAAAGGACTCGCGGAATTCATCTGAATTAAAGTAGCAGCGTTCCATTTCAAAATGACAGATATTAAGGTTTAATTGATAGCTCCGAGCTAGGTACAATTGTATTGCAAGTTATTGTTCAAATAAAATCTTTTATTCAGATAATTGCGCAATTATTTGAATTGTACGAGAACATTTAGTTCTGACTTGACTCCATTAACCTGGAAAAAGTCCTTTTGGACACGACAATATAGTCTAAATTGCTTGGAAATATATATGAATTTATTGTTTTTGATAAGACAGGCTATGAGGATACCTATTTGATACTGAGTGGTGGTAACGTGAAAAATTTAATGGTATTTGTAAATTTTATCTTGAAAACGATAAGGTGAATCTAAGCTTTGGGAGAAAACTGAAATCATTTTCATATATGGTGAGATCGCTATTTAATATATTCAGTGCTTAAAATAGTAGACTTAAGGCTGAATGGCAAAAAAAAACCCCTGATTTCGAGCTTCAAAAATTTTGACTATGCAGTAGTAGCTTGCGTGTGCTTTCATTTTAATCACATTAGCAATGCCTAGCAATAGTGCCTATAAAATACTGTTCAAAATTATGCACATATGTACAAAACCGAGTATTTGCTTGGACTACTAGATCCTGTCGTCACCACAAAAAGCTTTTGAGAATTAAAATGAATAAATCATTCACTTATCAAGATAAAGGTTTACAAATTGATTTTTATAAAATAAACTACTTACGGGATTTATCCGGATCTTGGTCTACTGAATAAAATTACCTCAATCTTCATTCTTGTGTTAAAATAAATGTGTAGTTATAAATTTTATTTAAGTTACAGGAGTCTCAATCTTAATGTAATAAAAGTAATTATAATATGAAAAATATTAACAAATTTTGGAAAACGGCTCCGGTAGCATTTACAAATATACTTGGACAACCTACTCGTATGTACGAAATATAATAAAAATTGGAGTGTACATGAAAAAGTATTTAGGGGTGGGAGAAAAAAACACGGGTTTTTGAGTTAAAAAAAAAAGACCCTACAATTTTTTTCAATCTTCGACATGGTGCTGGTACTGATAATTCTCATTAAATCGCAATCATAGATGCTATGCAGATGCAGTTACAGTTGGGTCGACATTTTTGTTATTTCGGAATGTAGTTCCAGGTCAAAAATTTTACATTTTGGCATGTACACGTACGGTACCTTCGGGTCAAACATTTTTTGATTCGGTATATACTTCAAGTTCAAAAATTTGTTCTGTACAAAAATGACCAAAGTCAAAATGACGATAAAATCGTCAATCTGGCAACGCTGTTTTCTATTGCTGTTTTGTGGACTCACGTTGAGAGGTAAGGACCTCCAAGTAACACTTCTACGAGCCTCTTCCTTTGATAGGATAGAACAAGAAACTATAATTTCTTCACTTCAGAATGAAGTACTGGCAGGCCGCTCACCAAAGAGGCATGTGCCTCATGCTTGCACAACGCATATGCACATCTCATATATTGTATAGAGCCGCTCACCAAAAGAGCATTTGCATACAGCATACTCCCAAGCAAAGTCAAAGTTTACCTAATAATAAGTTAAGAAGCTGGTGAGATATCCGAGTGTTTTACATTTAAAATGCACACGGCAAGAAAAGGAAGAAAGAAAGAAAAAAAATCGAAAAAAAATAGAACTCTCTTTAAAAATTTTATGAATAAAGATAAAAAATGTGAAAGCGCAAGTTGCATGCACCGAAACAGAATGGCAAATGTTTCATTTTCGTAAATAAATGAGAAGGGGCGGAGTTTTCACGTTTTACTCTCATAAAATGCACCCGCGCTTTTGTGAAAACCGGTTTTCATGAAATATTGATAATGTTAGGACACATGTTGTTGTTGTAAAAGGTATAAAAGGACACATGTTGTTGCTGTAATCCTATGATATTTGAACAGCACGTGTTTCTGTTTACATTCGTTTTGCTATGAAGAGGTTAAGTGGGAGAACTCATGCTGAATTCTCTGATATTTTCGGGAAAAATGAGAATTTCATTTGAGAGGAATTTTACATCTCCTTTCAGCATCTGGGCCAAAACGAAATTTATCTTTTTCTTAAAAATAAGAGGTAGTGTGGCCCGAAGTACATTATTATGAATAGGTCGAAAGGATTTTGAGGGATTTAATAAAATTTTGTCGTTCGGGTAATCCTACGCTCTCTCGATTTTTGTTTTTAACTCGTTGTCTCAGTTGCACTACAATAGTGCATAGACAAGTTCTTTTTCCCCATTCATGCAAAAGACGAAAGTATATGAAATTACTTGTTTCATTCTAAAAAACACCAGAAATTTGCCCATTTTGCTCTACAGCTTCTTAACTTATTATTAGGTAAACTTTGGCAAAGTGCTTAAATTATAAATGAGTAGTTTTGATCATGTCGTCGTCCAATGAAGATGTCATTGTAATGGCAGCAGCGTATTATAAAAAAAAACAAAATATGGCAAAAAAGACAATTTTGGGTAAATCCCCACGTTGACAAGAGAATAAATAGTGGTTCCTTTAATATCATGAAAAATATTGAGGATGAAGGAAAATTTATTTCTTTCTATAGAATGAAAAGGAAAACATTCCAGGAATTTATAAAATTTCTTGGCCCCGCAATCAGGAAAAAGGATACGAACTACAGAAAAGCTATAAGTGAAGAGGAAAGATTGCTAATAACTCTAAGGTAAGTTAAAAATTTATTCTCTCAAAACTTTTACACATTTTTGTATTATGTTGTCACTGTTCAGAGTATAGTTAATGGCCTGAAAGGTATTGTCATTATTGTGCACTACTGGTGTTTCTGATAGCTGTGTGACTTTTTCAAATCCATGACTGCCATGCTTTTGGTTCATTAAAAGTCATTGTATGATATTATGGGTGTGGATTATCACATTCAAACTGATTTCTTGATTCATCGGGAAATGGTGATATAGAAGTTGAGGGAACGTTATACAAAAGATCCTTGAGTGAATTTAGTATGGTAATTTTAAATTTCAACTTCGCAGAGGAATTTAATTTCCCCATTTCTGTTAATAGGCTCTTTTCCAAAGTCTTCTTTTTCGTATTTACGAAATCAACAAAAGAAGTGTCAACACCATTATCTTCTTTTAGTTTTCGCTTAATTGTCGGTCTGCGAAAATGGAAAGGGGTGTATTCTTTGCTTTTTTCATTTATATTAATGTCAACAGATCTGTGAATCCTGTTATAAATAGGCAAATCACTAACGGTGGTAAAAGAATACGGAAGATTTTGAGCAATTATCTTCTACTTACCGAAATTTGAAATATCTCGTTTAATAAAAAAAAAAAACAAACATAAACTTACGCGTTTCATTTAAGATATTTTCCTATTTGGGTCCACCCCTTTTCCGTCTCTTCCTCATTCGAATACGAACTCAATGTATAATTATACAGTTCTGGATAATTTTCCACGAGTTGTACAAAGCTCACTAGATACTAAAATGTATGGATGGCCGATACTGGCTTTAAACAGAATTGCGACGAATGTAGGCTGAGTTACAATGTGAGGCGGTCGCTGTCGCCAAACCTGTGAAAAGTTAAAATATATGAAAGTACCCAAGCGCAAGTACAGTGTGTCGCTAAGGTTGTTACTGACGCCGCCCGATCGCGTTGCTTATTCGACGATTCACACCGCCACGATAGCGATTGCGATAACGTAGCGATAGCGATAATGAAGCGACAGCGATAGATCGCTACACATAGTTTTCAGTAGAAGCGCTCACACCAACGCGATAGATCACAGCGATATAAAGAACTTCTGCAGTGTTTGCCCAACCATTCAAATGTCTATCGCAGCATGCACAATTTTAGTCATCTATCGCGAGCTGTGAGATCAAAGTGAATATACAAATTCAAGTTGGTGTTGAAACATGAATTAAAATCATATAAGGGACTGATCGCTTTCACATTATACGTAAAAAACCTAAATTTTTATATGGCAATACCAAGAAGGAGTTGTCCGATTTAGTCCATTTTTGAAATTTTTTTTGCTAGTACAATGAAAACACCATGTACCAAATTTAAGCTCTCTATATCGATGCGTTCTCAGGCAGTGTCCAAATATATAGTGGAAAAATAAAGTTTTGTATGGCCATCCCACGAAGGAGTTGCCCGATTTGTCTCATTTTCGAACTTAATTTTACTTTTTTTTTCAAAGTCTGTGTACAAAATTTCAGCTCTCTAAGTATACGCGTTCTCGAGTTATCGTGCGCACAGACGGACGGACAGACAGACAGACGGACATGCAAAAATCAAATTAACTTTTAATATTATGCGTGGGTGTTCAATCCATTTTGCTCTACCATCATTATTTCGAGGTGCTACAAACGGAATGACAAACTTAGTATACCCTATAGATTTCATTTAGGGTATAAAAAGAACAGAGTTAGGGTTGATATTGCCAAGGAGTTGAAGACATGTTAGCTTAAGAGTATTGGTGACTTGGGCGCTGCGACCCTGCGGACATCGCAACGAGAGTTGATTTACTGTGTCTCTCCCTAGAGGGTAAGTCTTGCCTAGAATACAAGTGAGAAGTGTTAAACGAAGTGAGGTTATAGACGTATGTAAAGTTAGCAACGCAAATTCTTCCGATTTGACTCGGAACTATCTCATAATTTGTCGTTAATTTATCGTTGAAACCATGAATTTGTGTCGTGTTTCTTTTTCTTAAGGAAACTGGATGTGGTGCTAAGTTGACGTCAAGTTAGCACCGCAACTCACTAAAGCTCGTCCAAACCTTATCGGATTGAAAAAATTTACATCTTATAATTTATCTTTAATTTTAATCAATCCGATAATGTTTGGTTGAGTTCTAGTGAGTTGCGGTGCACCACATCCACTTTCCTTTAGAAAAAAGGACACGACAAATTTATGTTTTTCACAGCAAATCAATGGCAGATTAACGACAAATTATGAGATAGTTTTGTGTTAAATCAGGCCAAGTTGCGGTGCTAACTTTACGTACGTAGGTTATAGTGCAAGTACAAAAACGTTGTTGGATTTGGAAAATTTCTTCCGATGGTTTTCTTCCAGTAACTTCAAAATATATCAAACCGCCCATTTTTGATTAAGAGGGCTCTAAATGTTGAGTGTAATAATTATCGATCTCATTTGCGGTTTGTAAAAATATATGAAGAGCGTATGGGGCTTTGTTAATAATTAGTTGTTTCAGGCTGTGTTGCAGTAGGATTGTTAAAATTTATCTACTTTGCGCCAAAATTCCAAACGCATTTTCAAGTTTCTACTTATAAGGCTGTGTGAATTTAAGCATTGTACTGATCTTTCTCAGGTTCTTGTCGAGCATACCTTGCTGATAAAGGACGCATCAAGTAAAATTTTAAAGGGAATCCTTAATCGACAATCGAGGTATGAGGTGTTCTTTGAAATTTATCAGGCAAACATTAGGTGGTATTATTCTATCAAACCGTATTCAAATTTCATCTCTACAGCTGAAACATAAAACATCTGCGTCATTACTTTTTCCACATCTTTCAACGTCGATATATGTATAAAAATTTATATTAGATAATAACTATGATCAGTAAGACAAACATTAAATTGACAGATAATCGTAGAATGTGCACCATCGATACTAGCCAATACGATTGGGAAACTCTAATTTGTCCGATGTTCAGTTTTTTCCCAAATGTCTTTATTAAGTTCAGGCATATAACTATCGCTGTGATCTATCGCGTTGGTGTGAAAGGAATTGTGTCGCTAGTTTATCGCTATGATTATCGCTATCGTTAACGGAATCGCTATCGCAGCGGTGTGAATCGACCTTAAAAGTGGAAAATATTTCAACTTGAGACACGCAACACCTTGACAGGAGCTTAGGCAATTATTTTTGCAGTATTAAGTATTCGTACAGCATTTAACAGCTAATTAATTTATTTATTAAGAACTTAATGATTTTATTTGATGATGGAACGTAAATTCCACACATGTTAGAGCGTCATCATTGGAACAGCATAAGCAACAGGCACTGCATCCGCGTCAGCATCAGCAACATCTTTCTTGACCGCCTCTCGCGAGAGCGTCACATTGTAACTCAGGCTCATAGCGGCCGGCGGCCACTGCAGATTCCTATGTAATAATATACGCTGCTCATCCTAGAAAAAACTCGATATATGGATACTAATACTTACCATTTTGAGTTCTGATTATATAATAATTCCATGAATTTGTGTCGATATTTTTATATATCGAATATCGCTGCAATTTCAATAGCTTCATTGTGTAGACAAAAATTTTTAATTTCAGTATGAACAATAAGTTTTGTTCTGTATCGGTATTTAAAAAAGGGATCTGCAAATACCGTCATTTCGATACTCCTCCAAATATTTTACTAAAATGTTACTAAAATGATTCACGCAAAAGCTATACACGTAATGCACCAGACAAATATGCTTGCAGCATGAGTACAGCAAGTGCCCTTGCATCAAGCACGTGCTGCATTGGTGAGCAGCGTGTCACTTAAACGTATATATGATGCTTTTTTGAAAAGAATGATGCATTTGCGCCATGCATGCACGATGCATATGCACCTTTAGTGGGCGGCCTGCCTAAGTGTGTCAGATATTCTGTAAATATGTATGTAGTAGTTGCATGAATACATAAAGCAATTCTCTATACCTTCACTCAAGTTGTTAAAATTTTCTTCAATTGTAAGAACATAAATTTGATAAAAATGATCATGTCTAACAGTTTTAAGTACAACGTATAAACCCTGAGCCCTTGTGACGTCGTTGTGGGAAACAAAAGTCCGACATGTACATAGTTAAGCTTAATTTCTAACGATGGCAAGTGATACAAACTTGTACAACTTTGGATATTCCTGTTATGCTCGATAAAATGTAATGAGCGACAGTGTAATTCCTCCTTTGGTAAACAAAGTGCCCACTTCAGGTGGAGAAAATACTGTTAAGTACTTGTCTGATGTCTTAATTTATTTTAGGATATAATGCAAACATACCACGGGATAGCAATTCTGTCATCCATAAACAAACTGTGACCTCTCAGAAGTAGAGGGCCAGTATATACAGGACCAAACCCACTTCACCTCTGTGATACATAAGTGCTTTTGTCTATAGTTTACACAAAATCCCTGCAGGGATGCTTTTCAGAGCGGGTGGTGGTGGTTGGATAAGCATTTCTGTTTGTTTTAGAGGTATAACCAGGCCACTATAAAGAGAAGTGGTAGCACGTATTGCTAGCTAGCATCTAGCACTAGAAATAGAATCATGTACCGCATAAAGGATAGTTCTTTGGGGGTGATAACTTGTTTCCAAGCTTTTGGCATCATGCCAAAATTTTAGGCCAAATGTCTATAAGAAAGTGTTGAGAACATAATTTATTGCTTTTGTACTTCATCCAAGTACATGCAAGTGTATGCAATTGCTTGCGAATATTGATTTTTTTTTCTGGTAATTTATTTAATGACTTCAAACCCAGATGTATTGCTTAACAGGCTAACTGGAAGTTTCCACTGAAATTGACAATTTTTCCGCATATATGTAGTCAACTTGATAAAAAGAAGGGTACCCCCATACGATTAAGCCGAATTATCCGTAGCTCTTTGATTCGGGCCAAAAATACCGACTCTAGTCACAAAAGTGGCGAATACCGAATATTCATCATCGAAATCTATTGTTTTCGTTCATCTCCTACACGAAGTGTTCTCGCTTTCTTTGGATGAATATTCGGTGATGGTGATATTTGTGAGTCGTATGGGACCGGTTTTAGCATCAACTCCACATTGCTTACGAAAGCTGCAAAATGAATATTTTTAGCTACATACGGAAGTTAAATGCGCACAGTGATAAGACAAATAATACCGTTGTACAAAATTACTAAACAGCTGTCAAGGAAGTGTTCTAAAAGAAAATTTAATATCAGAGACGAATGCAACTTTAGAGGGAATAAAAGTCTTAACAGGACCTGATTAGACCATTTACAATACAAAAAAAAAAAAACTACGAAAATATGCAATCTTTTCGGGTAACATACCCATCCAGGACAGAAATAATCTAGAAGAGACAACTACTCATACATGTTATTCAAATCAGACCCCGCATTTTAATCTAGATGTACTCCAACCATCCTCAATCATCGTCAGGCTTCAGAAAAAGGTGACGAACTGACTTTAAGAACTGCAAAGGAATATGCTTATTATCATCGAGGAATACAATTTTGTTACATACATGCAATTCTGGAAGAAGTTTAAGATTCAGGGATCACACAATAAGAAGGCAGGAACGTGAGTGCAGGAAAGATAGAAAACACAATGAAGATCATGGTGAGGCAATCTATACATGTATCAGTGGTTAATCTATCTAGATTTCATAGGTTAGAAGACAACCTTCGATTCAATTGAAAACAGGTATATTTGGGAGACGCTGCATTTTCAATACTCACGATTTCCACCTAAGTTAAAATCACAATCCGCGACTTTCACAACTAGCTTTAAATCGCTGCATTTCTAAATTTCATTTTTTAATTAAATTAGTAGTAAACTAACTAAAACTTATAAAGAAGACGCGCATGCGCACAAAACTGAAAACAATGTAAAGGTAAAATTTTAACGAATAGTATGCGAAAAAGGTCTTTGGTAACTTATACTGCCTGTTAATGGTTTGCAGGCACACATATTTTGTTATATAGTACTCGTACTTGTGACTTTTTTTATTATCAAGCAAAGCTCATAGGATAACTTATGAAGCAAAGCACAGCATGGCAGGAAGGAGATAAAGAAAGGATTAGAGGATATGAGGAGAGTAGCGGAGGTGCGATTTCTGTCCCCTTAGCCATTCGCAGATTGTATGCCGCCGGATGTACAGAAGATGGTAGATTGTTCCACATTCGCACAGTTCAGGATAAAAAAAGTATCACTAAATTTTACTATACGGCCGAAAGTAATTTGAAGGATAAAAGGATGTGCCCGGTTTGCATTCAGGAATTATTCTACAAGGGCTCATAGTAGATATTTCATCAGAACATTGATCATGCATGTAGCGATAAATGAGTGAGAGGCGTCCAACATTGCGGCGGTGCTTGAGCTTGTCGATATGACAAGTATTTGCCATATCGCCACTGAGCTTGAAGGCTCCCTTATGGACAATATCTAATGAAGCTAGGGCTGTGCGACCAATTCCGACTCATATATGGGAATTGTATTCCATTCTAGGTTTTATGTAGGACTTGTGGAGGAGCATAAGATTTGACGAGTTAAAATGTTTGTTACACCTATTCAGAAATGCAAAACATTTCGATGCTTCTTTGGCAATAGAATCCGTCCGTCTGTCCGTCCCTCTGCCCTATAACTCGAGAACCATGTAATTGGAGAGCTGAAACTTTGTACTCGGACTTTAAAAAAAGTAAAATTAAGTTCGAAAATGAGACAAATCCTTCGTGGGGTTGCCATACAAAAATTTCGTTTACCACTATATATTTGGATACTGCCTGAGAACGGACTGACATAGAGAGTTAATACTTAGTACATGGTATTTTCACAGTAATAGAAAAAAAACATTCAAAAGTGCAATAAATCGGGCAACCCCTTCTTGGTGTTGCCATATACAAATTTAGGTTTTTTACGAATACTGTGAAAACGATCAGTCCTAGACGTTTTTATTGTACTAGAAACGTCGTCAGAATATGAAATTTTATAAAATTGGTTATAATCATTTTTTCTATGCGACGAACCGTTCTAGAAAATATATGTGAAAAACTATTGCTAAAATCAAAATTGCTCAAATGGGTGACCATACTTCATACGGGCATTCATCTAGGGTATTATAAGAATTGGTCTTAGATCAAATTTAGCTTTTTTACTTGTTTGTTTTTTGTCTCTGGATACAAGGCTTAAACTGTGGCCTCAAACATAGTTGTCCTTTTGAAAAGAGCCAAATTTTTGAAAAAAAAAAGAAAAATATCTGGAATTCCTATAATTCTTATAGGCAGATAAGAGCCGACAATTTCGCTGGTGGTTAGAAATCTCTCTATGAATAAAGGGACAAAACATCAAAAATGTACGACTTTAAGTAATCAGAAATATATGAGAATATGCATGTTTCATCAAACAGTACACTGGCAGTATATCTGCTCCAATAGAAGCTCAAATATAGATGTTCAGCGTACCTGAAAGAAAAGGGAGACAATAAGTAAAAACTTATAAATAATTATACATAAATTTTACCTCCACCTGGAGTCTGCACAGGTGAAACATTCCACGACGATCTGTAATGAAAATTGAAGAAATACATTAATACTGAGAAAGGTCATAGATACAACAGTCAAGTCATGACTGTATGTACGTATGCCCCATATAAACAAACAATGCCATAAAAGATGAAAGATATTGAAAACATGATTAATTTCATGTTCCCCATAAAATTCATAGCATTAAACACTGAGGTACACTATAAGGTACCTACATAATTAGCACAATTGTAGGAAATTTAGAAAAATTTTGTGGAAAAATAAGGTGAAAATGCCATACAAACACTCGCCTGACATTTGTCCACAAATTCTTACATTTAAAAAACTAATCACTAAATTTATAAGATAAACGCATAAATATGCTTACCTGATGTTAAGAAGCATATCCAAAGCGATGAAAACACTGTAAACCACTTTTTATACACTAAAAAACAATTTAAAAACACAACATGACACTCGCGCGCGAAAGTGTCAAAACAACGAAAACTTCATACTATCGCGACGTTTGACATATCGAAATGGGGTACAATTGAACCGCGATCTCGATGGTGGTGTTCGCGTCACGATATTTTTCTCGGCAACGCGATATTTGCGATTTTTTTATTTATTCACTTCCCATAATGAGTGCGAAAGAGACTTACAGTGAGAAGAAGACAAAAAATCATTAAAAATTGACAAGAAAATCTACTACATCGAAATGAAATTTAGTGAATCGAGATTTAATAGTAAATTGTCCAGGAATTTACAAAATTCGTAAAAAATCATCGAAATGTTAATTAAATTCTTCGAGAAAGATGTCAAAATGTAGATAATAAAATTTTCTATCGATTGACAGTAAGAAAAAGTTATTCCGTTGTCATGTTCAGTGAATAATTCAAAGATTTCACTATATAGATAGCGGAAATGGAACGAATTTTTCTATAAAAAGGTGGTCATTTGTTCATTCTGTCTCCTATTTTTCAACGAGTTGTGAAAGAGGTTACATATGCCAGTTTGACCTAGTCACCTCAATTTGCAATATTCCCAGTTTTTCTTTGTCATCAGCAATTTAACCAACGAGTTTTTTCGGTTCATCTTTAATAATTTTACATAGAGTTTTAATTTTTGTTTAGTTTCAATTTTCGATATTTCATAATTATTTCCATTTTTCATAAAGTTGCATTAGAGTCGTGTAATTTTAAATTTTCCATTTTTATTTCATTTCTAAACGTATTCGGGAATTGTTGAAATTTCAACGTGGTTTGATATTTTACAATAAATTCAAGGTATTTATTTCATATAAATCTTTGGTTAGGTGACGTGTATTAAGGTGTAAGATTGCATGCCAATTGTGTATTGGACATATTACACAAAATAATATCACCATATACTAAAAATTTATTGAATATATTTTTCTTGTGATTACAGCTGTGTTGTTCACAAATTTTCGTCAATTAATCAATTTATCAAGGTATAAAACTGTGCCCACACGGGTCACCTTTACACCACATGAGAATTGATTCACGATTGACATTAACAAATTTTTATTTTTCAGCATTAAATACTTTATAAGAATAGAAAGGAACTCGAAATAGTTATAATATAATTCTAGTTAAGAAATTCGAGCAGAATTAGTAAAAATTAAACCAGTTCTAGTGTAAATTAAAAAAAAATATAATTTAGTTAAATTGAATTGCAATTAGATTAGTTTCTTTGATATCAATTTTACTAGTCTAATTTTAGTAGTAGAAAGCGATATTGCTAAATAAATCTAAATGAATGAATAACTGGGTGATTCTTTTCATTTACCGCTACACTACCGCCATCTAAATGTGATTGTGCTCCGCCATCGTTTACATTTTAGTTTTCTACGTCGATTGACACCAGACAGTTGGCATTGGTATTGTGAGAACTTATTGGAAGCTACACTTGCTATAGCCCACAAGTGGCAGTTCTCCGTTGGATTGTTTTCAATCTTGTTGTTATAGCGCAGACGTGGCAGTTTTTAGCTGGATTATTTCAATCTCGTTGTTATAACCCACACGCTGCAGACTCAGTGTATTTGAGTTAATATTCCGCAAGAGAGTTTTACACTAGTAGTAACTTATAGGAAGTCGCACTAGTGCGTAAACGTTAAAAGGTCAACTCGTCTTTTCATTACAGGTGACAGATCTAAGTAGTCATCAACAAAGCTCTAATTTATGAACGTACACAATTTCGGTTCTATAAGAGGACCGACGAAATTGGGTAAGGTTCAGAAAATTGAGCATTTCAGATATTCTTCTTTTCAGGACGTCAGCTGTCAGTCAATCTTTCATGGAGCAACAAGACAACACATTTAAACAATAGACGATTACTCCAATCTGTCTATGGCTAACTGTAATAAATTGTATGGGGTTTACGGTTATAGTCCATTAAACTGATTATTGTTTTTCAACTTAACCTTGCTTCTTACAAAACATCTTGTCAATAATATTTCATTGCAAGAAGGTCGAAAGCTGATATCCTGCTTATCGGACTTAACAGATTCAAATATTTATTAAATTTGACAGACAAAATCACAAAACCATGTTCACAAGAAGAATTGCGTATATGTACTTCGAAGCGCTTCTTTTTAACTGGTTTGGGTAAAGGAAATAGTGCAAATAATTCGATTTCAAAAAAGGTTTCATTATTCTAGTTATATGGAATTACCTTCCTTCGCTTCCTTACAGATGACGATGGGTGGAATGAACAAATCCCTGATAAGTTGTCACGTGGGAAAACTTTCTAATAAATTAATGGGAACGAATTTTCCGAGGTATTTAGGAACATAAATGAACACACATACATACATACATGCATTCCAACAAAACTAAGCATGTGAACTCTATTTAAAGCTGAGACGTTGAATGTAATATTCGTAATGGCGGTGCATGAGTGCATGCACTCTACACGGCACACAATATGAAACCACAACTCATTCTAGTTTAATATGATGTTTTGCTATTGAGGTGCTTTATTGTACATTTGTAAAAGAGGCTTGCATTTTTAAATGAGAACGTACTCGTGTGCATACAAAAATATTTTCTGATTTTCTTTCTTTAAACTCTTGCTATATGTGCTTTATGTTTTTTCGCAGACGTACCTACAATATAAGAAAATAAAATCGAATGAGCTTTTTAATCAACTTAAAATTTTTTAATAAATTAAAAACTTGGGAGCCTTTAGGTAGTATTAAACATTTTTTTTTTACACTGAACTCGAAAGTCTCTATCAAGATGATTCGGTTTTCCTCAGCAGGTACAATTATTGATTCAGAATTGTGTACAAGATTCAATGAGGTTTTGCCCTTAATCTATTTGGTTTGATTTGTTAAAAACAGAACAACAATTAAATTTAGGGCAAAAATAATATAGTCAAGTCAAGAGGGACTAAATAAGACCTTTGCCCTACAAAATGTGGGGTAGTTGTGATTTTTATATATGTTACTTAGTTCCGGGCCCCGATGAAAAATCTAAGCTTTCACCCATGGTGGGAGTAGTGGTGGATCCACGGAGGTGGGGTGGACGGGGCAGGTAGTAAAGGGGTCATGATCTAAAAAAAAATTAAAGTAAAAAATATTTAATTAACTGAGTTATTTGAAAAATATATTTTTTTATTTGTATAATTCAACTTCAAAAAATTAAACAAAATATTTTTATTCCAAACTTAATCAAATAAAAATTTATTTCAATGAATATTATTGTTTGCATGTGATTTATGTGTAGTATAGATTTTTCTCAGATTTTAAAATAGGCTCCGCACTTCGGATGATCCAAAACCCTCGAGAAATAATTCCCTAGTCACGAAGCAGACTCCCTCACTACCATATCAGAGCCCTAGCTTAGTCCTTACTCCTAATATTCTAAAGTATTTTGCAGCGTTCTTATGTAAAACATGGACTCATTACATCCATAGAAATATACTGCAGAAAGTGAGCTCACTTCTATATAGCGTTCTCTTTGGGTCTAAGCACCAAATACCAACTAAGAGAGAACTGTAAACAATAAATAAATAAGTGGGTTCGTCGAAATAAATGTTTTTACATTAATTATTTGGGTGATAAAAAGTGTTTTACCAAAGGCAATATATTCATAGTTGCTTTTCAACTTCCCGCCAATGGTTTTTCAATGTTGGCACCGACGTAAGAACTATTTTTGACACAAAAATTGTACCCGCAGGAAATAGCATATCGAGCAGTCCATATTAGAAAAGCTTAGTTTGAATGACTCCAGCAGTTTGCACCCTAAAATACTATTCTACTAAAAAATGACTTTTTGTAAAAAAGGTATACTATAAAATTACACATCATTCGTTTGGTGTGGAAACCTTCCTAGTACCTCACTACAGTACTGCGGTGCTAACCTAAGCGGCGCTGAATGTTTTTTTTTTTGCTCAATTTGTAAGATGACCCTCCTATAATTTCAATGCTTGATCCGCCACTAGGTCTACCATCTTGGGTTAAAGGTACAAAAAAATTGGTTTTTCGAAATAATTCCTCAAGGGTTGATACTACGATAACAATGGCTGATTCAAATTTGAAGAAGAGGACTAAATTCTCTACATTTTTTGCACAAGCACCTTTTTTGCATAACTACCTTTTTTGCAAGTCTGATGTGTAACGAGTTATATTGTTAGAAATGTCAACATTCTGCAAAAAAAAAATGTATACATATAGTTCCCCTTAAACAGATTGTTTCGTCCATGCTAGTTCAAAAAGGGATTTGGCCAAAAGATGCGGGGTACCATATTTGGTCACATAATTTAGTTTTTTGTTTTTCATGAGCATGGGACTAAACCAGATCGTTTTTTCTTCAAGAATCCTTTAATTCTCTTAACTCTTTTTATTACACTAGGAACAGGAGGAAAATTCCAGAAGACCATAAAATTAAACAGTACCTTTTGCATCAGTCAGATTGCTCTGCAGTTTTAGCATTTTATGAAAAGGTAGCCGGACATTTTTTAATTCCATTTAAAGCAATTGAAAAATTTGAATCTTCTTAAAACTAATCAATTAAGTACTTTAGGACAGGGCACTCTTTTTTATTTTGCATAATAAAACTCCCAGCTGACAAATAAATTAGAATGTGGAAGAGCAGAACACTTATCCTAAAAGCCTACAAATATTCTTGCGAAATTATTGTTATCTTTGTCAACACGTTTTTTTACGTGGCCTTTTTGTTTTGCTTTACACTCTATAACTGATAAAATAAGTATTATGCACGTAGTTGAACTATGGATTATAAATCTTGTAAATGTTAATTTAAATTGTCGTTTTGTATCATTTCGTCCCCATAAGCTGTAACTAAGTACACGTGGCAGGATAATTTTTACAAGCAGATATATCTTTTGGCAAATTGTTCTCGACAGCTCCAATAATCCTATAACCAAAAATATAATGTAGACTGTAGCCGTAGCTATCGGCGTTCATTTATGTCTTAAGCTTAATGACTTGTTCCAATTTTTTTTTTTTAACAGGCAATTAATCATTATTGCCAAGCCCCTTTCAACAATAGATTAGGAGCAAAGAAACATCAAATTGTCCTATTCAGCTTAAGTTTTTTTCTCAATTTATTATTGCCATTTCCGGTTCTAAGGGTGAAAATGAACGCTTTTATTTTCTTTTATTTTTCCTTTAATTATTTGGACAAGTATGGAGAGGACATTAAAGTCAATTCGAGTGAGTTACGTTTGTTTTTTGAATCATTCGAGTATGAAATTTGCCCCAACCATGGAAAGTGTAGTAAAAGCGGCTCATATAAAAAGGTAAAATACCCAAAAGGCAATCAAATACCCTGGACCAAGAAATACAGCTTGCGGGCTTGGACCGTAAAAATTATTGATTTCGAAGTTCGATGACAAATTGCACCTGCTGTTAAAGCGGCAATAGGTGAAGCAATTAAGTAATGATGGTTTTTTTTTTTTTGTTATTTTCATTAAATCATAATTTGTGTTCTGTTTCGGATGAGTATAGTCAGGTAATGCAAGACACTCAGAAACAGACATGCAATAACAAATCCGTGTATAGAAGATAAAACAATTTGCAAGCGATGCTAACACAGATTACTAGCATATCCAAAATTTATAAATGAATATTAATACGCAATTTATTTTACACGCATTTTCCTCAGCTAGCTTGAACAAAGGTTGGCAAAGAGTAATTCCATAGTAAGCATATCCACCGACTGGTTCAAAAGCTCATTCCCAAAAGATAATTGCCTACTTTCTGGCATTTATTGGATTTTTTCACTTGGTATGCTTAAGATAAAGTGCAAAAAACACATAAACGGATACGTCCCATATGAACAATTGGTGCTGATGACGTGTTTTTGATAAGTATAGTAGTTAAAAGAACCGAGTAAAAAATTCGAGATTTTAAATTTGTTGAACCATAACTTCAAAACGAAGAAGAGGAAGGGTAAAATTTGTACACCATTCGAGAGGTCCAACGATTGTCTACGAAATTTTAAATCATCTTAATAGGCTGCAACATTAAGAAGTTACAGGGTGCTATATATGTAGAAACATATCCAAATATTGTTGAATCCCATTATCTTGAAAACCGTAAGGATTTTCCTCGCACCTCCCATACAATTTTTTGCTTGTCAAGCATGGCCTATCCATAGTTTTCAGATGTAAGAGCAAATACGGGACACCCTGTAAAAAAGAACTTGTTTTTATTTGTACGAAAGCTTTCTTGCGCTTTTTCTCCTTGATCCCGTTGAGATCCCAAGTTAAAATTCTAGTATGTTTATTGGATAATATAAGGAGTAAAATATAAGAAAATTTAACAAAATCCTAAGTACGTCTTCCAGGATATTCAAGGATAAAGGATAAAATCCTAATCGAAAATGTTATTATTTATAACAGAATTGTATTTTATTTCAGTACCAGTTATTTCCGCTGATTTATACACAACGCCAATTACACTTTCAAGATCCGAAAAGCTCTGGGCTCAAATCATGTAACTCGATTTCGAATGAATGTTATTGTTGGGGTATCGTTCTTGCTTTATGTTACTCGATAGATTAGATTAGATTTGTGGACGGTTGTGCAGGCTTCAGCCTCGCATTCACTGCTACGTCAAAGATCTATTGTGATTCCTTGTTCAATTTACTCACTTTCTAGGTTTAGATTGTTAATAAAGTCAAGAACCATTCTGAGATTGAGATTCCACACTTTGTAGTTTGGTGGAAGAATAGCATGTTCGATTTGGAGTAATCTCCACCTGGCCAATGCTTCGCAATTGTAAACCTGGTGCTCTGAGGTTTCTTGAGCATTGAAGCGGCAGGATGAAGCCTCAGCTAAGCCCATTTCTTTTAGGCGATATCGCAAGGAGCACTTGCCTGAGAAGAGCGCTGTGATGATGTTAATCTGTGTATACACAGTAAACAATTTTCCCTAATTTTCCCTACAGTGAGTGGCAACAATTGGTGACAGTAAGCTTAGGTATTTTTTGGTAAGATTAGGGAAAGCTCAACCTTGGAAAAAGTAGAATAATTTTTGATTCCTAAAATGTATGTAGGTACCTACTTTCAAATGTAGAATAATACTTAATTTATTGAATGTTCTTCTCGATTTATCCGAGAAAGCTTAACATTTCAGGAATGTTACGTAGGGTAAAGCGGGGCTTAAACTGCCGTGGCTAAGAAGTGCCACTTTTAATATCTCGTATAATAAAAGGGCAATAAAACGAGAACATACATGCCAGGAATTACGTAAGAGCACACGTGTCGTAGGGCTATTTATTTGGTGAAAAGTACAAAAAATCGTGTCCGACATTTTAGTTTCTTGCTCAATATGCTCATCATGTAAAATTCAAATAAGTACCTTTATATTATTATTTTCTTAGTGAAAACTCTGATACTACTTACAACTACCAATTTGTTGTTGTCATTGTGTTCTATCTAAAAACATGTTCTCGTACCGTTCGGGGTAAAAAGTGCCGCCTTGGTAAATTTTAGGTATAAGGCTGATAAAACAGACTAAAGGTTATAGCTACCTACTTTTATATATTAACACTCTACCATGACGGTTCAAATGACCCATTTGCCTTTACGACTTTTATTAAGAAATACATCAAATGTAATTTTCAAGAATTACTCCTCAATTGTTATTTTTTTTACCGAGAATTATATGTAATCTGCCCTAACTACCGCAAGGGGTCATTTGACCCGTACTAAGATTCTGTATCTAGATTTGTATTTCTTCTGATAAAAACCGCCAGATTGGACATTTTTGTAACTACGTGATATATTTTGCTGCATTGTGTTATATTGGTTGTTGGCTGACGGATGAATAGCCACTTTCAGTCTACTTCAAGCGAGTATTGCACGAAAATTTCAAGTTTTAGTGCTATCTTGCGAATCAAGAATTCTTATTTCATCATTTTACTAATAATTCGTATCCCAAAAATGTCGAAACATTCAAGAAATTTGAAATCATTGGAAATTATGAATTATATAGATGAAGAGTGTTCGGAATTTAGTGAAGAGGAACTCTCTGAAAGTGAAGTGGATAACATAGAACAATATAATGATTCATTTGAAACTACGTACGAATCTGAGACCTCAGGTAAAGAAAGTGAAGACGAGAATATTTTGAATGTACGAAGAGGACAAAAGAGAAACATACCGTTATCGAGTTCAGACAGTGAAAGTGATGTGGAAGACCGATGTATTGAAATTGCGGCTGATGGTACAATTTGGCAAGACATTGAACAAGGCTCAACACCTGGACGAGCTCCAATTTATAATATTTCTAGGGAGATTGTAGGCCCGACAGCATATGCCAAACGAAATATTATGAAGGGTAAAGTAAGAATTGCATTTTCTATGATTATTGACAATCGTGTAATGGACCACATAAGAAAATGCACAGAAGAAGAAGCCTCTCGAGTATTGGGAACTCAATTGGAATCTTACTCCTGGAAAAATAAATGCATTTATTGCTCTTCTATATGCACGTGGCGCATATCAGTCAAACAATTTGAACATTTCATATCTATGGAACAGAAAATGGGGTCCCGCGGTTTTTTTCAAAACCCATAAGCAGGTGTGATTTTTGTGAAATTATGCGGTTTATCAGGTTTGATGGAAAAAGTCAACGAAGCCAGCGTTTACAAACAGATAAATTTGCTCTAATATCTGAAGTATGGTACAAATTCATCGAGAACAGCCAAAATTGTTACAAGCCTGGTGAACATGTAATTATCGATCAACAGCTTTTCCCAACAAAAGCGAGGTGTAAGTTTACACAATATATGCCGAACAAACCGGATAAGTTTGGTATCAAATTATGGCAAGCATCTGATGTCAGCACCAAATACATTATAAATGGATTTCCATATTTAGGAAAGGAAGAAAACAGAGGAGATTCAACTCCGCTTGGGGAATTCGTTGTTCTCAAACTAATGGAACCGTTCACAGGACGCGGAAGAAGCGTCACTACAGATAATTTCTTTACGAATGCATCACTAGCTGCAAAACTACTAGAAAAAAGAACTACTATTGTTGGAACTATCCGCGCAAATAAAAGAGAACTACCAAAATTCGCCAAGCAGGCGAAAGATGGTATGCCACGCTTCTCTACAAAACTATATTAATCGAGTCATTATTAACTTACAATTTATAAAAGTAAGCCAAGCAAAAAAGTGATTCTACTAAGCTCAAAGCATAAATCTATAAGCATTAAAACATATGGCAAGCGTATACCTGAAACGATTAGATTTTACAACAGTACGAAATACGGTGCAGACATGACGGGTCAAATGGCCAGAAAATACTCCGTGAAATCGAAATCACAAAGATGGCCAGCACAGATTTTCTTCAATATACTTGACCTGGCTGGAATCAACTCATGGATTTTACACAGAGAAATAACCGGCGAAAAAATCTCTAGACAACAATTTTTGTTCAATTAGCTGAAGAGCTTGTCGAAGATTTTCACAATGAGCAACAAGAAGAAAAACAAAATATACAGAAAACGTCAACAAATTCAAGTTCGGATTCTAATGTGCAAATGCGAAAAAGGAGCCAAATAGGTTTTTGCAAAGAAAACAAAACTACGAAAATCTGTTTCAAATTCAAGAAATATGTGTGTGGAAAATGTACCTTCGAGAACCCAATAATTTGCAAAATATGCGGTGAACATGAATAAACCTAACCATATTATTTATTTGTTTTCTAAATGCGAGATTCAATTGAAGAATATTTAATTTTTTTCTTGTATTATTTTTATGTTTTTAAAATTAAAAATTAAAATATATTTTGAATAGTTATTTAAAATTTTTTTTTTATTTATGTACCAAATTGGCCTAATTGATATACTTTTCGCTAGACATAGTAATTATATATAACATTTTAAAGATAGGTCATTTGACCCGCTTTGGTAGGAATAGGAATACATGAAGTCTCGGTAGGTTTAGTGTTAATAACAACCTGAATTACAATGCGGCTGCAAAGATTTTTACGAAAAGTAAAAATAAATATTTCATTTTAAAGTGATGCAACTAAAGTAAGGATAGAATATCATATTAAATTAGAATGTTCGTTTGTGTTGAATATTTATGATTATTGTTAAAGTTATGAATAAATATCGATCACAACGAACTAGATTCTGTTTTTTATTCTTTCTTACGCATAAAATCTTGAGATATATTAGCTGGCACATGGTTCCACAGCAGATGGAACTTTTTACCACGCAAAGGGGGTTAAAAGTACCGAAAAACTTGCACATTTAAAATCGATTGATAACGTAAAATAATTAAAATTCCTGGTGACGGACATACAACGAAGTCTTAGTATTAGGGTTCACGTTGTTACCCTTTGGGTACGGAGCCCCAAAAAATGGCACTTCAAGCTCCGCCCTACCCTACTATGTATAGGTTTTCTGGTGTCAAATACCCACATCTATTGAATGTTTCATTGATTTTGGGAAATTAAACTGATTTTCCCTTTATATCAAAGAAAATGACATTTAATTTTAGGAAAAAACGTGTCTTAAATTTAGAGAATTGTCTTACCTTTTACAGTGTATCTAAGGAGAAGTATCGATTGACTTTTTTGCCCGATAAAGTCCTTGTAGCCTTTCCCACTAAAGAGATTTTTGTTAATTCTACCTGCTATTTAGGGTAGATCTGAGGTAACACTTTGAAGTGACAAAAAATGGCTCTGGTCCAGTAAAGGGAATTTCAGCTTCACTTTTGGCTCTGACGGCCTGAGCAATTTCATCGCCTTTATGGTCCTCTTGTTCCCAGTACCCACATGAGGATATCTTTGTTTACCTACTCAAAAAATTTTTAAGGGCTTGCAAACAATCCCAGACTATCATTGACTTAATAGTGAAGCAGTTTCAGGCCTTGAGAGCGGCTTGACTATCCGAGAGAATATTGATGGCTGAATCATTTGTGGCTATTTCAATATTGGTATTGGCGCAATTTTCTATGACTAATACCTCAGGTTGGAGTAAGATCGGAATAGAGGGTAGCCTTTAATATATGGCATCTGGAACAGTATACACTCAGTCCGACTTCACTGTTCGTTATTAAACCGTCTGTGTACCACACTATAAATCCTTTTGGAAGGACGGTTTAGTAGAACACTATTGTTGTCGGTCTCCTGAAACCTCGAGGAATGGTCTTACAAAATCTACCTTGGGTGTTATTATATCATATATATCTATTGACGTCTTTTGCTCGGGTCATAACTACTTTATAATTATCGTAACTAACAAGATCACCTGGTTTGAACGGTTTCTTTTGCATTATAATAGCACTGGTAGTAGCTTCCTTTTTCACTTACAATTACAGAGGTATAAGGTTTAATAAGGTTTCTATGGCTGATGAAGAACAGGTACTCATGGCACCAGATATTCCATGGCAGGCAAGCTGTTTGGTTTTTTAACAACATCCTTGGTTTTTGGCAATAATGCGAGGGCCACATATATAGGTGACCATGGTTCTGACAACCGTGATGGAGTAAGATTCTATAATGCTTATGTAACTCGGGTTGTACTTGGTCGAGTAACTATTGTGTAGCTTTCTCGCAAATTGTTAAACCTATATTATATATTAGATATTAAATTGTGTTTTATATATTTTTGGAGGAATTGCGAGACATATGTAAAATATGAACCATCGGAGCTATTAATTCGTTACTGGTACGTGTCTCCTCACAATAACTCAGATGTTGCCGCTACACTTAATATTTTAAGAATACATATACGTTGACCCAATTTAGCACTTTCACTATTTGAAACGATAGTCGTCACATCATTTTACGTAAAGAAAAAATTTTGTTATCGAGCTAACGATATCGTTTTATATTATGATCGGACCATTCTCATATATCGAGTTACATGATTTGGTCCCTGACCTAGTATACTGTCTCACTATAAAAGTTGGTTACTAGGCGCAGCTGCTAGGAGAACTTCGTGAAATCAGTAATATTTACGGCACTGTAATACTTCCGTCTGAATTTAAATCCGATTAGTGTTTTCTTGTTACGCCCATCCTTACCAGAAAATAACTTAAGGACTCTGTGAAATATGAAGCTAAAAGTATGCTTTTTTTCAAACACTGCATTTAATCAGATTTATTACTATTTTGTGGTACCATTAATCCTTTGTAAGCAATAACTCCGAATGAAAAAATCGAAACTAAGAAATTAAAAAGGAATTGCTGATACTACTGGACCTTATGCTATTCTTACAGGACCATAAATAGTTTTGAATGGATTCAGCAAATTCGATTTCATCCGCATACATGTATGAATGCGAATACGAATGTACACTCGTACGATGATTAACTAGGTCATGGTTAGCAAAGGCATAACTAGGTTTTTTTTTAATCCACCATACATGTGGGTGTGATCTGTGAGAACTATTTAAAATTTTCTAGTAGTGACTTTCACATCAAACTTAATTTGAATTTATAATAAAAAATTTTGAAATTATTATCCACAATAAATAGGAAATATTCAATAATTCAAAATTTCAGTTATTTTTTAAAGTAAATATTTCATGAGATATGTTACAATGGCGTTTTTCATTTATACATACAATTTTAATCATGAAACGGTACTACATGAACAGATGTCGTCACAAAAGCTCATATCCCTGAAGTTGCAAAATAACTTTGGGCATAATATTTTAATTTATTCCAGAATTTTATCAATTAAAATCTCCAATTGGAAAATTCCCAATTCCCCACTGCGCATTATAATTTCATCATAAATTTTAATACTCTGCACACATTGTACATGTACGTAAATATTGAAACATTTCGGTAATGACCAGGCCGACAGTAATCATATAAATAGAGCTGAAGGCTCACGAGGTCCGAAGTATGAGGCCATGGGCTTAATTAAATCTCCGGTGGTAATAAATAACGTGCAATATTCAGGGCATGATACATGTATAAAGAGTAATTTGTCATTCAAAGTGCTTCGACTCAATACAACCTAGGCATATTTCGATAGGTACCTACCCTATATGCACATACATATGTAAATATTTATGTAATTATTGTATGTCGTTTAAAATTGAAATTTGTTTTTTTTTGTTTTGTAAATATTTATAAAGTTTTTCCTTTTGTAAATATTTATGAAGTTTTTCCTTTTTATACGCATCGTTGTCAATGTGTGTCGAGGCAAATAAGTACAATTTAATGTTAAGGTTTTCTCTGATAATACCGCCCACAGTCCTTAATATATCTTCGATATGCGTTAAGAAATCAAACTGACAAAACAATTCGCATCCGTAGGTTATCAAGGCAGTAATCAGTTGTTTCACTAACATAAGCCTTGTATTTTACGAGTAACGATAGAACCAATGGAAAACTTACGAACCGTTACGTAAATCTTGCACACAATACTGTTGATATAGTCAGACCACGTCAGACCAAGTGTAGTATTAGAAAGGATTCCAAAATTCTTTGTTGACCTGTTGCATAGCATAGAAAAACTGTGGTGTTCAGATTATTTCTGTACAAAAGAATTGCCTCAAACTTTAACGGACTTAGACAAAGCTTATTCTATTGTGCCCACAAGGATCCCAAGTCTTTATTCGGTCTACTTACATCATCCTTCATCAATCCACGCGTTCTTGAAATATATAGCTTGCAACCATCAGCATACGAGTGAAATTTACAATTTAAAATGATTGGAGAAATATCATTTATGAACACTGAAAATAGCAAAAGCCCGAGTATTGACTCCTGCGGAACACCACCACATACAGGTAAAAATTCAGAGGAATACTCACCACAGCAGACCTTTTGCTGGCGGTCTTCCAGGAATGACCAAGTAAGCTTGCAAGCACCACAAGAGAAATTAGATAAGTTTTTAAACTGTATATGTGTTGTGAGTGATTAACTTTTTCAAAAGCTTTGGAGAAATTTAAAAGAGATAGAATAGTTATCATAACAGAATTCAGATACAAGCGAATATCATCAGGTATCTTAAGTAGGTCTGTCGAATAACTGTGTTTAAGACTAAATCCAGATTGAAAACTGGACAGTAGGTTATCTGAGTCAATATACTCAAGTATTTGCTGGGGTATATGTCATTCAAAGACCTCAGATAAGAAAGATAAAATGGAAATCTTGGGGATTCTGTTTAGAATTCTTAGGCATAGGGATGATTTGGGATAGTTTCCAAGATTCAGGGTATACAGATGTGACTATTATGGTATTAAATATGTACGTCCGATTAGTTACAATAATGGGCAATAAAACTTTAATAAATTTGGGATGTATTTTATCGAGACCATCCAATGAAAGGCAGGACCATCAAAAACATCCGACGATACATCTGGCACTGTACCAACGAGCATATTATTGAAATCATCAAGGTCAATATCTATATCTGAACTGATAGATCTATTGAGACCAAAGTTCCTAATCTTATCAAACTTGGAACCAAATTAGCGCCTTTTAGAATATTTAAACTGCAGATTCACAGCATTGCTTAAAACACGATAAGACCTCTAGCACTCTTGTATTCAAAAACGTTTCCACCTTTCGTAAACAATATTTCTCTGTAGGATTAATGTTCGGATCGGAGGCATAAACCAGGGGCAGTTACTGTCGGCAAAATAGAGGGACATATTTTTCAAATAGATAATTTATGAGATATTCAAATTAATATATCTGTCCATGAACGGATGTTGTTCGACGGAGATATTTCCACTGGGGGTTAGCTGCTTCACTGAAAAAAGAGCAGCAGTCTATGGTACCGAAATCTCGATATGTGAATACATGGGACTTACTATCTTCTTCCAATAAGATCAATATCGTAAGTTAAAAATATCAAATCAGGCTTTGAAAATGCTAATTCTGATACATTACCAGATTTTGGCCCTAACAACAAATTCGCATCTATTGAAAAAAAAAAGTTTAAAACAAATTGCAACATGCTTGATAAGACCTGAGACTTAAATTTAGCTGGTGCTAATACTTTTGTGATCGTCATATTATATTGTTAATCTTTAGACCATGGGGTAGCTTTATATTGCCGCCCGTCTAACAGTGTATATTTTAACGTGTTATTGGAAACGCGCTTTAGTTTGACCAGCTCGGCTGTGAAATTCATTTCGTCATACTTAAGCGTTCGAAATTATAAAGTGTTTATTTCATCATTACAATCAAACTATAAACTTATTTCAACTGGGGTTCCTCAGGGTTTACTACTAGGTCCACTTCTTTTTTTGCTTTACATGTATACATCAATGACCTATAACAGAATTCCGTTGCCCTTATTTATCGGATGGTATCTCCCGAATATTGGTAATTTAAATTGTTGGCATAAAAATACATTCGTAATAAACGCAGGTAAAATTAAAATGGGTATACTTGACACGAATTATCTCAGCCCTTTATTCCACAAATAATCTAGGCATCTTATTTAGTCAAACTCTAACATGCGATTTGCATACATATTGATAAATTCGTAGGAAGTATGGTATATATGATACTCTCGGTAAATTATGGCCTTATGCCAAATACACAGCTGAGGCTATTCAACCACGATTATCTAAAGCAGTGTTTCTCAACCTTTTTGGATTGACGGAATTCGCAAAACTATGATGGCACAAAAGTCAGAAGAATTTCAATAGCTTTCAGCTTTTGTGGGTATACATTTTTGACTGAAAACCAAATCACATCCAATTTTTTCTCGTAGAATATTGAACGGTAAAACGTATCGTTTCTCAAATCAATGAGCTTTTTTGTAGAAACCGTTGGAGCAATTATTAATGCTATTTCAAAGTTACAAAATCCCTGGAACTTTAAATATTTGTCGGAAAATCTCGTGTGTCGCGGCACACAGGTTGAGAAACTCTGATCTAAAACCTTAATTATCCCAATTATACTATATGTCTGTCAAATTTTGGTGTTGATTGGACAGTGTAAGTCATAGAAAGTTGAATATTGCGTATAATTCGTGTCCGCGCTATATTTGTGCGCCAAAGTAATTGAAATCAAGCTATCCTTGTTCGTTTACGGTGTCAAAATTTGCAACATGTTGACAACTAATTTGAAAGGATCAGTAATCCTCAGCAGCTTTAAAAATGCGGCTGGTGATAATTTTCGAGCTTTATTCTTATTTTATCTGCTGCTTCCTCTTTTATTATTATATTATTATTTTTCTTCTTATAATAATATTTAGATAATTTAATATTATTGAAATTGCAAGTAAAAGTAGTTGATATTGTTTAATTTCTTTATGAGTTAGTATCTAGATGAATTACTTGTAATATAGTTTTGCCTCAAACGTTATTATATTAAAAATTAATTAAAAAGAGAAGAAAAAAAAACATTTATGAACAGTATCAGATGCCAACGACGCCCAGTTTGCTTGCCCTATTGATTTAGTAACTAATTTCGATGTTAGGCACTTTGTGAAAAGCTTGGTTGAATATTTTGCCTGGAAGTTTTAATTAAGTACCAACAGACAAGATATCACTATACCATAAAGGAAATATGAATATTCCATAATTAATTATAAACTAAAGTACATATCGAATCCATATGTAGCAATATACTAAGTAAGTATTTCCTCTGTTTGCATGTGCTGTAGTTTGGAATATTAATTTGAAATACCTTCCTGAAATTCTCCTGGTGCAGTTCAGAGATGGAATTGCATAGTATTCATGGAGTAATTAAAGTTAAATTAAGGTTAAGCATCATGAAATTCACTGACCAGCAGTAATTTCTCACGTAGAATAATTTTTTTTTGTGTGGATGGAGATGGATTTGAAAATGGATAAAAAATGTTCATAATAATTTGGTAAAAGTATTTATTCAGTGCAAAATTAACATGGCTTAGTCACTGCGAAATTGTGCGAATGTGGAATGGCCTAGCATCTTCTATCTTCTCCGGATTGAAAGACCGATGGTTTGAGATTGACATACATCAGTACCTCCGCTACTGTCCTCATGTTCTCTAATCCCTTCCTTATCTCTTTCTTGACATGCTGCACTTTGAATCGTAGGCTATCATCTGAGTCTGGCTTAATAATATTGAAAAAATTATATACCTACATATAAATGGTTTATATAATTGTAATTAAACGGAGTTTATCACCTGCTTATGTATAATTTTATTGGAAATAATTATTAGAATACGGGTAGAGGGTATAATGAAAAAAACTGCGTATTAGCAATAATAAAGGCATATTTTCTGTTTATAAATAAATTGAATAGTCGCGATTTGATTAAAAGTGAAATCATTTTGTTTTTTCATTACTAAATTAGAAACAATAACGAATTTGCTCACTATTACAATGTAGCTAAATATTTGTAAGTTTTGTGAAACCTATTGAGCGGCCACTTTGGCATGTTGCGGACAACGTAGTTTTTCCAAATCTAGCAACCCTTGTAAATAGAATTGTTTTGTTTTAATTCTTCTCTCTTAACTTCTGTAAAGAATTTTTTTAATGATAGTCGTCTTATACTGGAATAGTTTTGGAAACTTTAACAATATTAGTTTTAAAATATTTAAAGATCCCTGCAGGACCATAAGAAACTAATTACCAAAAATGTGTTTCTATAATAACTCTGAAGGTAATCTATATTATTTCTCAATTGAATCAAAAAGAGTTTTATATTGTACCTTCCCTGGGAAGGGTGGAGGTAATGATTTGAAATTTATTTAGAGCTGAAAGTTGAAAAAGTATCTTTGCGATATCGCTCTTTTCTTAGAATTAAACTGCGCACGATCGTTTCATAAATTTCAGATTTTTGCTGGACCGATAGCGTCAGTTTACAGTAGTGCATGGTGTATGACGCATCCTGCTCTTTTCTAACAATTAAACTGCGCAGAAGTTTCAGACATTTCAGATCAAACAGGACTGATTGCGTCAGTTTACATTTTGTAGTGCAAGGTGTATCATTAAGGTGTATCATTAAATTGTGTTAACAAAAAAAAAAAACCGTTTGGAATAAAGCACATGTGAATATTATTTCATGTTTATAAAAAAATATTATTGGAACCTTCATTATTTCATGCTTTCTTAAAATTATTAGGTCTGTTCGCGTACTCAGTTTTGGGACAATGCATTGCAATGAATTTGCAGGAACTTACCCAACTTCCGCTCCCGTCGACGAGAAAGTTTTTGCACGAGAAGTACGCGAACAGACCTATTGTGTTTATAAGAACAGTATGTCATGTAAGGAAAAAATTAAAACGTTGGTGTTTAATGCATGATCCTCCTAGAAGAAGCTGTGAGGCTATTTTACAAATTTTACGTTGAGAAAATCTAGACGTTCCTTTGAGTATGAAAGCACTATTGCAAACTTCTGAAAAGATTTTAATAAGAACAGTGCCACCTAGAAGTATCAAAAATTTAATCAACGAAACAAAATAATGACATACATTACCAGACATTTTAAAGTCGTTCATGTGCAAGATCGTTAGTATGGTGAACCACAGTACGATCTTCACTATGATGGTTTGAATCACTGATGTTTATAGAAAAAGTTGAATCATTCCTGGTACCTAGATATTCCTATATTCCTGGGTAGCTAGATACCTTCACAAAACGCAATAAAATCAGACAATACAATTTTTCACTTACTTCTCCACTTGCAAAACACCGGCTTTATATACACGACACACACACATTTTTAAAAAAAGTAGTAAATTCGTTTCGTTTGTCTAGCTCGGCATTGAAAGAATTTTTGTCAGAAGTAATTCCCATTTTTTTTATCAAGTTAAAGAAATCCAATTAACTCACTTTTCCATGGAAGCGTAATTTAAAAAATGCACTGCATACCGATTTTATACGAATATAATTAAAGTGTCAATACGAAATAAACGCTGAATTCACGCTGAAGGTATAACTTCGTTATAGAATTGAACTTTCAATGGGACTCTTTCGATTTATCATTGCGAAAAAGTTCACTTTGCTTTTATACCATGCACCCATTTCCTGAATAATAATTTTTTGCATTCGAATCATTTATTTCACCCGCAATTTATTTTTACTCTTTCGAAATCTACTTAATTAACAAGCATAAAAATGTACTGGGTGAAACACTGAATATGTTTTGCATATGCTTACATAAATGTACATATATAAAATATTAACGTGTAGCTCTTTTCGTATGATTTGTAAATATAAGGGCAGGAAATGCGTGCCTCTATTTTGGGTCGTGTCTTCCTAAAGTTGATGTAATCTCTGTACCACAATGGCAAACTTCCAAAATAAAATGTTTAATTAAATGGAGTCAAATGTGCAGCGTGTCCAACAAATGAAGTCTATCAATGACTCATTTACAACATTTCACTTCATTTTCAAACTGACCAAATTTTAATCCATTTAGTGAAATTGTAGTAAAATTGCCACCTACTGTCATTAAAATTAGCTGAATTTATTAGAAAGTGAAAAGTTTTTCCAATAAAGCAGTGCAGCTATCAGGTGATCATGAAAGAAATTTCTTTGCCGGTTTCTTCTCTTTGGGGTCTCTTTCTACAACAAAAATTGTCTTCTACTAAAAGCTTAGGTGCAAAGCTCGTAAATTTACTTGATAGCATTTAATTAAATTATTGAACTCTGCCATGCTTTTACTCACATTGAGCAACTGTCAATGACATTCCAAATTAAATAAGTTTCGTCCATAGTCTGTCACCTCTTCATTTCCTGGAAATGACTGCATTTCAAATTAAGTCATTATGGACACAGTCTGTCTGCTTGTCTGTCTCCATGTACAGAAATACTTATCTATACTAACATACATTTCTCAGCCCATAGATATTGGACATTCGAAAGATTCTTGGACTGCATGGTATATAAACACACTGAAGTGAGCCAATTTGAATCACACAATAAAATTAAGCTTTAAAAAAAAAACACTTCCAAAGTAATTTAAATGAAAGATTTATTATTATAAATTTCATTGAAAACATTTTGTACACATAAACTATGTTTTTGAAATATATTTTCTGCAAACATTTTTATTACATTTAGCACAAAAGCTCTTACATCTATTTCTCTTGCATGATGCTTGAACTTGACAATTCTTCCGTTCGAAAATAGTATGAATTTTCGGCATGGAAATAGAAATATCTTAGACATCGTCTCTGTAGTCTTTGTAGTGATCTGCCTCCAGTATTTTTAAATTCGAAAGTCTTGCGATATACTGATTCGGTGAGAAGTTCATTTCAATACCTCGATGACGTTCTGCAACCATATCAATAGTGTCGTTCGTCGAATCTAAATTGGTCTTCGCAGACTTTGGCCATCGGCTAGTATACTTTCAAGGTCATTACGCTTGAAACTTGTCAAAACACTACTCATGCCTAATTTTACCAGTGGCAGCATGATTTTTTTCAAATCTAGAAGCAGTCTGTCGACAAAAGATAAATATTGCTTTCACCGACTGCACGCGATTTATTTTCGGGATCCAACGCTTTGACCATGTTTCCCCACATCAGCACGCTCTACTTGGCTGCTCTTTGAAAGCTCATCTAGTTCGCACAGCTTTAATATTCCTCAATGAACTTATTTATCCAAAGAATCCCTCCTACTTGTACAATGAGCCTGTATTCATGCGATCTTCTAGAAACGTGAACATTCTGATACCTCGACACAAACATTCTGTTCTGGAGAGCTCTTTCTTCGTTCGAATAGTTCGTGTGTGGAAATCAGTTCCTGTTGATTTGCAGGGAACAAAATCGATGGGCGTCTTTCGGAAGTTTATTACCCAATATATCCCTCCTGACAACCAAACCTCATAAACCGCATATACTTTATATGTAACCTTTCCTCCGGTCTAGACTCTACAAATGAACTTTTAAAACGTTTTTCCAATTTACGATTATTCACTATTTTTCTTCATTTTCTCTTTTTTTTCCCTTTTTTTACCTTTAATTTTCCATTAGCTATTAATTGTTCTTTTTCCTATGCTTTTCTTCTATAATTATATATTAGTATTAGTTTTAAGTTTGTATTCTAGCCTAGGCCTTATAATATCGTAGATCTATAGTCAGTACTCTGCATTGTTATTATTATTATTATCATTTTTCTTTCTCTTTCCAAAATGTTGTTTGGTACAGGTAAAAGATTATTATTTATATCTTATTGTACTATGGCTAAAAATTAATAAATTGAATTGAATTGAATTGAAAATAAAATTCTTTTTTGAAATATTTACTTGAGTGGACTCTTTATACAGAATTCAAGCATTGATAGCTGCTAACTCTAGGATGTTATAGAAAACATGTAGAGGCAGAACCTTAGACAAATTAATAACATACAAACAAAACTGGGCAAGTAGAACAAAACTCGAATATAAAATCGACGAAGCCTCGACCTGATGACATAACCATTGACATGTATAATATGGGCTGACTACGTTCATAGAAATACTCTGCAGAAAGTGGGTTCACTTCTATGTAGCTGACTCTTTCGGTCTAAGCACCAAGAACCAGCTGAGAAAGAACTGAAAACAACAAATGAATTAGTGGATTCGTCGAAATATGTGATTTTAAATTAATCGTTTAGGGTTATTACTGATAAAAACTGTTTCACCAAAGACAATAAATTTATTAGATACGCAGAAGAAATTCTAAATGTTTTATTAAACTCACTTTGCGAGCTTCGTGCTCACTTTTTCAATTTCCCACGAATGACTTTTTTAATGTTGGCACCGACGTAATTACTTTCTTTGACACAATCAATTGCGCCCACATGAAATTGAAAAGTAAGCAGTCCATATTATAAACGTCAGTGGACATAACCAAGGGTAAGCAGGCAATGACTCGCTCCAATGTAAAATCAACGATGCCTCGACCTGATGTAGGGAAGGCCTCAATTCTTTCTTAGAAATTTACTGGACATTTTTTCCCCAGAATAGTTATGCATTATTGGATGCAATAATGGGTGCTTGTGCGGACTTGTAATAGTTTTTATGAGTGTAGCAATGAGATGTGAAAGTTTTACTCTACTTGCAGCGCCGAAAACTATAAAAAACGATAATTAGTAGTCACTTGTTACTATACATATTATAGTTTTCAAAAGGTATTTATTTATTAATATCTATTAACTGAACTCGATAAACTTCATTATATTACTGCCAACGTACAAAGATTCTAAAAAAAGTACTTTAAAAAGTTCTTCAAAAAGTAGTCAGTACTTTTTCTAGACTTAGTACTTAGTTACAAGAACTTTTCATACACGCTGAAGTACTTAGGCGTTCGGTACTTGTACGTATACTTAAGTACTTTTTCTTTGGAACTTGCCCAGCTCAGATATCCTGGTAATCTACCTACATCTCTACCTTCTTTCAATGTTTCCCATAAAGTACCATCAGCAGATTTTTCGGTTGAAATTTTTTCATTATAATTTGTATAAATAGCGTCTATATCACTTTCAGAATCAGAAATAAACCTGGCTCTTTTTTTTTTGGTAGGAGCTTTACAACGAAGATCCTCATCTTCACTGCTCGAAAAAACAATTCTATTGTTTTCCTCCTGAATTTGAAATTCGATATCACATAGGTCCATATCAGTTGCATCCGATTCATCACCTGATTGGTCTTCCCCTATTTCGTTTAATTTTTTTAGCAAAAGAATTTTTTTCTGATTTTTTCCTATAGTAGCGACCCTCCATAATTAGATGTAAAATAAATATCAATCGTCGAAATATCTTTTACAAATAAATATCGAAATTACCTTGGTGAACGAAATGTTGGAAAAAACTGATTTTATAAAATTATATTAACAAACGCTCTATTCACACGCGATGTATAAAATTGAATGATTAAAGCGGTGGGTAAATCAGACAATTTTTAATAAATTGACAAGATTGAACGTGACTGCTTACACATAAATTATGGTAAAATTCTGATACTTCATGTAAGCTATAATCCTCATATAGAAAGCGATCAACTGTTAAATAAAATTGCCTCATAGGCGTAAAATAGGTATACCACATTCGAAAATGCGAAATGAAGGGGTCGGCGGAGGAGAGCAATAAATATTTACCTATATTTCATAACGCAACTAAAAACCAACAAATGTGTTTTAAAAAAAACATATATAAGTTTTATATATACATACATATGTGTTTCCCAATAAAATTTTAAATGAGTCAAATTGGCTCAGTCCGTAAATCTAGTCGTAAAACTGGTTTAGAGTTTTATAAACATGTTCAAGTTAGCGGTAAACTATAGTAATAGACGTAAAAATACTTTGAATATTATTCAAACAAATGAATCTAGATCATAAACAGTTTTTAAACAGCAGCAGTGTTTTATGATGGCATCGATAGTCATCCACCATATGCATATGCCGATCAACAAATTAAAGCAATGCTCATCCCACCTTTAGACTCCCAATAAATAAAGATCTCTTTTCACACAAAATTGCGGCGAATGGCACCAAAAATAAATTAACTAAAGCATGGTGTCTCCTTTTTAGCAGAATCGCGTGGAATATACTAACACCAAGCACACTAAAAATTCCTGACATGTTCATTGTCCTCCGAAGATTGGGATTCAGCCTTCTGACGGCCCTCAGCATTGGCTTGATAACTCCTTAAAGTTAGAAAGACGCTGCTTACTTTTCCAAGTTTGCCGACCTTACGAACCTTGAAAGTTCTGTAGAATTAGGTTTACTTGAACACAATGGCAAAGTTGGTGAGGCCAGTTAGGTTAGGGTTAAACTGGAGTTGGTCTACTTTTAATCCCGTTGGAGCTTTGCCAGTTTTGACAAAATGGTATCTACATTAGGACAAATTAGTTTATCCTGGGATGATAATTCATGATAATCAAGTTCAGATTAGGCCAAATGTGTTGTCCTAGTAGGTTTAACTTGAAGGCAAACTATTTCTGAATAGGTCAGACCGGTTTATTTTATCGCGATTCGGATAAACTGATTTGTCCTAATAGTCTAAGAGCGAGCAAAGTTCTCGAGAAATTACGTTAGTTCGACTAGTTTTTTGATATGCCTTGCCCTACAGTATATCAATAGTCATGTGGTCCATCTGGTTGGTAAGAGCGGTTGCATTTACCTTTGCGTATTCCTTTCCACAGATAAAAAAATGCGGTTTCAAAATGATTTTAGTTCGATTTTCGTTTTTTTCATCTGTTTGCATAAACATCGAAAAATATAAATTCACTATTCCCAGACAATTTCATCGTTGCTATCACCGTGCCAGACGTATTTTTTCATTAGAAACCGAACCGATTTGAGAATGTAAAGTGGGTTTTTTTCCCATGATGATATTTTGAGAATATTTCATGAACTCAGCGAGATAGCACAATTTTGTCCTAGTCTTTTTTGTAGAAAATTCCAAGAGCTTCAGAAAAGCTTCGTGGCAAAATTGAGTTATCTGGATCAGATTTGAGGATATTCATGATAAAAGATATTGGCAGAAAAATCCACTATTAATTCAGCTCCGCTATTGAATTTGAACTTGGATAGATTTCCATAGGAAAATTAATAAAAACAATTATTTGGAACATATTTATTTTGAATCTGTAGATGTAGGAGATTTAGAGTCAACATTTCTATAAAATGTGGTCACGTATAATAATAAATGCTGCCGTAATTTAGCTCTGCACGGTGGTAAGATTGATGGATCGAAATTTCTATGTTTTTTCCCAAAACTTTCATTGATTTGTTTTGAAAGTAAATGAAATTTGACATCGTTGACATTGTTAATCTGCCGAACTCCATATATGTGACAAACAAATCTTTCCAAGGTGACAAATGCACTCTCCAATGATTCTTCGTCATCGGTGGCAATATTTTGGAATGCAAACTGATAATCTTCCGCTTCTTCTAGTAATTTGAAAGGCCTTGCGACAAAAATCAAAAAAGCTGAAGTGTAATCACAACCTGACATGGCATGGAAGCTTGGTCAATCTCTAGATATGGAAGCACCCAGGGTTTTGTACAGTTCATTGACGTTGATGTAGCATTCATGATTACCCACGCCCATGATGTTCCAAAGCTATATATTACAAAGAGGTATAATGACTATGAGAATCTGAGCATCTTATTACAACTCATATGGCAGATAATCCTAGAATATGTGTATAAAGCACAAATTAGGAAATCAATTTTATCACAATATGGTAAGTGCCAGCATAACTCACATCAAAAGTGTAACCATCCATTAACCTAATACATACTGGTTCATGAGCCATATCTAATAGTACAATACAACAACAGCCCAAGAAGCTCTGTACTTTAGTGGATAACAAAAGAGTTCCTTCGTTTTACAGAACAATTTCTAGGTAAATATGTGAATTTTACGTTTGTTTGAATTCTCGGAATATTTCAAAACATTGAGAGAAACATCGTCAAAATAATTAAATTTATTTTGAACAATGACTATCTACCAATCACACACGTTCAAATCAAAGGATTGTATATAGGATGCGTAGTTCAGCAGTATTGATTTAGTGAGTGTCTTGAAAATGGAAAATAATTACGTAATGCTGCTTTAGATTTCTACGAAGTTGATTGTATCTAAGTTTTAGTGAAAAGTATTTAGACTAATTTATCCTGTAATGAAGAAGCGAAGTTATTACGATTACATAATATGGCCTGAAATTTCCACCTGCGGTTGTTATGGTTTAAAGGAAAGTTTTTGTTATGAAAGTAATTTATGTAAGTATGATTTTTTTTTATGAATAGCTTAATTAATGCTGCGGAACGTTACATTATGTTAGCTGAATATAAGGCTTGGACTATATAAATATGAACCTATAAATAGTATATTCAAATTGTGTGCGCATTTATATGGATGTTATACATTAGATACGCTGTCTACCGGCATCGAGAAAGTGGCATTGATGCTAACTTCACAAAAGTGGAAGAAAGGGAGAGCGATTTTCTGTGTTCATCGAATGATCATCAGCGGCACACGTGTCAGATTTTTACATACAGTATTCGGCGCTATTATAGTTGGCTCAATTAATATAAATTTCGAATGGCCAGTCTGAATTGTACCATAGATGGCACAAGAAGTAGATGTCGCATGCAGTACCAACAAAGTATACACAATTTATATGGCTGGGTGGTCCATTCAGGAATGGACCACAACATTTGAACTGATGTGTACGTCGAGTGATTCATATTTTTTCCTATCTGAAGTATTGAGGAGGTCGATCAAACGAATACAAAACTACTGTTAAAAAAACATTTGCTATCGGCATACTCTAAACCGTGTTGTGGCCCATTCCAGAATGCACTACCCATTTCACAATCTGTATACTCTGCTCTAGTATGCCATGCGACATCTAGTTCTTGTGCCATCTATGATTGTACCTATTGACAATATGTGAAAATTATGTGAAAATTATGTGAAATTTAATATAGCTTGTGAAGACGAAAAGGCTCGTGAACAATTAATAATAATTGATGAGTTCAGAGCTTACTTACAAAATTATAAATAATGTATATGCGAGTGTTGTATATTGTAGGACATTAATAGGTTTTTGTGCTTCAAAATATGCCTATTACTTGCAAAACTTGCATTTGAAGATCGAATCGCAGACGAAGCGACTTGATTTTATAAAAAATGCGAAACTTTATTTCGAATTCGAAATTACTCATCCATTTCGATCTCGAAACAAAGTCACGATTCGGTTATGATAATGATTTATTTTCGAATACTTTATACGTGTTTGTAATTCGAATCAGAATCGATTTTTTTAAAGACACGACAAGTGGTCAATTTTAATTTCGAGCGATTCTCGGAGTTAAATAAAATCTAGAAAATAAATCCATAATAGCCTATATATTTTTTTTTGTAAAATACTATTTCGCCTTTAACATTAGAAAATCAATTTAATGCTTGTAGTTTAAATAATTTTTTGAACAAATCGAAAATGAGGGTGGAAATATTTCTTTGAAAATTGGTACAAATAAAAATATTTCTGCGAAATCATTATGTAAAGAGTTTAATATATGTATGCTTCCCCTGTATATATTAACAATGAAATTAAGCCTATATAAAAAATTGTATTTTTATAAAATTGCTATACTCCCAGCTCTCATTCATTTCGTACAATCCAACGATACGACACAACCAAACAAAACACGCACCTCCGTTAGAACAATTACTTAAGTACCAAAAGCACGTTTACCAGCAATCGCGTTTAAAGTTTTCTAAAATTTTATAAGTTAAGTTGTGTATTGTTATGTTTTTTCATGATGTTGCCAAAGCTCAGGGGTACCCTATGATGCCGTAGCACAGCCTTAGCAGGAAAGGAATACGGGGTAGGAATTGAGGAATATTGGGTTGAGACAAGTAGGTGAGGGTGGCGTATTACGCTTGAGTTTGTGGCTCATAGCTGGGGGGAAAACAGAGGATGGAAAACTGTTCCACATTCGTACTGTTCTACTCATGAAGGATTCACGTAATTTCACGATACGACCGAATTTTATCTCTAGGGTGTGAGGATGAGCGACGTTGTTGCTTCTTAAGGCCCTTACACATGTTCACGCAAATCATGCGACTGGGCCTTTAGACACATGCATTCACTGCCACAGCCCGAGCACAACTGATAAATCGGGCGTTGTCGTTCCAATAGTGAGATGAACTTGGCGACAATGCTACAACGAATTAGACTCTTTCTGAAGGAAACCAATACAACTATCATTGTGGCATTGTTACACAAGAAACAATCATGCTTTTAGAGCATTTGTCCGCACTTATCCAAATTTTGCACTTAGGTCATTGTTCCACCGGGAGGTGTGAATGTAGCACAAACATCGCTATATTTCATACTGCAATTCTATGGTGTTAAATCAAAAGTAAATATGTCCAAAAATGAATTTTTGGAGTTATGTATATAAAAGTGTTTGAAAAAAAATCTCTGTCACTATGTACTAACTACATATCTGAATATCTCTTCAAAATGATTAAAATGATGGGTCTAAAATGCATAACTTCAAAAAACCTGAATAATATTTCCATTAAAACCGCGCAATTTCCCACGTAGTACAAAGTAAATTTTTGGAGATATGTCCTTCTGACTAAACACCATAGAATTTATATAACGGATTATATCAGATTTAAGCTGTGAGAGTGGCTTTCCGTCTCGTTCACTGCAACCACCATGAAGCTATTTTCATTTCCTCATTTCTAAAGCTAATTAATTCGAATTATTTCGACTAGTTCAGTATTTACTTTAATGAGCTGAATATTATTTCTGATGGGGCCAAAAATAATGCTGAGTCTTTTTTTTGTGCTAGGCTAGATTAGGTTAGGTTAGAGTGGCGGCTATCGAAATATGCACTTACGATCAACCACACTTATACCATAAATAGTTCATTTCCATTGTGATGCCTTTTCATTGGGAATCAACCTGGAGATAGTTCCCTATTTATGGGCGGTGGTGCGTTAAAGCTAGCCACAAGAGTTAATGAACTCCACTGGGTCCCCCAACATTTCTGCTCCTTCTATGTTTGGGGGTGCTGAATGCTCTCAACTTCCTCTTCGCTCATACAGCTTCTGTAGAAGCATGTAGAAGTCATTGTGTGGAACTTACATTCGTTCCGAATGTTTTCCAAAGAGACAGTTTCACATTTAATTTCTGTAAGATTCCGCGCATCCTTACGGTTCCTTCTTAGCAGACTTTTTGTCTTCCTAGGACATATTTTGGGCCATTGCTGTATTGAAATTACACATGTGGATAATTCTTCTCAGCTTGCAGGTCTGTAAATCTACAATCGCCTTGGCTGATTCTAGGAATCTTGCTATGGATTTTTCCACTAAGAATGTATTCATAGCCCAAACCTTCCTGGTCAGAGCCTCAGATCCCTCATTTCTTGGTACATCGCTGTGAACCGGAACTCAACAGGGAAAAGCTCTGTGGTTGATACGAACATCTTAAGCGATCCAATGGTGTTCGAACCCAGTGTCCTTAAGCAATCACACAAACGAAACAAACTTCTTGAATAAATAAAACACCCGAATTAATTTAAACAAATCTGTACTTTATCTCGTAGTAGTTTCCCTGACCTAAAGTAGCAATTTACCAAGTATTCTGAATCGAACGGATTATCCCACTCACAAAGGTAACAAGGATACTTAGTATTACTACCTTGCATTCCAAACAGAACTACTGTATCATACGCGTAGGCATACGTCATGAAACTTAATTCTAAATTGGTATTGATGACAACACCTTTTGAAGTTGTAGTTGTTGGTATTGTATTTGTTGCAGTTGTTGTTAATTGTTGCATTTTTTTACGATTTCACAGGATGAAACCCAGTACTTGTTCAACTCTCGCTGTAGTTATACGGAAATGTAGCTGATTAATGAGCAAATATTTGATAACTCAGTAAAATTTCAACTGATTTTAATAAATAAATGCTTATTAGACGCGAAATCGAATTCGCTATTAATAATATGAACAGAAAAAAGTATTATAGAGCAAAACATGCGATCAATATGTTGTGAAAGTTAGAAAAATCTGTATAAAATGGTAATCTTCGAAATGCTTTCGATTGCAGTTTCGTGACAACAACGAAATAAGGAATATATGGCCTAGCTCTTTTCTTTCATATACCATAAAAAAACTCGATATCGAATAAAAAATGGCGGTGGTTATTACATACATGAACCTACCCAATCACCATTTTTATGATCTAAAATGAGACTTTGGGGGTGTATGAGAAATTTCTTCTATCCCACTACTTTTAGTTACAATAGACCTAGAATAGACCTATATCTCGTCAAAAGTATATTCTCACTATAACACAGTGTTGTTAACGTAATTACCGATTGCTGTACTAAAGCAGTTATAATACCCAGCTGTTGGACTAATCATCAAATTGACCGAAAGCTGCGGGCAGAACAATTCTACCGAGGCAATTGTTTAACAATCGTTGATTAATTTACCAGCTGTTGTAAGGTTCTTCCGTATATTGAGCCAATGCATCAGAGCTTTGATCGCAGCTTGGTTGTGGCCTTGTTGGGCAATGTAATCCGAGCCCCTTCCTCTTTTCCCGCCATATAGTGTATATGAGGCAGATGTTTAGTATTACGATGTTAAAAAAATGATTCTCTTAGGCTAATTGGACTCTTTGCACAGAAATACCTTTGCCATGAATGTCAATGGGCCGAAACCGAATCATAAAATCCATTGGTGCCGTTGGTGTTTTTCGAAGAGCTCCTATAATACTCAAGGGACATATGTAAATTGGTAAGATTTTTCAGGAGTGTCGCTCTCTCTAGGATGCATAATATCCTTAAAATTGTATTTAAAAAATGAATAATCACGAATTGGAATCGACTTTTACAGCTGATTTCAATGTCAATACTTCAAATGTACCTTTATCTCCTCTACCAGTAATGAACGTGATGGAGCAGATGAAATGCCAAAGTACCTACTGCCAACCTTTTAAAGAACCACTGATACAATAATTTTTAGTATAATCTTTTTGGTTAAAAATTTGCAGATTTTCACAGAAATTCACAAAATTACGAAAACCATTAAAATCTCATTTATTCAACAACAACAAATCATAACAGCAGCATCGCATTCGAGGCTTTTTATGCTTTTTATATGGATATCCTAGTCACATCTGTCGTAGCGATAGTATCAAAACAGCTAAGCACAAATCTTGAACATATTCGATGTGCATTTTGTTATTTGGAAATTTTATTTAAGGAGAGAATCACTTTCATATCTATGGAGCAGATTCGACGTGTTTTACCAAAAATTTACTCAACTTTGATACACTCAATATTTTATATTTGCGATTTTCGCATATTTCCTTCTGATATAAAATATTTTGTGCTTTAGCTATAAACGTAAAATTCTATGAATATTGAACGCTTTTATATCACCCAATTCTAGATTTTTCAATAGATGAAAAAATATAGGAGGACAGCATGCATGTGAATCACCTAGTTCCGAGTCATACCTTATGACACCCACTAAATGTCGTAACAAAAGTTTGGAAGATTCGCGTAAAACAAAAAACAATTTCATAGCCTTCAAATAGAAGTATGTATAGTATAGTATCCTTTTACAAATTAATTTTTTGATCATATTAGAACTATCACTACAACGATAATTTTTCTTGTTATTTTTTTGCCAAAACAATTATTAATAAAGAAGAGTTTTATATACAGGTAGGTATACACATGTCTATTATATATTACCATACCCGCTGTCTTCTCTAGGAACGCTAAGCAGAGATTTACTCTGAACTAAATCAAGAAGAATTGTTGGTAAACAGAAATGGCATAAATCTAAAGCATTCATTGTTTCTGTGAAATTCTTAAGGAAAACTTGCAAGCGTCACATCCATTCTGCACGCTCGTAAATCCTTTTCACATGTAAATAGCGTGAGACGTGTTATACTGGCAACTTTTGGTTGTGTTACATGGTTATATCCATATAAGTACACATTTATACATAACTCCCATAACTCACTGCTGCTATACAAAAGAGGGAACAACTTTCAAATGCAGAACCACAAATCCTGCAAATTGCTTTCATATATGTAAATACGTTGTCGGATATAAGCATTGACATCAACAATTCTAGTGAAAGGTTATGGAAGAAAGGGGAAGTTACTAGTGAAAATTTTCAGGTTTCATTTACATTTGGCTCTTCCTCCAAGTCCCTTCCTCATCACGTAATGTTAACCCAAAAATAAAAGTTTCCTGGAAAGCATAAAATGCCAGCGACAACGAGTTTTAATGGTCCTTTGGGGCAAACGAGAATATGTTAGTCGACAGCAATCATAACAGCTAAATTTGAATGAGGTAGATACTATATGATTGTCAATTCACTTTCACAAACATGGGTTCATTTTAATTTTCTACCATTATTCGCTGAATTTGAATTCGTAAATCTTGGTTACCTGATACTCACACAGTCCTATTCGAAATTGTTTCCTTTTTACAGAATGCTATAATGTGGACCCTTTAATACCATATTGGATATTACTAGCCTACGACATAATTTTCACTCCTTTTCTGGTATATGAGAATTATATTTAAGTGTACGCCAATTGTGAGCATTGTAAATAATATTGATACCTATATGTAGAAACCGGGGAGATCTCACTTCAATTGAAAGCATATTATGAAACAGTAAATTATAGAAATCACTCATATGTAATTAGAGCGCAGCAAGAAATAAATTTCTGTAATGCTTGGATACTGGGTTCAATTCCTTCCACTGCAGATATAACAAAATAGTTGGGCAGATTCAATTCAACTAACAAAACCTTAATCATATCGCTATTGTTGTTTGTTGGCCTTATTGTGGTGAAAAACCAGATATGAATAACAGTGTTTTCCTCAATTCTTCACTAATTATCCCTTCGACTATAACCGTAGAATATATCAAAAGATATTCGCTAGTGCTTTAAAAATCATATCACGTAAAAAGAACAACAAAACCATAAATCAATTGAAACAACATGAACAGACCTTGGGAATGATTTAAGGTGAGCAGGCCGTATTGAGCTTGAGAATAATTTATGTACTTACTCAGATTTATTTTGAAACTGAAGAAAATTATAGCAAGGTCGTCATTTGTGATCTATTTTTGAGCTTATACACACATTTATACATAATTATTACCAGTGCTATTCAAAATTTGTACTGCAATCATTTATTGCCTTGTTATGTACTACTCCTCTCTGTGCATAGTTCCTCCAGTAGCCCTATTCCTGTGAGGAAGAACAACTAAAAGCTAAATTGAGTGCGTTCACTGCAACCAGATCCTTCTGTCGACTGCAAATTTCGCTTCACTTTGATAGCTAATAATTATCCTTAAATACGGACTATTGTTCATATCGTTGTTTGAAGGTGGCAAATAATCAAAAATACGTATTTGATTATAATCAAGAGAATAGTCAAACCTTGTTGTATTTTAGTGTTGTGGTTATATTGAAGTGACATTTTATAAAATGAAAAGGATTGCAGCTGAAAACATGTTAATTATTTCCATAAATAAATTCACCTTTTTGAAATTTTATGGTAAATACTGTGTAAACAATTGAAGAAAATAAGCCATAAAACGTAATTATAATTCAATGTATAGGTAAATGTGTTTTTATAGAGATTATTATTGGCATTTAGGAATATTTAAAAAAATATTCTTCTGTAATTCTAGACCAATTAATGTAGTCGTACATTCCCGGTTGTGATCTAACTCGACAATTTGAAGGGATAAGGCATTCAAACCAGTAATATGGAATGTCAAGCAATCGGCTTCAGCGATAAATAATTTTATTTCATATAATAAATACCTAATTAAATTAAGAGGAGCAGAGAAGTAACAATTAACAACTAATAAGCAACAAACCAAAATTTTCTGATCACTATAAAGAAGAAGACGTAAGGGTACATGAATAACGAGGTGAGGAGAGGCTAGGCAGTTGAGCAATGCGAGGTGAAGATACATCTTGAGGAGTAGTTTTCACTACAAACCGTTCAGTTTCTTGGTAAATCTTTCAAACGAAAATTGAGTTAAGTTTCACCTGTCGTTTGTAACGTTCGGTGTGGTTGTGTGCGTATAGCTCAGAAGTATTCCAGGGTTAGGTCCATTGACGTTTATACTATTAACAACAAGTTTCGGGTATTTTCATATTTCCTTTATTCACTGTCTCTTATTTCTAACAATTCTAGGTTTTAGCACTAATTTCTATTTCGTTAATACTATATATTTCATATTTCAATTTAATATAGTTTCTTCATTTAAATTTAGCTCGCTATTCACTAATATATTTCACTTTATTTTTACCGAAACTAGTTTACTATTTGCTAACATAATTTATACAGTTCATCTAATAACTCTTTGAAAATTATTTAGTATTGCACCTCAATACTAAAACCAAAACTGATATATATACTGGTGAGTATGATGACGAAGTCGGGCGCCTTAGTATACCGACAAGTGCGGATATTCATGCCTGCAGTATTACGAAAACGAACGCAAGTCATAAGCAGAAACAGTACGAAGTAGTTTCGTGGTAGTAGATCAATACGAAAGTCGTACGCACGTCTTAGGCCGAAACAGCACGGGTACAGGTAGGCGATACTGTATGGTGGGGATATTATAACTTAGACCAATACGAAAACTTATTCACATCTTAGGCAGAAACAGCACGGAGATGGGTACGCGGTAATGTATTGTGCGGATATTCTAACTTAGACCAATACGAAAATCGTGCGCACGGAGGCGGATAGGCGGTAAAATATTGTGGGGATATTCTGTCCGAGGCCAATACGAAAACGTATGCACATCTTAGGCAGAAACAGCACGTGAACGGGTGGACGGATATTCCAACCTAGACCAATATGAAAATCATACGCCCTTCTTAGGCGGAAACAGCACGAGGACGGATAGCCGCTAAAATATTGTGCGGATATTCTAACCTAGACCAATACGAAAATTCTATGCACGTCTTAAGGACGAACAGCACGGATAGTCGGGAGTTGTTGGAGGTTTGGTTTCTGGGAGGAAACTGACTGATCACTGGTTCTACTCCGGTCTTCCTCCGGTCTGGTCTACTCGGACGAACTTGGCTGGTTGCTTTGAAGCTCGCTATACTGGACTGGACTTCTTTTTCCACTGGTTTCCGGTTGTGGCTGGTACTTGAGCTCTGCTCTGCTCGAGCTGTCGATCAAGACTGATTTCTGGCAGCGGCGGGCCCCTTTATATATGCGGGGTCAGCAGTGGTGTAGTGCGCAATAGACCTGGCGGTGCTAGTTTCTTATCTTCTCCCACTGCTGGTCGATTGTCTTCCTCGATCAGCATCTGTGTGGTACGCAGGCACAGTAGCATTGAGTATATGATACTCTGTACTCTCTCATGCACTGGCCAAGTGATCGGCTCTGATATTGGCGTATTTCTGTGGGGGTGGCTGATTAATAGTCTGTAGTTAACTTGGTAATGTAGACTTTGAGATGTTTTTTTTTTCCACTTTTGAGAATTAAGCCGTATAGATGATGGGAATTTGGATGGGTTTATATAACTGTATGTAGGTAGGAAAAATGGGATGGTAGTATACTCGTCAGTCATGTGACTTCATTACTCGTTACGTCTTATAGTTCTGTCAGAATTTTATTGTGTTTACTGGGTCAAATCTAAGAAAACAAAATATTTTAGAAAATAATAGACCTTATATTATTAAGCTTGCAATACTGCATTTGACGAAGTTACTGTTGTCAGTGCAACCTGGCAGAAGTTTGATGAAACTGAAGTTTGATTAATACTACTGCTTTGAATTTAATTAGGTTGGCTCTTGATGTGTCTTACATTTTTAATTTCATATATCCTCTAGTAGCTTGCCATTAATTTCACTATCAATTTCACATCTTGAATTTACTAAAGTCTGGTCAAAATGCGTTCACTCAGAAATTCTAAATCATTTTCGACAAGGAATCCAACATTTCCAATATTACCTTCAATTCATTCGTCTAAAACAGGCGTGTCCAACCCGCGGCCCGCGGGCCGCATGTGGCCCAGGACGGATTTGAATGTGGCCCAACAAAACTCATATACTTAAATTCTTTCTCAATTAATTTTATAAAACATTTTCTTTATCTCTATAACATTTCCATGGGAGTAGTTTAGTTACTTCTCGACATAATAAATGTACAATTACGCAAAGTGGCCAAAGAAAGCTTTCAACGTGCAATTATAATTAGTCAAATTGACACTGAAGACATTGGGGACATTATTTATTTTTCGGAAGTAAGATGGTTAAGTCGGGGTAAAGTGTTGAAAAGAATTTATGTTTTGCGAAATGAAATCAAGTCATTTATGGAATCAAATCTGTTTTTTGTTTTTTTAGTAGACTTATTTAAATGAGCAAAATTTGCGTCTTCAAAGTGAAAAACAACTATGCCTCAACTATAGCGGCTTTCGAAATGAAACTGAAACTATGGTAGTCACAAATTCAAGCAAATAATTTTATGTATTTTGAAACGTTGGCTAAACACTGTCCTGAGAGTAACGAAAAATATGCAAACTTGATTTTCGATTTGATACAGGAATCTGAGAAAAGATTACAAGATTTCCAAAAAATTCGTCAATTTTTTTACATATTTGCGACTCCATTTTAAGTCGACATAAACTTACCAGCAAATTTTCAAATGAAATGGTTAGAGCTGAAATCTGATGTTCAACTTTAAGAAAGATTTAATAATTTCTCTTTACTGGACTTTTATAAGAATTATATTCCCACAGAAAAGTACCCCTTGCTTCACAATTCATGCCATCGCTATTTGGAAGCAGTTATTTTCTAAGATGAAGCACACAAAAAATAAAAATATGAGCAAAATAACTTATGACCACCTTGAGAACTCACTGAGAGTTGCATCAACTTCGTTCGTAAAATATCGATGCATTATTGTCTCAAAAACAATGTCAAGTATCACATCAATTTCATGTTGCTATTTCTTAAATTTTATAATATAAAATTTATGAATTAATGAAGTTTAAATTACTTAAAATTGTTAACTAAGTATGTATGTATGTATATCTTCGTTTTTGTTCATTAGCTATCTTTAGGGTTCGTATATTTAATGTGTGGCCCAATATAACTCGTCTACTTCCAATGCGGCCCACGGAAGCTGAAAGGTTGGCCACCCCTGGTCTAAAACCTCCTCAGCAAAATGAAAGTTTTCGTTTTTTTATGATTCTAGTAAGTATTTGCTGTATAAATTGGTTTAAACACAGGAACGAGTGAACGACAGCTCCACTAACTATGGACCCGTTCCGTTCATTCCTTGTATGGACGCGTTCAGAATGGACCCGTTCATTCCGGACTGACACATCTCTATTAAACAATAAAAAATGCTCCTTGAAAAACTTCAATTCGATATAGATTTGAACGAATCGAATTCCACTGTAGACCTGAATATTTTTCATTCCATTCATAATATTTTACAAATTATATAAAAAGTTAAAAGGTTTCTTTTCGAACGGATACATTTTAATATACCTATATAGGTAAAAAATTATAAAAACATTAACTTAATAAAGCTGCTCAATGATGGATATTATTTCATATTAAATAAGCCAGACAGAAACAATAAAAGATTCTCTTTATTGCAACGCAAACGAAAATTGTCAATTCAAGGCCTAAAATTACAGACATACCAACATACTTAAATGAATTTAAATTAATTAATCTCTGGGGCTTGTTAACATAGGTATATTCAGTTTTGGATTACATTGAGATGGCTGGCATGACAGCTTTTCAAACTAACTGTAATTGACAAAATATATCTAGGTATATCATTCGAATTTAGTACATGAAATTGTGCAACAAGCACTAACAATTAGTGAAAGCCTTCAGGCTAACGAGGTACATATGAATCATCTCCAGCACAAGTAACTATTGATAGCCAAAGGGAAAGGTAGACTTGTCGGACGAATAAGATTCCCTTCATGTGCAACGTTAGATACATGGTTAGATAATTTTTGATTAAAACTTTATATGTTGGAATTAAATGTTACCTAATCGGATACAGACTAATGCCATTGTACAAAGAGGAAAGCTGCCATGTTTGAAAATTTTTTGAATGACCTTGTTTCCTATCTTTAGACTCTTCTACTTTTTATATCCTAGATGAAAGGGTATACTAAGTTTGTCATTCCGTTGGTAACACCTAGAAATAATGATGGTAGAGCAAAATGGATTAGACACCCATGCATAAAATTAAAAGATATATTGATTGAGCTGAAATTTTGCAAATGGCCTTTTAAAAAAGCAAGCAAAATTAAGTTCGAAAATTCGATAAATCGGATATTACCTCCTTCGTAGGGTCGCCATACAAAAATCTCGTTGTTCACTACATATTTGGACACTACCTGAGAGCGCGTCAGCGTAGAGAGCTGAAATTTTATACGCAGCCATATTTAATATGGTTTCAAAAATGGACTAAATCGGGCAACCCCTTCTTGGTGTTGCCATAAAAATATTTTAGTTTTTTTACATATACTGTAAAAACGATCAGTACTAGACATTCATATTGTACTCAAAACTTGTTCAGAATACGAAATCCTATAAAATTAGTTAAAATCATGCTTTCTGTCCGACGAACCGTACTAGAAATATATGCGAAAAACCACTACAAAGATCACACTTGAGTGACTATACGAAAGGACATACGAGCAGTCATCTAGGCTTTCATAAGAATTAATCTTAGACCAATTCTGTAGATAATTAATATCGTAAGGCTGATATTGATACTGGCATATAGACATATATATATTTACATAGTAATAATCCACAATAACTAGCTTACATTTTTCATTTTGATTGATTGTTGTCAGCAGATTGCAAAATGGTGTTCGCGATCATCACGCTTTTACAATTAGTTTTCATAAAATGCAATACGGTGAGAGTGACCTATTCATGTCAAGGCGCGTTAAATATCAATAAATATCAAAACGATCAAATTGTACATGTTTTGGACCCGACCATCTCTGACTGGGATGAAATTTTCACAGTTTGTATGGAATACGAAAATAGTTAACCAGTACTTTTTGTATCCCCCTACCACACCCACCCCTATCCCTGCTAGACGGGGTAGAAATTTCGCCATTTTATGAAGAAAATATCTACTGAAGAAGGAACCTTTTTTGGATTCTCCGGTATATAGCAAAAGCTAAAAAATGTTTTTAATTTGTTATTTCATTACACAACTCGTTATACTTTGGGTGACAAGTTTCAAGTCTTGGTTTGACTCATCAACAGGTCCCAAATAGCGAAATTGAGTGACTTGAAAAACAAATGAAAAATTAGAACAAAGAAAAGAAATGAAAAAATGAAAAAATTGAGAACAATAGAAGAAAACAAATTTTTTATTAAAAAAAATTTTAAAAAATTAAAAAAAGCAGATTCATTCGATACGAATTGAACCTGTATTCGCCCGCAGTGGGCTGCAAAAGAAGAAAAATTAAAAGGAAGAAGAATCGTTTCGTGTTAGCAGAAAACCTTCCACTCATCGGTGCAGCTTGGTTTTCTGCCTGCTGCAGACGAGGAGATCAATTTGATCTGTTTCAAGCGTCTGCACCAGGCAGCAAACCAAGCTGCACCGATGATTGGAAGGTTTTCTGCTAACACGAATAAAATTTTTATTAAATTTCATTCGCTAATGTATATATGTATATATAAATTATTTATATATTTTTTTTAATTATGTAATAATTAAAAATAAGATTAAAAATTTCATATTTCTTTAAAACTTAAAAACTACGACTATAAAAATGCAACATAAAAATTAAAAAAAAAAACCTTCAAAAAGATAAACTAAAAATAAAAACATATTAAAATTAAAATCCAGGTGAGTCCTGCTCCATGTTCTGATAAATTTATTCGTTCTGAAATAAAGAGGGAAGAAGACCAGAATTAATTATCTGTCACCAGAATGAAAGAAAGAGAAAATGTTGATGCTGCTCGTGCGTGAAGGCACAAGGGCAGCAAAATGCTTCTATAGAAAAACTAATTCAGATTAGTCTCTGAATATAGATTTATGGTACCCAAGGTGGTATCACTGTGTTTCTATAAAGTAGTAGCCTCTTTATGGTGCGCGAGGACACATGGGCAGCAAAATACATTTGCTCGTACGTGAGGGCACACGAGAAGTGCTGTAGACGGTAAAACGAGTCAGTTTAGTCTCTGACAGTATACTGCGCGTGCGCAGAAGTGTAGCAATATGCTACTATAAAGAAGAAGCTCAGATTAGTCTCTGCATCAGAATTATTATTCTGTAAATGTGAGCAGGCGAGTTGCAGATTAATCTCTGCGCAGAATTATTCCTCTATTTAGGTGTGGACAGGAGTATTGCAGATTAATCTCTGCGAAGAATTATTCTTCTGGATAGATGTGGGCAAAGAGGTTGGAACTGATAGGAATTTTCAGGTTAGTCTCTGAAATATAGAATTAATCTTCTATGTTGGAGGTTGGGAATATACTTTGATTAGTCTCTAAACCAGATCAGCTCTGGATCAAGATTGATTTTGTGTTGCGGCTCGTCGACTTTATATAGCCGCCGCATCCAGTTATGAACTCTCGCCTCTTGGTGCTGTCCAGCAACGATTGATGCGATCTCTGAACGTACCCCCGACAGCTGGCTGACGTAATATCAATTGCTGTCATCAACAAATGTAAACCTGCAGAGGTAAGTGTACAGTGCATTTTAGTGGTTATTTGTGTTTTATTTTATTCATTTAATGATTTTTTATATTGGTTTTAGTTAAAACAGTCCTTTATACGGAATAGAAAGAAATATACAGAGTTTGGACTTAATTTTGTCTATTGCGCTCGGGTTTTTCTTCAGCAGAAAAAGAATCAATTGCGAATGTCAGGTGTAGTCATGGAGGGTTATAGTTCGTTTTATTTTAGATAAGTACTTTGTGATTTGATATTATAAACTTGATACTTTGTGGTTTCTTTTACTACTTTACATTTTAGGAAATATTTCTTCGCGGGAATGTTCCTGCATACGTCGGTGGACTGAACACGTACTGTGAATTTATCATACAATTACTATTTATAAAAATAGCTGTAACTAGATTAAAGACGCACACAATTAACCTCGATAATCATATAAGGAACTACAGCGTAGCAAAACGTGCGTGCTTTTTGCTAGCTACATGTGGATTGGCCCTATTGCCATCATCGGCTCGCCAAAAATTTCTTCTTCTTCTTCCTGCTTGCAATGTGAATTGTCTTGAACAGTTAGGCTTACTGAGAACCGAGTTTTCAGATTCTCCAAAAACTCTTAATCTCTTAAAATTAAGCGTGAAACACAGTGCTGGCTTTTCCAATCTGGCCGGCCTCACCAAATTTGACAGTTCTGTAGAATATTTGAAATCAGGTTATCAATCTTCCAATATCAAATTTGGTGAGGCCGACCAGGTTGAAGTTGAACTCGAGTATGTCTACTTTCTACTCTGCTGTAACTTTATCAACTTTGAATGCTAATTTTTGTTATTATTTGGTGCCAGAAATAACGTGTACGGCCCCTGCAAGAGTATACCAACCGATGCCAATTTTTCAATCAGTGCAAAAATCTATTACAAGTTTGTTTAGCTGTTAGAATTTAGCTACTGAAAGTAGACCATCCGATTTATTCGGAATGGCAAACAAATTTTAATTGAAAGTAACATACATATAACATATTGTATAGTGTCAGTGTTTACAGCCCATTTATTTATTCTTTCGCGGAATAGAAAATTTCTGGAACTTTCTGTTCATCAACACAAAATGTCTAAATGTGCTAGTAGCAAAATCAATTCTACCCCCAATTTCTGTCCATACCAAGCGCATACAAATTACGAGGAAAAAGTCTCGTAAGAGTTCCAAAGAAAAAATGACCTATGCTCATAAAAATGGTTAGCGGAGAACCGAATGAATCCAACTTTTTGGGACTGCTGCTGGCTACAAATAACGCACAAAAGTTCAGAAGAAAATTCGCAGGAAAAAAATTATTGTAAATAAAGACTGACATAGTCACATCTTTCCGATGTGTCTTTCTTTTCCATGAAATGGATACAGTCTTTAGGACAGGCAAATTAAAAACGATCAACATTTTGTTGTACTGTTTGCTTCTTTATCTTTTTAGTTATATTTACAGTATTACATATACTACATATGTACATAAATTGTGACGAAATAAATATGTGTTGTTTTCAGTATTAGAAATAAAATGCTTCACACGAAAATTAGGGATTCATTATAGTCCCCTTAGCACCGCTTAACGTTTTCTTCTGAAAATAACTTTACTCGCCTTAATATTTTTATTCGTTGTGTTTCCCGTGTTGTTTTTATAATTGTTTTTAGTGTTATAAAATACTGAATTAAAATATGTCTAAACGATCATATCCTAGCGGGTCAGAAAAAAGAAAAAAAGCTGCACATCAAAAGGAATTAATTGAGAAATTACCAAAATTAACATCATATTTTACACCAGGAGCCTCTGTAAGTAGCGATCAAAATTCTTCACACGAGTCATACCTACACAATATTGAGGGAACTTCAGAACCCACTTCTTCTAAGCTAGCTTCTTCCGGGTCAGAAAAAGAGAGCAATAAATTTTATAATTTAGAAAGTAATCGTCCCGGCGGCAAAAGTACATCGACTTCACCGACAACTGCTTTTTCTGAGCAACAACTGTCTTCAGCCACGGAAAACATTTCTCAAGATCGTGGCGATTATTTTCATGAAACATTTACAGAAAAGGTACGCGAATTTTGGATTTTGAAAGGACCTGCATTTTTCCAAAATAAGGATTGTGACTTCTCCGAAGCATCCAGAACTTACATAAAAGCAGATGGTAAATCAAAAACTAGAAATTTTAATAACACACTCTTTCATCGTAAATTAAAGAACAATGAAAGTGTTGAAAGAAAATGGCTGTTATATTCGCCTTCGAAGAAATTCCAATTTTGTTTTTCATGTTGTTTATTCAACCCTTCTAATATAAGCTTCTGTTCTCCGAGTGGATGCAACGATTGGAAACATATTAAACACATCATTTTGGAGCACGAAAATAGCTCAGCACATAGAGAATCTATGATGACTTATCTCGCACGAAGTAAAGCCGTTGGTAGAGTCGATACAGACTTATTATCTCAATATAAAAGAGAAGTGGATTATTGGAAAAATTTAGTAAAAAGGATTGTGGCAGTTGTGAAATTTTTGCCATCCATTTCGTGGTGACAACGAAATCCTTGGATCTGTCAACAACGGAAATTATTTGGGATGTATGGAGTTATTAAGTGAATTTGATCCATTTCTCGCAGATCACTTGAAATATTATGGGAATCCCGGAAAAGGACACATTTCTTATTTATCAGCAATTATTTGTAATGAGTTCATTGACATAATGGGAAAACAGGTCCTAATGAAAATTATAAGTGAAGTTAAATCAGCAAAATATTTTTCGATTAGCGTTGATAGTACGCCCGACCTATCTCATATGAACCAGTTGACTTTTATAATTCAATACGTGAAAGACCGTGCTCCCATTGAAAGGTTTTTGAAATTTATACCTATTAATTTGTGCTCCAATCTGAATATTTAGCGGATACAGTCTTGAAATTTTTAGAAAATTGTGATATCTCTATAAAGGACTGTAGAGGACAAAGCTACGATAATGCGTCAAATATGTCGGGAAAATATTCTCGATTGCAAGCGAGAATCAAAGAGAAATGTGAATTTGCTACCTTTGTTCCATGCGCAGGACATTCTCTTAACTTGGTAGGTCTTCATGCTCCCGGGTGTGTACAAGAGGCAACAAGTTTATTTCAAATGGTTCAAAAACTGTTCAATTTTTTTTCGAGTTCTACCCATCGCTGGAATATATTGACAGAATATTTAGGTTCACATAAAGTTCTTAAAAGTCTTTCTGAAACTAGATGGTATGCACGAGCCGATGCAGAAAACGCCTTACATCGAGGTTATGAGCAAATTCTAGAAGCCTTGACGTCTATCGCTGGAGATACCGAGCAGCCACGAGAAACCAGAAACGAAGCTGTTAGTCTATCCAGAAAAATGGAAAAACTGGAATTTATTATTCTAACAGAAATGTGGAGTACCATATTGGAAGGAATAGACAAAACAAGTAACAGCCTTCAAAAAGAAACTATAACAATGGACGTTGCAACAAATTTGTTTATTTCGCAGGCAATTTCATTAATACTATCAGGGATAATTTTGATAAATTCGAATCGTCCGCGAAAGAAAAAAATCCAGAAGCTGACTATAAGGACCTATCTCAAATAATCAAAGCTAGAAGCTCACGTACGACATTTTTTGATGGCTCTGCGCGATCTGTTCAACTAAAAGGCAAAGGAAAGTTTAAGATAGCAATTTTTCTTCCAATAATTGATACCCTGACCGTGCATCTAAAACAGCAACTAGATTTCTACAAGAAAATCAGTCAACTGTTTGGTTTTTTATCGCACTTGAAAACTTTGACTTTAGAAGAGTTGAAACATAGTTGCAAAACATTTGCTAAAATCTACCACAACGACATTAGCGCTGAAGAACTAGAGATAGAATGTGTGCATTTAAAAGAATATTTGAAAGCTGTCCAGATTAGTGAGAATGAAGAAACTATTAGTATTTCAGAACTATATCCTCTTATAAAAAAAGACAAAATCGAAGACACGTTTCCAAATGTAGAAATAGTAATGAGAATCTTTTTATGCATGATGGTAACAAACTGCAGTGGGGAACGTTCGTTCTCAAAATTGAAAAGCATAAAAAATGAACTGAGAAGTACAATGCTTCAAGAAAGATTGAACAGTTTGTCGCTGATGTCTATAGAAAGTGATGTGCTTCAAGAAATAGACTTTGAAGGAGTCATTCATGATTTTGCAAATCAAAAAACAAGAAAAATACCCCTTATATCAGTGTTAATTTTTTAAATATGTATGTTCGCACTTTTCAAATATTAAAAAAACAATTATAACTAGAATGTTGTTTTTATCTGTTGTTAACCCAAATTAGTTTACAAAATAATTTTTGTTAGAGGGCCCCTATATTCTAAAGTGCCATGCTGCCCCACTTGGCTAAAGACGGCCCTGGCTGTAGTAAATTATTCAAAAATAATTTAAATTTTCAAACCAACAGAATAATTAGCTGCTATCATAGAAAAGTTGTTATAGTTCGTATTTTGAGTTGCAAAAGTTTGCAAGGCTCACCACGTTGAGGCTCTTCAAGTTATACTGGAAAAGCTATCAATATGTTTCTTGCTTTGAAGTTGCGCCAAAAATATTTATGTAGAATAATAACTTTGCTAAAATCTCTTAGTTGCTAAATTTATGAGGTTAAGCGATCTCTTACGTATAATCGGGGAGTTAGTTTTACTGGTTTTCAACTAATGTTTATTTTATTAAAAAAAAAACACAGTTTACAATTTTTTCACCCCCAGAATGAGCTCGACCTATGGATTAGTTCTCATCTAAGCGACATGAAGATACATAGGCATACAAAAATGTTCATCATGGTTGATTGAAATGATTTTGAGAACATAAGATAAAATTTTCATTCTCCTTCGTCTGTCAGAAACTGTGATATGTCAATAAAAGGGCTTTCTATTCCATCCATCTGGGGACTCTTCTTGTCATCAAGGCCATTAACAAGACTCTTTCTGATAAAAGACATAAATCACCTCTACACCAATAGGCATTCGTTCACCAGTACCTAGCTGCTAAATAGTGGATGAGGAACAAATTTATATATTTATACATATAGGTATATATTTGTGCGTTGTCCTATTTTCTGATATACATGAAATATTATCTTATCATTCCGGGCACGCATCCAGGCTTCCCATTTCTCTGTACCAAATTCAATTTGTGTTGAGCACCGCAAAAGATTGTTGGTCGCCTCCAAAGTGAAAATATATGACAGCCGTTGATTGAATTCTCTCTTATTTTAGTAAAATCTTTTCAGGAAACGTGTTGGCAAAATTTTTATTCAACTATACTTGTAGAAATATATATATATATATACCTACATATGTATTTATTTATATGTACGTATGATAAATGCACACGTATGAAATAAATTGTGTACATATGTACATTATTATATGTAATAAGTATTTTGTAGGATTCCCTAGAGGCATTTCAACAATTCACGAAATGCTGGGGCATTTATTTAACTGACATACATTTATACGATTTAAGAATGGAAAGATTGTGTTACTTACCCTTACAGAAGGATATTGACACAAGTTATACCTACATAGAAACTGCCTTGCTTATGAATATTAGGGGTTACGTTAAAAGAATATACGAGGTACGATTGATATCGCTGGTATTTTTTACATATTCACTGGTTCTGTTTATTCACCGAGGACTAAATATGTATGTAGTTGGTTGTTCCATCTAGAACCATTCCTGGGTATGCATAGATAGGAAGCTCCCAATTTTCGTGCGAAAAGTGTGCTTGCTGCGTATTTATTCAAAATTTATTCATTGGCATTTGAACAATCCAAAATTAGTGAACTGCAACTGCATAAGATCGTTCATTTCTTGCGAATAAATTTTCGAATTACTTAGTTCGTAGTAGAACATGAGCTGAAGAATAATAAAGGATGCTTGAAAAATTTGGTGTTAAATTAAATTCGAAAGCGGTGTTTCAAAGAGTCCATCCTTTTTCGGTGTATATTTTATGCCATCATATAGATGGATTTTGTATGAATCTTTCGGATAATTAAAATTAACTTCCGAAAGTTGTAAGACATTCATTCCCAATGAATACTTAGAAATCACCCATCATATAACTATTATTTTCTTGTAACAAATAAAACAAACATCTAATTAGTAGAATTATTTCTTTCGAAAAGAAAACACTAAATCTTTTCGTATAGTTAAAATTAATATCCGATGGTTGTTAAACATCTACAACCTACGAATTTCGGTCAGGAATCTATTGTTTTCCGGACAAGTAAAACAAGCATTTTTTATTTGTATAAATAAATACTTTTTATTTGAAATCTTGATTTGGATCAGGAAGGAGACAATAGTAAAATTCATGTGTATCCTATCACTTTATCTGTGATGTTAGAAATTATTTAAATTCAGATTATAATCAGTAATAAACTTTTCTAGGTACTAGATATCGATTATTATGTTTTAAAAAGTAACAGAATAATTGAAATGGCTCCTTATTATTATTCTCCGGAATAAATAAATCACGCGATGACAAATTCAACGATTTATTCTATGGTTCAATTTACTTGTGGAATGTTAAATTTATTCTTTAAATTAAGATAAATGATAAATACTGGATTGATTAAGTAATTAATAATTTTTAATAAAACTAATTCTTGGGATGCTGGTGTCCACGTTCTGCTTTAAGTAAAAAAAAAAAACAGCTAGTCCCACTTCAAAGTGTTCCATCTGTCAGGTCATGGCTGCCAACTTTATTTGTGTTAGCTGCTTTCGTTTAATTGTAGAGTTTGCGGTTAATTCAAATAGTTTATAAATTCTGTCTAGATAAATTCTTCTTCAAGAGCGTTAACAGAATATGCTTGCAATAGAAAATTAAATTCAATAGTTTCGTGTTTTTGCAGTACAAAATATATACACTTTAACAATATGAAAAATACCTTGTATTATAAGACCTTTCCGTATTTCAAAGTTTTGATAATTGTAACTACGCTACAGCTCATTTAAAATAATACCAGTAGCAGAAATATACCTCATAGGTATTCCTGGATATATAATCAAAGATTGGATCGAATGGAGGATTTATAATAGACAACTGTTGGTATGCTGCCGATCTGCATAATAGAATAAATTTACTTTGTGAGATAAATGTGGATTTACATTTTGAAAACTTATTATTTTTTAAACTTTTGACCAATACCTGGAAATATCTTAAGTAAAACAAGAAACGCTGTTAATGTTCCATTCCACTTTTTCCAGGACAGCTGGCGATTGCTCTACATACAAATCAAAAGCCTTCTTTATCATCTTCGGTCAGACCGTCTTCCCAAATGAAGGAGATAAAAGTCAAACGCTATAGAAAATTTATTTACGCCTGTGTAAAAGTACTTGTAAATGAAAAATCGAAATCATTTGAAACTTGTTCTTTCCCACTTACAAGATGTAATAAATTCTAAATAGCTAATTTTTCGTTTTTACTTTCAACCAAACACGAGCTTCTACATTATATTGAACCGCACTATAAACACTTTTCATATTTTGACTCACTGAACACATTTTATGAAGACTTGCTGCAAATTACATTGCACTGGATTGTTATCTGTTAACACCAAAAGATTCCTATTTATTTCACAGAATAAATAATTTTACAGATAGGTTCAATCCTGTTCTCATCTCAACATCAAACGAATCTTATTTACACCTTTTGTTGGATTTTTGTGTCATTCTGACTTTTACATACCGAACAGTGTCTAGTAACACCTAAAGTATACGACTTTAATTAAGCACCGATATTATGAGGTTTTTTTTTGGGACTTTTTACTCCAAGTTGATAAGAATGTTGCAATATCCATATTGCTGTGTATTGTAATATTTTTTTGTTAGTATGTTTCAAGTATAAGGATGGATGTATTTATCTGCCAGAGTAAGAAGCATTTCTGTAAACTCATCACTTTGTTTATTTATTTATTTATTATTACGTTCTACAGAGGAATCTCTCTTACAGACTAGGTAGAACAAAATTTAAACGTTATTGACAATTGAGATTAAATAAGATACAAAGAATAATTATAACGCATGTATTAATTGAATTATACAACAAACTTTAATATTAGAATTTCCTTAAGTTTTGATTTAAAAATAATCCTATTGTTATTCAGATCTAAGGACCCGTAGTACTAGTTGAATTTAATCATTAACCTCGTAAGCGGCTCTCTAAAGCTATAATTGGTTCTATGTTGTGGGATATAAAGCAGTTGCCGAGAACGGATATTTCTTTCCGGTGCATTAAGATTAATCAAATACAGCAAATCTATGTAATCCACCTCATTGCACAAAAGATCCCTAATGAATAAAATTTCAGCTATTTATCTTCTTGCTTGGAGAGATTCGAGACTCATAAATAAGCACCTAGCTTGATAATGCGTACAAAGTCCTTGCCAACGGATTTTGTTAAAAACATATTTTGTGAAATTTCTTTGAATAGACTCCAACCTGGAATCATAAGATTGCATATCGGAATTCCAGACTGGGGATGCATATTCGAACACAGAACGCACCAAGGCAATGTACAAAATTTAAAGGTAAACGAGTCGGTAAAATCCTGAGAGTTACGACGTAGAAATCCAAGGTTTCTACTGGCTTTAGCAGCTATGTAGACGTAATGCTTACGAAAAGTTACTTCTTTATCAAATATTACCCCCAAATACAGCACCTCAAAGACTCTCATAACCTCATTGCCATCTACGTCGTATTTTATAAGCAAAGGCTGACGTGAGCGACCAAATGTCATAACTTTGCAATTGCAAGCAGTTAGGCTAAAATAATTTTCCTTACACCACTTAGAAAGGCTATTTGATTCAGATAGGGATGCTTTTGACAATATCATTAATATATAAAAGAAATATAATTCGACCCAAATGGCCACCTCGAGGCACACCTGATTTAGGTTCTATAACATATGAAGAATGACCATCTATTTGTTAAAAAGGATTGAATCCACTCTAAGAGCTTAGAGTGAAAACCTAGAGCCTCTAGTTTTTTTATTAATATCATATGGTTGACTCTATCGAATGCCTTCGAGAAATCAGTATACACTACATCAACTTGGGTACCATTCTCTATTGAGTTTAAAGTGAAGTTAGTGAAACTTATTAAATTAGTTAAGGTATATCTTTTATTCATAAAGCCATGCTGATGTTCGGCATCAAAAAGGTTAGGAATAATGCATAATTTAGTAATGGCTCGATGATTCTTAACACCATGCTTATCACCTGATTTAAAGATTGGAGTTATATAGGAGCATTTCAAGCATTCAGGAAAATTGCCAGTCGACAAGGATAAATTCAAAATGTAACGTAATGGAAACAATAAGGAATGACAGCACTTTTTAACAGAATAAGGAGCCAGAGCAGTACGAGTAATCCAGCCCTGATATGCAACGTACTATACATCACAGTCGTCCACAACTAACGATCCCAACTTCAATGTCGAAATAATATCACAGCTAGAAGAATTTAGGATTTCCACTGAGTTATCAAATACATTTTCAAAGAAACGTGCAAAAAGATCACATGTGGATTGCGTGTCCGAAGCAACAACGTCACTACAACTCGGAAAATTTTGCAAAATTATTCGAAAAATTTTGCAAAATTACGCAAGTGTATGGTTGGTGTCATCACTATCCAAAACGTATTTTGGATATGATGACGAAGCGTTGTACGACATGGTGGTGCACCATTATCCACAGTCGTGGAAAAAGTCACCATGGTTATTCAATGACAGTACTAAGGATTTTCCGCTAGAAAGAGGTGTGGACGTTATATCAAGAATTGATGCGAATGTAAATTTATGATTAATGTTATGTATTAAGTCATGTGTCAAGTTGAATTAATATGAATGTTAATGAAAGTGGTTTGATGAATGTAATGATGAGTGAATAAAGGTGGTTTGATGACTGTGATGTGATGTGATGTTTGTGCTAGTCTTGGTAGAATTGGTAGAATGAAGTGGTGTGTATGGTGCGTATGGTATGTGTATGAAACGGATTGTGGTCTAGAACAGGTCTGAGAGCATGCAGATATCAAGTAGAACGGGTCTGAGAAATCTGGGTTGAATAAATATCAAGAATGCTCTGAGAATATTAGTCAAGTAAATCATGTGTATGATGTGCATAAAAGTTGAGTGCAAATTTTCCGAACGATTTCTCAGACCCGTTCCACTTGATATCTGCATGTTCTCAGACCTGTTCTAGCCCACAATCCGTTTCATACTCATACCATACGCACCATACACACCACATCATTCTACCAATTCTACCAAGACTAGCACAAACATCACATCATATCACAGTCATCAAACTACCTTTATTCACTCATCATTACATTCATCAAACCACTTTCAATAACATTCATATTAATTCAACTTGACACATGGCTTAATACAAAACATTAATCATAAATTTACATTCACATCAATTCTTGATATAACGTCCACACCTCTTTCTAGCGGAAAATCCTTAGTACTATCATTGAATAACCATAGTGGCTCAACTTTTTCCACGACTGTGAATAATGGTGCACCACAATGTCGTACAACGCTTCGTCATCATATCCAAAATACCTTTTGGATAGTGATGACACCAACCATGCACTTGCGTAATTTTGCAAAATTTTTCGAATCCTAGGGAAATCTGTTGTTGATTTTTTACTATTGAGAAACGACCAGAATACCTTGCTATTCTGGTTTATACTGGACTCCATGGAATTCATGTATTGTTCTCCTAAATAATTATTCATACAAGTAAAATCCGCTCTATAAAAATTAAATTTTAAAGAATTACAATTGTTTTTTTCATTGTTAACCGGTGCAAAAAATAAAATTTGAAATCCATACATACTGGTTTATGGTGTAAATCGGTGCGAGCTAAAGGTTCTACTTCTGCCACTGTCGCATGTACATTATTATCAATAAAAATTAAATCTAGAAATCTACCAAAAAAATTTGTGACATTATTAATTTGAACTAAATTAAGCGATAGGATTGAATCCATAAAGTAAACCTCTAGTAAACATTTCTCCTCCTCTATTCAATTCCATGCAATCTGACTCAAGTTAAAGTCTCCTAAAGCGCAAATTATATCCGATTCATGAGAATTTAAGGACATTTCATTTAATGCCCAAATATGGCTTTTATATACGTCAATAGGGCTAGATGGAGGAATATAGCTGACCCAGATGTAAGCTTTTATTGAGCCCATGATCACTAAGACCTGAACAGTTGTTCAACTGATAAATGTGATGAAATCAGCTGGCTATGAATAGTAGACTTTACTGCAATTATGATACCACCACCCCGCGCGCGATTAGTAGGGGCATCATACCTGTCTCTTCTATAGACTATGTAAACAGGCTCATAAAATAATTATAATTATGTTTCAGTTAACAATAAAATGTCATAGGCATGTTCAAGCACAGAAAGGTAACAGAGTTTCAACTTAGAGCGAAGCCCATTCATATTGCATTGCAGTAGAATATAGAGAAGTTTAAATCCTTAGATCGAGAAATGGCATTAGCTTGCGGATCATTGCTTGATAACACATTGTTTTCGTTGCTTATTGTTGAGCTGGCGGGTCTGGTGACCTCAAGTTTTTTGGCAAATAGCGAAAATTTCTGATAATAACATCAGCTGGCCAAACGTCAGCAAGTAGCAATTTATGAAACAAGTGTTGTGGAACGCCCAATTTAAATGTAAAAGATTGGCATACCACAACAAAAAGTTTTTTCACACTGTTGTTTTTATTACCACCAACATTCATGAGAAGGAACAGTACTACTTCAAGGGAATCAACAAAGGAATACGATGAATATAATTTACTAAAATACAAACAATTGATTACAAAAGAAACATTTGAATTGAAATGTAATATTAATACTTAAAAAATGTTCATAAGTTTAAAATATATAACTTTTTAAAAAATTCGATAAATTTAAAGAAATAAATTTTCTAAATTTGAATGCATATTTTATTTGTTCCTCCCAAAACTAGGGTACATTTGACTTTCACATGAGTGCAATTAACGCACATACCACAGTTAGATTAATTTTATCAGAAAAATTATTTTAACTCAAAGCCGGAAGTTGAAATAACGCTTAGATTGGCTAAAAACAACTCATTTAAAAGGTCGATATAACGAAATATAAAAATCAACTAGAACTACATTTGTGGATTTTTGGTTACTTAATTTAACACAAATTTCAGAGTCATTTTTGATTTTTACCCATTACTTAAAATTACTTTCAAAATATAGCGGATCTATAGTGACCCTATAAAATGCGTTAATTCAACTGGAGATTTTTTACTGTGAAAGCACAATCTTGTAATAGAGGAAAAGGGGCAAAATGGCGGCGACAAGCAAAACTATTTCTGCAAGAAAAAAAAGTTAATAATTATTTGTTCCATTTTCCATGCCATTCTGCTTGGTAGAACTGTCAAACTGTCACAAACATTATTACAGCCATTTTGCCTGTTAAACTGTCCATGGAACGAACAATTCTTTACAATCAAAACAACTGTTCAGTAATGGAACAATGCATATACAGTACTTCTGTCGAAATGCGTACTTACATATAACTAATACTTCTTCCAACCATTATGCAACTAGCTACTGTTCGTTCATTTACATCTGTATCATACTAAATAGTTCCCTCTTATGGGAGAAATTTTGAAGTTGTTTTTTTTTGTAATTAAAATTCTAAATTTCACTTGACAGTAGTTTGTTTAAGCTGGTCTACTGTATGTATACTGTGGCCGGGGTTAGCATGCATTTTCGTTAAATTAAATACTTATTGTAATTGATTCTGTGAATTACAACATTATTATGTTATCAATATTTATTTTTGAATAATTTTGACAGAAATATAAAAAATTGTGCCCCAAAATACGCCCCCCCCTAGATACGCTACTGGCCACCGGTGTCAGCATGCCGACTAGTGGCCCTTACTCTTAACCTAACCTCATAATCTAATGTATACAAATTATTGGCCTTTGTCGTCCACATACAGGAAACATCTGTTAGTAGTCAGGAAAATATTTACCTATAAAAACTCTATTTAAAAAAAATGTGTCTATTCACTGTTTTTCACGTATACGAAAATTTTGTGAAATCTCTTCTCATCTTTTTTATCCACTTACCTGGAATGATAATCAACATTAATCCTAGACATAAACACAATTAATAAGCTTCATTCAGAAAATGGCAACGAAATTTCTGCAGAATTACAAATTGCAGACGCTATAATTAAGCTAATAACCCTCCGGGCATATTAATTCCAAAATGTTCCAACCTTTCCTCCGTCTATTATAAAACTCAAGACAAGTACCTATTACACAGGATTAAATTTGCAAGAACGAGGTATGTATTTGAATACTACGTAAAGAGAAGAAAATCTGACAAGGATGAGGAAGAACCTTTACAAAGTGGGCGAAGTATTATCCAGGGCTCTTTAAATTGAATCAGAAACATTCCACAAAATGCAAAAATTCTTGATAATGAAAATTTATTCCTCGATTTTCTTTTTTCCCAACAGACCAGTTCTCTTCTCTTTTATTTCCATCTCGGCTATAAAGGGCATTTAAGATGCGGTTAAAAAGCAATGGTGCTTACTTGAGTTTTCTTCCACATAATCTGTGTATTGTTTGCTCCTATATTCCGTGAAAATGTGTTTAAATAATTTATATTCACATTGTAAATATCAAGAAAGTACCAAGGAAAAAGGAACTGCTTTTATGATTTGCTGAATAAATTCCTTATATCTAGCACAATATTTCTTTTACATAAGTTAGCTGTGTTGGAATTGAAGATAATACACTTTTCGGATTTACCAAATGTTTGGAAAGCTCGATTTATGCTGTTGCTTATTTAATTTCACTATAAATCATAGCTATAATTATAAATTAATTAAAAGAAAAATTATAAATATAAAACATTTTAATAGAAATTATTCTATGAGATGTAAGAAAAAATTACTACATTGAATGTAGGAATTTTTTCTGCCTACAATCAATGTAGTGAAGTAAGTTGTTTAACGTAATTCTCTGATAAATACGTAATATGAGTACGAATTTTACTATAAAATTAGCGCTATGAATTAGATTAGATTAGATTCGTAGAGGGGTGTGTAGGCGTCAGCCTCGCAATCACCGCGACCTAAAAGATCTATTGTGAGTCCCCGTTGAATTTATTCCCTTTCTAGGTTCAGACTGTTAATAAAGTCTAGGATCCTTCTGGGATTGAGGTTCCGTACGTAGTTAGGTGTAGGAAAAGCATGTTCGAGATGGAGTAGTCTCCGCCTGGTCAATGCTTCGCAGTTGCAGAGCAGGTGCTCCGAGGTTTCATGAGCATCCTGGCAAAAGCGGCAGGATGAAGTCTGTTAAGGTGATACCTCAAGGGGCAATGGCCTGAGAAGAGTTCTGTAATTATTTTGAGCTCTGTTTTCTTGAGGAGTAATAGTTCTTTTGTTTTTCCTACAGAGGTGTCGATAAACTTTTTTGCCTGACGAAGTCCTCGTAGCCTTTCCCAGTATAGGGATTTTTGTTTGTTCTCCCAGTTATTTAGGGCAGCTTTGAGGTAACACTTTGAGGTGCCACAGAATGGCTCCGGTCCGACAAAGGGAGTTTCCGCTCCTCTTTTGGCTACGCCATCAGCAATTTCGTTGCCTTTATGGCCCTCATGTCCAGGTACCCTCATGAGGATAACATTGTTTCCTCTTGATAAATCTTTTAGGGTTTGTAGACACTCCCAGACTATCCCTGACTTGATGGTGTAGGACTTTAAGGCCTTGAGGGCAGCTTGACTGTCCGAGAGAATATTAATAGTTGAGCCATTTATGGCTCTTTTAATGCAGGTATTGGCGCATTCTTCTATGGCCAATACCTCGGCCTGGAATACGGTAGGGGTAGAGCCCAGGGCCTTTGATATATGGCATCTGGGGCCGTATACGCCCAGTCCGACTCCACTGTTCGTTTTTGAACCGTCTGTATACCACACCATCGATCCTTGTTGAAAGGACGGTTTAGTGGAACGCCATTGCTGTCGGTTTCCTAAAACCACATCGAATGGTCTTACAAAATCCACCTTGGGTGTGATTATATCAGATATTGTCGTCATTTGCTCAAAGCGTATCTGTTTTAAGATACTTAAATGACCAACCAGATTCCCTGGTTTTAACTGTTTCTCCTTTTGCAGTCTAATAGCACTAGAGATTGCTTCCTTTTTCACATGCAGATGTAGGGGTGGAAGGTTTAGTAAGGCTTCCATGGCTGCTGTAGGACAGGTCCTCATGGCACCAGTTATTCCTAGACAGGCAAGCCGTTGTGTTTTTTGAAGCAGAGCCTCAGCCTTCTTTTCATTAGTTTTGGGCCACCATGCGAGGGCCGCATAGGTGACCATGGGTCTAACAACCGTGGTGTACATCCAGTACATCATTTTTGGCTTCAGACCCCATGTTCTGCCAATGAAGGGACGGCGCGTGTAGAGAGAACCTATCGCTCTTTCCGTCACTCTAGACAGATGCGAATTCCAGGAAAGTTTCTTATCTAAGGTGACCCCCAGATATTTGACTTCTTCTGAAAATATCAATTCCGTGTTATCGAGAAGAGGAGCCTTTAGTGAAAGCTTTGATCTTCTCGTGAACGGAATGATAACCGTTTTGTTTGGGTTTACACTGAGGCCTTTGGTTAAGCACCAAGTGTGGACTTTAGATGGCAGTCTCGGTAGACTTGCCTGCTTGATAAGCGAATTGCTTAGAATGAAGTAGTGATTTAATCAAAACTTCACTTCGAATATGTAGGTCTAGGATTTTTTCCATGGATTTAAGTAAAAATGACGAGAGACTAATGGGTCGGAACGATTTGGCTAGAGAGCTAGCTCTTTTTCCTGCTTTGAGTATAAATACCACCCTGACGTCTCTCCAGCATTGGGGAATATACCCCAGAGCGTAACTGGCTCGAAAAATGTTTTGTAGTGGAACAAGTATTTCTTCAACCCCTTGCTATAGTAAGGCAGGAAAGATGCGCTATGAATAGAGTAAAATATTACGTATTCAAACGGAACTTTCTCTATATTTAGTTGCAAATTTATTGTTGTGTAGGTAAATTTACATTCCTTACCCTTATAGATTACTACGACAATTACAAGAAATGTACAGCTTTATAGCAATATCCCCTTCATTGTACTTATCTCAATTACTGAAATAATTTTAATAAATTTACAGTTTTAAAACTTAAATATTCCGTTCACTGTACTTATACCTTGGAAGAGCCTTGCAAAAATCTTAAAAATAAAGGATAAGATTAAAAAATTCGGTCGTTTTAGTTTATTTTATTAACTGTAGTGAAATTTTAAACTTGCGTAATGGTAATAAGTAGGTTCTTTACATTAAATTCTTTAAGCTCATAATAAAATTAAGAACTTTTGACTTTGAGTTTAAGCTTTTCTTTCTACCGTGTCTAGTTTCAGAATAATATTTATAGAAAATTTTTTCTGTAAATTCCAGTTTTGAATTTATCTTCAACACTGGAATTTAAAGAAAAAATTTTGTGCGTACTCGACATTGTATATATAGTACAAAGAGACAATTTGGCATAACGCATCTGAAAAGGTTCGGTAGTTAAAAACCATAAACATTTATACCGGTCATAAATTTTACCTGTAATGGTAAAACATGGTGTTTTATTAGAAGATCCTGCGATTTTCATAGCTGTGCCAATCTAAGGTAATCTACCGGAAATCTTTTAAAAAGAAAATTAGAATCTGCTTTAAATTATTTAGTTATGACAATGAAGCATCAGCGGTGTCCACTTGTCCCTTTTTTTTCTAAAATATTTTAAAATTGAATCCCACAACTTTGACACTTAAATATCTCTTAAACAAAAAAATTCGTTGCTCACTACGCGAAACTACGGACGCGAATGAACACACCCCGAGCGTTGCGCTGGTGCATTGTTGCGAAATGTGCTGCGTATTTTATGAAGAAAAATTCCATAGAAACTTCTGTCAGTGGCTGTTCAAAACAGTAACATACAGCAATATTACACACTCTACGTTAAATTAACATGAACAGAATGTAGGGAAATTAATTTTTATTCACAATTACAGATTTACTGGAATATTACATATGTAATTTACACTTACTTTACTGCATCTTTACGTGAATTTGTTGAAAAAACCTGGAAATTTTTACTACATTTATAGCAGGAAATTTCAACTTATTCTTTACGGTGTTGCTAGCCAGTTTGAAAGGAAACCAGATTTTTCTTGAAAAGTAATTAAAATGTTGAAGATTGTGTTTCCGAATGAAACTAACTAGGCTCTTCGTATAGATAATAAACTCCCAGTTATACAGCGAAAGGAAGGTTATATTGAGTGTAAAATATAACAAGGTTGCTTTGCATGTTGATATCTGCAAATGTAAGTCCGAAGTAGATGCTGAAAACGCAAAGACATAACTTAAATGAGGGTTCCAGTTTTTTCACTTTGGGGTTCAAAGCTTATTATATTAATTTTGTTGTTTATTTAGTAGAATATCATTTGGTTTTTGATTCTAAATTTATACTCGTTTTATTTTAAAATCTAAACTCTTTGAGCGAAACCAAACTAGATTACAAAATTTTATTTTTCAAATCTACAATTTTTAAAGCTTAGTTACAGGCAAGTTATTTCGAGTAAAAGTATAGTAAAAAATGACAACATTTATATAATTGGTTTTCTGGTGGAATCTATCGGATGTACAGTCAGGTCTGATAGTAGAAAAGTTTGTAGTCTGCAATTCTCGCATTTCACAATTGATAGGGTTGAAAGTCATTTGCATATGTTAGAGTTCGACTAACAAGATAATTTTTATTCTATGTGAATACAATATGCCTACTCTAAGCGATTTCTTTTTTTAACATGATAATGTTACACAAGAAACGGCAATTACATATCATGATAAAGTACAACATGTTTACAACTAATAAAAAAATAATTGTCGCGGAAAATTGTTTTAAAATATTTTTTATCTAATTTTTCAAGAAATGTGTAAATGGCCATACTGCCAATACCATATTGGCAATATGGCCATATATGAAATAGTCTGAAATGATAAAAAAGCATGATCTCTTGCATACAGTATATTACGTAAGAAAAACAAAAGAATTCTTATCATTATTATTCGCTCAATGGGCAAATAAAAATGTCTTTATTTTTCTTTGTTAAACCCACACAGTATTCATGCTCCGAATGCCCCTATTTCTCGCTTTAGAAGTCATAGCTGTAATAGTCCCATTAGGAAATCTATTCCTTACTTCATTAATGAAGTAATGAACATAGGTACACTAATATAATTTCCCAACATCAGTGAATTTTAACACAGAGATGTCATTGGTAATTCGTGCATTTCTCTTTGACACTTATGTCTTTAATTTTTTCCTTGAAGTGAATGTGGGGATAAAAGTAAGGTGCAATTTAAGCATTACCAAACCATCCATGAATTCTTTGAAGTGCAAGTAAACATTTAGAGATCGCATACTTTATAAGATATCAAACCATCGAAAAATTCTTTGAAGAACGAATATTGACTGATTTCATCCATGAACTAATATATTTAAAAGGACCGATGTCGCTTTTATTATATTTATACTCTAGACTCCACCTTTACAGAAAAAAAATATTGTGATTTGGTGTTTATTTATGTAAATTTAGGAATCTAAAGCCGAGTCTTTTTGCACATAAGAAGAGAACAAATTTAAAAATTATACAATAAATATGAATAATACATATATATATTTATATTCATATCCATGTTTGGTTTAATTCATTATAATTCATGAAATAAAATAAAATAGAATTCAAAAAATAAAATAAAATGATTATTGTGCACGAAAACGAAACACGTACACTACACACTTGACCTCAACTCAATGCAACTCAAAATGAGAATAATCACACCGGCAACTGACTGACTATACCAGCTTCACTCTAAAACAAACAAAAATGAACAAAACATTTCTTCTTATTTTCATATGAATCATCATTTTCATTCTGTTTAAGCAAACATGCTTACATTACCATACCGTTTGCATTACCATGTCATCGATAAAATAGACGTGTGGTATTCTTTCATATATTTTTAATTTGTCGTTATCCTCGGGACTGTTCCTCAATGAGTGGAAAATTTCTTTCGTTCGTCCTATACATAAAGCGTAAACTGTGCCACTAATTTCAGTCCTATTTGAAAAATCCCTGCAATTCCGAAGCTATTTGAAAGTATTATTTCTGAAAAAATTTCTTTTCTAGTTAAGGAGTACATTTCTATTCACCAACATGGATTTGTAAAAGGGCGCTCTACAGCAACCAATTTAGTTTCCTATGTCAACTTTTGCTTAAATGTCCTAGAACAAGGTGGTCAGGTTGTAACACTATATACTGATTTCAATATTCGCCTGCTTTTACACAAACTTGAGGCGTTTGGATTCCATTTTGCTCTTCTTGCATGGTTCGCTTCCTACTTGACTAATCGCATACAAATTATCAAAATTAATGAGGTTTACTCTCTGCCGATTTTGGTACATTCCGGTGTGCCTCAGGGGAGCCACCTAGGGCCCCTTCTTTTTATTATATTTATCAACGATGTCTTTACCATCTTGGAATTGTCCTCTGTTCTAGGTTTTGCTGAAGATCTAAAAATTTTCATGGAAATTGTTGATATGTCTCAAGTATCCAATTTCAAATTAGAATTCGATAAATATGCGAAATGGTGTCATCTTAATCATTTTTTGATAAATTCTTCTAAATGTAAACACTTTATGGCTACTAAAAAAGTATCACTAATTAATTTTGAAGTGTCTATCGATGAGATTAATATTCCTAAATGTAGTATAGTTTCGGACCTTGCTGTTATTCTAGATAGTAAATTTACTTTCTCCTACCACATTGATTATGTAGTAAGTCAAGCTAATTATCAACTTGTATTCGGCAGTTTAATTTGTGTAGCAGCATAATTGACTTAAGTCAAGATAGAGTTTCTTTTAAAACCCCTGTTTCGGACTTTCTAGAAAGCTTGCTATGACTATAATACTTGATATCTTTATATTTTTATATTAGATAGTAGGTTAGTTTTAGTTGATGATCTTACTAAAACGTAATTTTAGTTTTAGTATATGCATGGTCTGCATTGACTTGAATTGTAATCTGTAGACTAAGAATAATAAATAAATAAATAAATAACCCATTACCGTATTCACTAATCCCTCGATTTCCTACGGGGAAATTGTATGAAAGTAAAGAGTTAATATGCTGACAATACAAGCATACATGTGCTAGCCATATGCCCATGTGCATATTGCCAACTCCGCATCGTGGGCATATTGCTGAACATGAAGTAAAAATTAAGGTGGGTTATGTTTTTATCTACAATCTAAGCAATCGGCATTAAACGATGTATTGAGCACAAGATATTCCAATACAATAGCACGTTTTTACTTCCTCTATTATAAAAAACTTATCTCGTAAATATTAGAAGTGCGTCTTAAAAAACTGATTTTCGCTGACACTATTCAGCTTAGCGTCATCTACTAACCTGATTTAAACTTGATATATTACAGTGGAATAAGGGCAAACTATGCGTATGAAATGTTCTGTCATCTTTCGTGAAATAAGGAAACTACGGCCAGTGTGCATATTGCCAACATGCGCATATTATATTCACATATAAAATAATACGTTGAATTTTGTTCTTTGTTCAACACTCGATCATCTTAAATTATCTAAAATATATTTAATATGTAGGTATTGGGAGTTAATCAGTTAAACAAATAGCTTTTGATAAAGAAAACATTTTGGAAAATAATTTTTCTGATGTTGATGCACATACCTATAACAAAAACTTTATTCTAAAATCTTTCATTTGAGCACTAAAATATGTAACAAATAAAACAAGTTCGCAAATTTTTTCTTTATTTCGTCCCATTTTATCGCCTTCATTAAAAATTTAGACGATTAGTTTTCAGGGGGAAAATTGCGCAAATTGCGAAAATTATTATTATTATTTATTATAGAAAATTGTTAGATAGGTACCTACATTTGATGACAACGATAGTAAGCACGTGACAATTATTTTAAATATAACTATGTCACTCGGATGAATAATTTAGTCGATACGAGACTAAATCAAATGCTAATTTTACATTGCATACTAAGTCGATACGTTCTCAGGCGGTACTAAAATATATAGTGGTAAACGAAATTTTTGTATAGCAATGCCTCGAAGAAGTTACCCGATTTGTCCCATTTTCGAACTTAAATTTACTTTTTGTTTTAGGCCGTGAGCAAAATTTCAGCTCTCTAAGTGAACCACTTCTCAAATTTTCGTGCCGACGGATAGACGTATGGGCGGACATGTAAAAATCAAAATAACTTTTAATATTATGCGTGGGTGTCCAAACCATTTTGCTCTACGAGCATTATTTCTTTGGGTTATAACAGGAATGAAAAACTCAGTATACCCCATGATTTGATCTAGGGTATAAAACGTACTTATTTAATCACTGAGATATTTGTTGCAGTTAGAGTTTTAATATATATATGTAGTTGTTTTTGTTATTTTCAAATATATTTTCTTTATGCGAGTGTTTTTGGCTATTTTCCGAAAAAGGGCTTCTAAGAAATTTTGATACAGGTGCCCACTCAGAGCTCCACCTACACCACTGGATCGATACAGTTGTCTTGAAGCCAACATTTTTTCTACCTATACTAATTTCTTATGTGTTTATCACAAAATATACTTAGCCTTCGTATAAAATTCGAAGAAAATTCCTTCTTGGAAACAGACGCATGATATAAAGATGCAATTTATTAGTTTCAAATTACATCATAGGCTCTTAGAAGTTCTTAATATTTCAAAATTACAATTGAATTGGCGAAAATCTTATGGATATATGATACCACAGTATTTTACTATAGAAGTTGTGATGGTACGTTCATAAATTCTGGCGAATTGACAACCTTATAATATTCAATGTAGCGTATGAAAACAACAATTAATATTCAATGTAGCGTATGAAAACAACAATTTGAAAAATTAGTTTCATGAGGGCAGTGTTGCAAGTGACAGATAGTAAATCAATAAACTTTACCTACTATACTTATTGGACGAGTCACTAAAGAAGTGTACAATCATCTAATCTATCTATATTTCTTAGAGCTCTCCCTAAATGAACCAGATAAAAAATATATGATAAACATTGTGCTGTATTCCTCAAAGTAAAGAAGCAACATAAAATATATATATAAATAATATATATCTAACAACCATGACATTTTTATCGTCCTATATATGTATAAAATTCGCATATATACAAGTACCTACAAACCATTTTTAAAACAACTAAAGAGAACAAATTTTTGGGAATCATATAACGTCTAAGTGGAAACGCAGAGAAAACATCGTAATTATTTTCAGATTTCACTGTGAGTTTCATCTAAGACAGCAAGCCGCAAAAACATTTGGTTTGATCCTCATATAATAGAACCATATGTCAACAAAAAAACTGTTTCCGTTCTAGCATTCACATATCTCCATATATCCATCGCTCATGCTAACCAAACAACTTTAATGACATCTCCAAAAATTAAAATTCAATTAGCCGCAATTTCAGGACATAAAATGCGATTTTGAGTAAATATGTGTATGGAAAAGTATGAGTATGACATAGTATTTTTGGTTGCTAGAACCACCACAATCCAACCAAATTATGCAAATAATCAGGATGAAATAAAAATATAAGTAGAAACACAAAATAAGGCATAAAGCTTAAATATAAATTTGAGTCAGTCCATGCAATAATACTAAAAAAATTGAAGTCATAACTTCATGTTGAAAAATCTAATTAACTTATGTAAATTAATCGTATATTCTTAGGCTGCAATTATTGCCATTAAACTTTCCACATGCGAAGAAATATTGTTATTTATCTCGAGAAAAGGATTTATTCAAATTGTGGAGGGGCTGCACTTCTGTTCCCAGATATAGGTACCTACATATATATTTCCAATGAAATAGTGTTCCAAGCACTATGTCTACTACTAGCCAGGTAGAAGGAACATAACGGAAGCGTATTTCTTGAATTATGGCCTTCTTCCGCAACATGACTGTGCTTTTATCCCGAAACAAAAACATTCTGAAAGTGAAAAAAAAAACTTCGAGAACAACCTGCGTTTCTATTTGGGTCGTATGACTGCCCGGAATTGTGTATTTGGGTATGGAAAAATAATATGACAGCATGGGGAAATAAATAAGCCCCATAAATTCTGTTCTTCCCTTGAAAAAAGATTCCATTTGCCGAATTTCTAAAGTTAAGAGCCCCAACCTCGCAATAATTTGTTTGGCACTTTCAAATTGGAAATCTGTGAAAATATGGACGTAGAAGGAGATATCGTTCATCACCACCACCACCACCACCACCAAGCTGCAAGTCTCTACTACTCTTTTCGAATGATTCACATAAAAGAGTGAAATAAATTGGAACAGTGAATTGCCTGCCTATTGAACTTAATTTAATCGATAAATGACTTCCAAATGATGCTCAATTGCCTGTGAAGATAAACCTTTCGAGTAACTTTTAACGTCACCTGAAGGAATGCTATCGGCACACAAACCTATTTATGCCCTGGGAGAAATTGAAATGAATTTGAAGGGTTTAATAAAATTGAAGGGCTATCAAGATAGAGAAAGAGCGCGCAATTGTAAGAAGATGTCTGTTCCAGTAAACCAATTTGTAAACTTCCGATGGAGGGATATTTGGCACGTTCATTTCGAGAGAGATCAATTTAATTTTACAGCATTCCGATAGTACATACATATACATAGATGTACCAGAGATTAATATTATGTCGAAGAATCTCCATCCTTTTCAGAATGTAATAATGGAAAAAGATTTTCTAAAGCTTCAGTATGTACGTAAATCTAAATATTTGTTCGAACTTATATAATTTGTTATTGGAATGGAAAATATTTAACAAAAGTTCGTAGCCTTGTAACTTTTCTCTCCGGAAACATATCCAAGCTTGTTATTCTTCCAGATTTTATGAATTTAATTATGTTTAGTGTTTGCGAAATTTCTATCGTGGACTTGTCTACCATCTGATTTATAAGCATATAGACGATCTATGAATACAATTTATCGACTACAAGAAAATTTTGCGTTT